>LR812541.1:42792303-42964803 GCA_903798195.1 Danio kyathit | reverse complement strand
CACATGTATGTAGGATTAAATGCAACATCATCTAATTTAATTACAGTTTAAATGGTTTAGGAAAACATCACGTTTTTTTTTTCGACGGCCTACTTGTTGAAGCCAAACCCTTCTTTGTATACATGTTATTCAAATTATTTTTCATTAATATTTAATGTTAATATTAGGCTAGGCTGGTAATACAGTATACCTTGGTATCTAAAACTAGCAAAGGTATCAGTTTCAATACCGCTATACTGTCATGAAAAACAATGCACTTACTGTATTTATAAGACAAGGACTGAAAATTAAATATAATTTATATAATGCCTAAAGGCGTGAAGGAGAAAGAGAGAGGTGGGAAAAGATGGCGAGTCGCTCACCAAGTGACCTGGTCTCGAAAAACAACAACTTCTGCAGTTTGACAGTACTTCAGGTTTCGATCGAACAAGAAGAAAGAGGCGGTAAATACGGACGAGGCAATTTGCAAATTGTGCAAAAAAAACGGCAGTGTCCATTGGAAAACCTATACTGATGCAGTGGCAAATTATTTGGTGAAGGAAATGGTCTCTTTTCACACAGTGGAAAAAAAATTGGTAAAATTTAATTGATTTGTGTGTGCGTCTTGCAAAAACTGTTCTGGATGTTTATGTTAATTAAATTCTGTTTGACTGTTGTATTTGTACTTTTTTTATGAACTGCTATTTGTTGCTAATAAAAGTTGTTAACGTTGTGCATGTTATTTCGTTATGGTTTTAGTATTAGTGTTTAGTATTCAGTTTCTGAACAGTTTAGGCACAAGCCAACAGTTTGGTGACGCTGTCTGAGCCTTACGTCATCATTTTTTCATTATTCACGGTTAGACATGGGCCAGTATAAGATTCTGACAGTATGATAACCTTGGATAAAAATATCACTCTTTCACAGTGATTTTTGCTTTAAAATATATATTTTATACATTTTATTTTTTGAAAGATTTAAAATAATTTGGAGTAGTAAACATGTCAGGCCAAATAATTCAAATGAATCATTGACTTCTGCTGTCTTCATTCTTTTCAAAAACACAGATTTCTTTACAATTTTTAACGGCATCTTTGGATGGAGATACTATTGTCCTAAGGAAAAAAAAAAAAAAAAGTCGTACGAGATCTCGTCACATCCTTAGTTATTAGAAATGAGTTATTAAAACTATAATGTTTAGAAATGTGTTGAAAAAATCTTCTCTTTATTAAACAGAAATTAGAAAAAAATTAAATAAACAGGGGGGCTAATAGTTCAGGGGGGTTAATAATTCTGACTTCAACTGTATATATGTATCTATTAGAGTTGTCGCGCTACCATTAATTCACGCTACGATACTATACCAGCTGAAGTATTGTGATACCAAGTTGTATTGCGATACTGTAATTCATAACTCAAATCTATGAAATAAAGAAAACTGACAGAAATACTATATTTTTTATGTTTATAATAGGCATACTTGAATTATATTCATAATTCCCTTATTATTGAAAAAAGTATTTGCACATCACTTCACCTAAACTATTTTGTAGATAACTAACTAAAATAAAAAACATTCAAATAAAGATATAAATTATACTAACCAAAAACTCATTACAAAAAGAGTATTTATTTTTCCAACAAAATTAGGCTATATGAAGTGGTCAAAAAGTGTTTCAATGTTTCCTGTTGCTCTTTTGGGTTTTTCATCTATTGCATTTTTTTCAGTCTTATCAGGTATTCAAAAATTCACTTTGTGAGATGTTCTTTTTAAAAGATTGTTGCGGTTGTTGTAGCTACTAAGTCATATTGACAGATACAAATGAACTGATTCAGATGTTCGTTCAAACTGAAACGTCAGAAAACATGCAATAGGCTACCATAAAATGCATGAATTCTACGCAGTTTCGCAACCTTAAAGGGCACCACAGACTATTCAAATAAAATGGTTTATTGTTGCACAAACACGCGAGTATTTTGGAGCCATAGTATCATGATACGACTAAACCAGTAAACCGTGCAACCCTAGTGTGTGTATAATATATATACATACATATACATACATATACACATATATATATATACATATATATATATACACACATATACATATATATACATATACATATATATATATATACACACATACATATACATATATATATATACATATATATATATATATATATATATATATATATATATATATATATATATATATATATATATATACATATATATGTGTGTGTGTGTGTGTGTGTGTGTGTCTGTATATATATATATATATACAGACACACACACATTCTAGTCACACACAAACAAGCTAAAAAATAGCTGAAGTCTCAATTATAACTGACAGGACTGGACAACTTATCATTTGATGCAAATCATCTTAAAATGATAAAATACCTAAACGATCGCCTTATATAGCAGATCATCACTGTAAAAGATATAAAAGATCATCACTGTAAAACAACAGCTTCATCAGAGCTAAGCATCAATCATTATCAATAATTACTCAACATTTATCAAAATACAATAGTGTCTGTATTCAGATGTGCAAAACAAAGTCCAACAGCTATCAGAACTTATTAACAAATATTTAATTCTTCAACAGTCTGACTATATAGCTACACAAACAAACGTGTTTATACTACAAAATATTTACATATGCATCACAGACATGCTGGCTATGTTATTCAGATGAACAGAAACCAGAATATCATCTCATGATTATGTCAAAATATTTACGCTACTACTATTATGGGCATATTTTGATAAATACTGGAATATAGAAGATCAGAAACGTAGAATACTCTATTTAGGACTACATACTGTCATAGTTTGGGAATGTGGAGGCCCTTCCTGAGGGAAAAAAGGAAATGACAGAATTCCATGTGTAATTCTATCTGTTGGTGGTGCATTTCTAATCTAAAGCAGATGTTTGTCGCAGTTACTACAGATTTTAAAAAGCTAAATACGTCATTGTCACATAAACAAACCTCAAACAAAGCAAAAAAGCAGATATTAATAGTTGTTTTTGGGGCTAAAAACGCACGTGCCATCAAATGCACCGCATATACAACGCAACCCCACAAAATGAAGATTCTCTGGTTTTAATTGTTGGTCTACACGTGCGTCCGTTGTGTCACGACTGCGTTGCGTTAAATCGGCGTTATTAAGTTAAAATGGAGTTTATTAAAACTACTTATTTAAAAAAAAAAAGACTATCGCGTTCGGTTTCATTCAGTTGAGATTGGTTTAATCTCACAAACGCGTTTAGCGCGAACGCCTCCGTGACGCGTTGCGTCCATTCAGTGTAACGTAAAGAAACCAAACGCGAATGTAAAAATGTCATATTCTCATTTACTCACCACGTAGTTGCAAATCACTATGGGTAATGAAATGCTTATATGTTTTGGACAGATCAGAATTTTTGACTTTTCCTCCTGAGGAGCGGATATAATCCAGTAAGGACGCTTCACTGATCTCGCTCATCTCTGACAGGGGGCTGAAAACGAGCTGTAGTTTTACGACAGAAGTGCTGTGGTCGTGATGTTGTGTGTTCTTCTCAAAGATGCTGAAGCATGGCTTTGCTGGAAGCCGAGCTAATTACTGAAGAAGAAAAGTGAACACTGGACAAGTTCACTCCACCCAAATCTGCAGACAGAGCCTCCTACTGTTAACCCTTCGCGCTCTGAAGTCTAATGAGACGATCAATGAAGGGTAGCCTACATGTTAACCTCCAAGAGTTGCACAATATATTGTTTTAGCATCAATATCGCAATGTGTGTGTCCGCAATAGTCACATCGCAGAATATGCAATGTTAAATTGGGATTATAATCGATCAACAATTGAGAATACATGAGATTTGTGGAGTCGTTGCAAATTATAACCATAACAGAGGCATTTCAAGAAAGTGTTAAGCATTTGGGCACAATAACGTAAAACATTTCTAACTTTAATGAAGAATAATTTTACAAAACTATTAATAGCCTACAACGAAGACTATACAGTGTTATTTTACTTCACGTTATTAAATTTCTGTATCTGAATATGATTTTACGGTCCGGAAAACCATAAAGAACTGTTTATTTTACTTTTTTATTTGCTGTATTGTAATTATTCTTGCAATGTTATTTTTTATACCTGATTCAAACCGTTACAAAATCAACCCAACCATCTAAATCATCTAAATTAATGATTTGGTTTTTTTACAAATAGAGCTATGGTGAAATTGTATTCATATGACGCAATATATCACGGCAAAACAAAATATCTTAACGTCAGATTTTTCCAATATCATGCAGCCCTATTAACTTCATTTCATTTAGTAGCATATTCGACAGTGAAAATAAGACTTTAAATTCTAGAATATTATCCAAAAAGCTATTGGGAATTCATTCATTCATTCATTTTCTTTTCAGCTTAGCCCCTTTATTAATCAGGGGTCGCCACAGCAGAATGAACCGCCAACTTATCCAGCATTTGTTTTACGTGGCGGATGCCCTTCCAGCCGCAACCCAAGACTGGGAAACACCCATTCACTATTGCATTTACACACATACACTACGGCCAATTTAGTTTATACAATTCACCTATACTGCATGTCTTTGGACGGTGGGGGAAACCAAAGCACCCGGAGGAAACCCACGCGAACACGTGGGGAACATGCAAACTCCACACAGAAATGCCAATTGACCCAGCCGGGGCTCGACCCAGCGACCTTCTTGCTGTGAGGTAATTGTGCTACCCACTGCGCCACCGTGACCTATTGGAAATTGTTGTCATCGAATATATAAATTCAAAGCTGAAAAAATAGAGCTGTTTTTAATGTTGCATGTCTTCAGATTAAATTGTAACAACTTTTGCCATATGGTTGATCCTAATATGAACTGATAGGAACATGTTGTCACAAAAAGAATGCCCGAATGAATAAAACACAGGCCTATACCTATAAGCACTGGTTTTATATTTGAGCTTTTCTGAGTTTCATGCTGTCTGCCGGCAAAATACATAGACATGTACACTGTAAAACATGCTGGGTTCCACACAATGCCTTCATGTTGTTCCAACACAAATCTATTAAGGTAACTATATAGTTTTTACAAATTTAAGTGTATTGAACATAAAACAAGGTGGCATGGTGGCTCAGTGGTTAGCACTGTTGCCTCACTTGCTGTGTTGAAGGTTGCTGGTTTGAGTCCTGGCTGGGCCAGTTGGCATTTCTGTGTGGTTTGCATGTTCTCCCCATGTTGGCGTGGGTTTCCTCCGGGTGCTCCAGCTTCCTCCACAGTCCAAAGACATGAGCTATAGGTGTATTAATTAAATTAAATATCCATAGTGTATGAGTGTGTATGGGGGTTTCCCAATACTGGATTGCGGCTGGAAGGGTATCCACTGTGTAAAACATATGCTGGAATAGTTGGTGGTTCATCGACCTCTGAAATAAGAGACTAAGCCGAAGGAAAATGAATGAATGAATACATTTTTGAGCTGTTTTTAGTGTTCCATGTCTTTAGTCTCAACTGTGGCAGCTTTCGCCATATAGTTTAATCTTTTTATAAACTAATATAGGGACTTGTTGTCACAAAAAAAATGCTTTATAGCTAAAAACATTGGCAATAGTCTGTTGGCAAAATCTATATATATAGGCCTAACTGATATTGAGAGACAGAATGTCTTAATAATGCAATTATGCAGTTAAATAATGCAAATTCAACAGCTTTTGTAGCTGAGGCGTGATGACTACTGTTAAACAGAAGCCGTACACTGAATTACAGCACGTATTGTTCATGTTGGCGGATTCTCAAGCTGATCTGTTAATGTGTAATGACTGGAATTCACTGGACATTTCGACAGAACAGCATTCTCTACTGGACACTCATTTAGCTGATTTCAGCCAGTCACACACTCACTCCACCTTTAATACAAAGTGCTGTCATGAAACTCTATTTGGCATGGAACCTGATAAGTCCTATCCAATCAGCTTTCAACTACTGTACACTGGCGGAGGTGATTGGTTGCTGTCGCTTCAGCAGCCAATGAGCTTGCTCCTCAACATTTAAATACCTCAGTCAGTCACCTTCAGGATTTAGCGGGGAAAAATGTGAGATTTTCGTAACTAAACTCGACTGATTTTATAGTGAGTTTTTGCTAATTTTGTCAAATTATCTGTCAAAATTTGCGTGAAATTTTACAGCCTTTCTTTTTTTTTTTTTTGCTTTGAAAATATACACAAATTTTCACTAATTTTTGACCTCAATAACCACTGATCCCTGTAATTTATATAAAGGAAACACTGAGGGAAACAGAGAGAAAGTAGAGTTTTAAGCCTAAAGGCTTGTATCATATTTGAAAATGAAACCAATTGTTTGAAAATAAATGCTAAGTTGTTCATGTTGGTTTCAGTGTGTGTGTTATTTGAACATGTTGATGGAAAGATGCAGAACGACTGTGTGCTTGTGTGTGTGAGAGATAGATAGAGAAAGAAGGCTACAATGGCTACACTTATGACAGATGCATACATACAATATCTAGAAGTTAGGGATTGATACAACTCATGTGGCCTAGTTCAAACAGGCCTTGAATGCAGGTTGTGAATATCACACGCCGGACGAGAAGTGTGTATCGACAACTCAAAGCTTTGCATATCGGACAAGCTCCTTCTGTTGGTGAATACTTTGAATGTACTGGATGGCGCTCTATGGCACAATCTTGAGTCCTTAATGCCCAAAATATGAGGCAAATCTGCAGCAATTTTTTTAAAAATCCTCAAAATTTTGCGACATTTATCTGATTTCATGTTAAATTGAGCGACTGTGGAATCCTGGAGGGTGTTGTTTATGTTAGCAATCTGCAGCACATTTAAGATACTCTCTGAAAACCACCTCACCAACAATGTTCATAGATCTGCTATGGCCTTTACATGCATGTCATGTTTGCAGCAACAGCATGTTATATTCTCAGACAGCATGTCTGTGGATATACTGACAGTAGCAAGTCTTGGTACTTTCTATGATCCAATTATCAATGCAGCAGCAGCGTAGCAGGTCTATGCCACCAAGACCAAAGACATAATATAAATATCTGTTACTAAGGCCCAATCCCAATTCTGTTTTCTCCCCCTACCCCTTCCCCTTTGAAACAGAGTATGAAGGGGAAAGGCTTCAACATTTACCCCTAACAAACGGGACACCACTACAACACCTGCAAATGTCATCATATGTTATCATGAGCTCTTGCTTCATATGAGATCGACAATCACAACTGTTGTAGATTTTCCAGTTGTGCTATTTTTTTTTTTTGGTATTTATCTTCAGGAAATCACTGAAGGCAACGATATTATGTTATCATATAATGTGGCGATAAGAATATAACTTTACTGTGTATTTACACCGTGGCCATATGCATCCATGTAAACACAAGAAAACAACATTAGCATTATACCAGACACTGTAAAAAGCTCATTCCCAGCCACCAGAATTTACTGACAGGGTATTCGAGTGTCAGATGTGAAAGCATGTTGTGGGACTACTATACAGGAGTTATTATTGGCGATCGCAAAATTTAGTGGTTTTCATTTTAGCATTTTTTTAAGCATGACGGTAAAGCATAAACGCGGTTATGAAAGTATTAAAACGTGTGCTTGTTTGTTGTAAATATTCATAATAATGACAAAAAAATTCTAATTTGTGCATCTCCCTCTCTTCTGTGTGCAGTCATGCTGCCGTTGTAGATGGTGTATTCTGGGAAATTTTCTTACCCCTTGGTTTCGAGTGTGGTCCTGAAAAATCTTCGTTTCGAGGTCTTTCTAGCCCTTTCCCTTAAGGGGCAGAATTGGGATTGGGCCTTAATCTCAGAAAGTTGCCAGGACAGAACTGTCATTATACAGACAAACTCACAACAGTGATTCTAAAAGAGGTGGGACATTTTGTAAAATGCAAAGAATTTAGACTTTTTCTTCATTTTCTTTAATGTCCAACCTCAAAAAATGAAAATGACTCTATTATTTACTTATTTTATCTATTATTATATATCTATTATTATCTCAAGTATTCCTGGTATCCATATGGCTTTTTTTTTTTTGTCAAACGAACAGTTTTAGTTTTAAATGTTATCCTGGCTCTTCCATGCTTGTTTAATGATGTTGGACACTGGCTTTTAATCCAAAAACTAACCCATGCCACCAGGAAGTTAGTGCATGTCTTATGAAGTGGTATATTGATGTTTTTTTGTAATATAAATATTTCTTATTTTTAAACTATAAGCTCCAATCACTTACTTCTAGTGATGACTGAATGCACATTATGTGCGACTTATGACATACAGTATATATGATAATTCACATTTTTGGGTGAACTATTCCTTTAAGCTTTACTGAATTGACAAAATGACCAAAGAATATATTTTCAATGTTTTCACCGACCAAATAAATTCATTCATTTTCCTTTGGCTTAGTCTCTATTTTAGAGGTCACCACAGTGGAATGAACCGATTAAGTGATTAAATATTTGTTTAGTTTTATTTACTAACACTAATATTATTCATTCATTCATTTTCCTTTGGTTTAGTCCCTTATTTATCAGGGGTCGCCACAGCGGAATGAACCACTAACTATTCCAGCAAATGTTTTATGCAGCGGATGCCCTTCCAGCTGCAACCCAGTACTGGGAAACACCCATACAATCTCACATTCTAACACACACACTCACACACTATGGACAATTTAGTTTATTCAATTCACCTATACTGCATGTCTTTAAACCGTGGATTAAACCGGATGCCCCAGAGGAAACCCACACCAAGATGGGGAGAACATGCAAACTCCACATAGAAATGCCAACTGGCTCAACCAGGACTCGAACCAACGACCTTCTTGCTGTGAGGTGACAGTGCTAACCACTGAGCCACCAAATAAATTGTATTCTGCTAATATAAACGAATGGAAACATGATCATATAACGCCTACATTGATATCTAATCATTGGTTACCTGCAAAATACAGAATACAGTACAAGGTGTGAATGTTTGTCCATGAAGCACTGAACAATGTGGCTGCTGAATATATAAAAGACATGTTGACAGCCTCATCGTCATCTGCGAGATATGCTTTTGTCTGCCCATGGTCTAGATTGAGGCTTAGCAGAGACCACACCTATTCTGTTGTGGCACCTGCACACTAGAATGATTACCATTATCAATAAAATCTTCATCAAGTTTGGACATTAAAAAAAGGAGGGGGAGGGGTCATAATGCCCGTAGCCAGCCCGGTGAAAGGGGTGGTTCTTTTTTCTCAAAAAGTGGACCTTTTGCAGTTATACACCTCAGCTTCTATATAACTAGGAGATATAAATACTGCATTTAGTGACAGGCAGTACTTTTTTTTGCTGGATTAGCTAGTTAGATGTCATCATAATCACACTTTTTGATGTACTAAATATATTTCCTAAAAATTTAAATTAAAAAAAAAAATTAAAAGATGACAAATTTTTAAAATACAAATTTGTTACATCATATATCATTAGGAAAAAATAGGAATCTGTTAAAGTTTTTAAGTAAAAAACTAGCCTACTGTCATTCATTAGACAAAAAACAAACTGGCCAGCATTCAACTGTCCTCAATTTGGCCATTTCAATAAAAAAAAAATCATTAAAACATAATAATAATAATAATGAATTCTTCAGATTTTTTCTAGCCTTCTTTGGTAAAAAAAAAAAGTACATTTGAGAATTTATGGATATCAACAATAGTCAAAATATATTCAAAATAATTTAACATGCTGTGCTTCTGGTGGTTAATTCACACCTTTTTATTGCTCATTTTTATTTCAGGAATAAGGTCCAAGATTTAGAATAAAAGTTACCTGTAAAATGTTTTCTCTGTTTAAAACAATAGTGAAAGAAGAATTCTCTTACATCATAGTCCCACCGAAGCAACAGCGGACAGAGGATTCTGTTTGGTCTTAAAGCCTTTTTCGATGGATTATTTTCATTATTTATGATGGCATAGCAGTCAAAATAGTACAAATGAGCTCATGTATGGGACAAATTCTGGACCTTTGTCAGTAAGGGGTGGGTCTTAACGCGGCCAGTTAGACTAGAACCTCATGGATAGGGACAGATTTTCATCAGTAACTTAAGTAACTTTAGCCTTACCTTGTTTGGCAGTCTTTTTGAACATATGTTCAATATTTTGCGATAATGACGCCGCTGCCTGCCCTTTCTGCCACTCTTGCTCTTTTCGACCCATAGCGTTACTCAGTATGGATGTCGCACGACTCGCATCAAAGATTCAAATGTTACCACTCAGTGGGTTATGTCACGTGACTCGTGTCACATTATTGTGGCTTTGAGGCTCCATGGAATTCGAATTAATGGCCATAGTTATTTAAAATTACACTTTATTACAATATATATTAAATTTAATATATTAATTCGATAATAAACATATTATACAATTTTAAATTACATAAAATAACTTAAAGGACAAATTCTGGACCTTTTGGTCGTGGGGGGTGGTTCGTTCGAACCACCCGAACCCCCCCTGGCTACGGGCATGATATCTACACTGAAAAAAAGATTTGTAAATTTACAGTTTTCTGTATTTGGTAATTGATGTTTTGTTTTCCACTTATTTATGCTTTTGAATTGCACTATTCAAGCTTGATCTTTCTTCCAAAAGTTTTTGATATTGAAAAGTTTGTAAAGTGACATCTTTAATAGTCTGAAGTGATATATTGTCCGTGTTTGTGTTGTAAATTACGGTACAAAAACCTTGTAATAAACTGCCAGTACTTTGTCTGTTGTTTTAATTGACTTGATTCTCTTTATATTATTTCTTAAACAATATATTGTCTCAAACTACTAAAATGTCAATAAAAGTCACTTTGTTAATCGGCAGTGTGAAATTTTCGGGATCAGAAGTTGACAGAGCAGAGATCAAGATCTAATAATGCAATTCACAACTGTAAATAAACACAATACACCATGTGAACCGCAAAATACGGAACCTGTTATTTAACGCATGTATATTACCAAGCTTTGGTGTTTAATTAGTTGGAGAACTGTGAAGAATTGTTTGTATGTTTCTTGAGGTTTGTTGTTATTTTATTTATAATGCAATTTTGGGTTTTTATTACTCACAGGCAGGACTTTTTATTCATTCTAGCTGTGTCCAGCCATATTTGCAAAGCAGGCACATACTAGTCTCCTAACGACAGGTTTTGCTGTAACGCCCAAGCAAATCTATAGACCCCTCCCTAAAAAAACTCAATAAAAGCTGATGATTGGCTATTTTGACTTCCTTCACTCTGGCAGCCCAATGAGCCCTGAAAATTTCCCCATACACTCATCGGCCACTTTATTAGGGACACCTGTCCAACTGCTTCCTAACACATATTTCTAATCAGCCAACCACAAGGCAGCAACTCAATGCATTTAGGCATGTAGACATGGTCAAGACAATCTGCTGCAGTTTAAAGCGAGCATTAGAATGGGGAAGAAAGGTCATTTAAGTGACTTTGAACGTGGCATGGTTGTTGGTGGCATGATAGGCTGGTCTGAGTATTTAAGAAACTGCTGATCTACTGGGATTTTCATGCACAACCATCTCTAGGGTTTAGAGAATGGTTTGAAAAAAAGAATATATTCAGTGAGCGGCAGTTCTGTGTTGCCTTGTTGATGCCAGAGGTATGCAGAAAAGCATCTCTGAACACACAACACGTCCAACCTGGAGGCAGATGGGCTACAGCAGCAGAAGACCACACCGGGTGCCACTCTTGTCAGCTAAGAACAGGAAACTGAGGCTACAATTTGCACAGGCTCACCAAAATTGGACAATAGAAGATTGAAAAAAACGTTGCCTGGTCTGATGAGTCTCGATTTCTGTTGCGACATTTGGAAATAGGGTCAGAATTTTGGGCGTCAACAACATGAAAACATGGATCCATCCTACCTTGTATCAATGGTTCAGGCTGGTGGTGGTGATGTAATGGTGTGGGGGATCATTTCTTGCCACACTTTGGGCCCATTAGCACCAATTGAGCATCATGTTCGCACCACAGCCTACCTGAGTATTGTTGTGGCCATGTTTATCCCTTTATGACAGGATAATGCGCCATGTCATAAAGCGAAAATCATCTCAGAGTGGTTTCTTGAACATGACAATGAGTTCACTGTACTCAAATGTCCTCCACAGTCACCAGATCTCAATCCAATAGAGCACATTTGGGATGTGGTGGAACGGGAGATTCGCATCATAGATGTGCAGCCGACAAATCTGCAGCAACTGCGTGATACTATCATGTCAACATGGACAAAATCTCTGAGGAATATTTGCAGTACTGAGAGCAAAAGAGGGTCCAACCCGGTCCTAGTAAGGTGTACCTAATAAGGTGACAAGTGAGTGTCAAGTGACAAGTGTCAAGTGACAAGTGACATATACGTTTTCAGAATCGGGGTTGTATTTACCTACTTTACTGTACGTGTGGATGGAGTAACCTGATGAAGATCTGGTGAAATTCAATTTGTTCAAAGCATCGATAACAAAAGTATGAACATCACACAGCAGAGGCCTGAACTGTTCCTTCAGTGTCAGCATGAGCACAAAACACATTCACGTTTTGATGCGATCTTTCACTTCAGCTTCTGGGATTTGACATCTGCTCACCCAGAGGTATGTCAGAAGCACAGTACACCAGATTAATTGCAAAAATGGTGGTAAATGCAACACGTTTACATCATAACTCGAGCTGGCAGCGTCTGGCGTTTCCAAATGGATCTCCATTTAATTAAGTAATATGCTTGTCATTTCATTTTCATGTGCATTAACCCCCTGGAAAATACAATGCTGGAACGACAATAAGCTCCTTAAGGCTGATACAATAACAGTAATCTCTGGAAAGTTGTTTTTATAAACTGTGCCGTATGGTCACTTTCATTTTTCAAAACACCTAAGTAATGATTACGAGCTCGCAGACATATGTTCTGTCTAATGGGAGAGAATCAGAACAGAAAAAACAGATTAAATATTAAACTGAGCAGAAGTAATTCAGAAAAAAGAAAAGAATTTGGTTTGGTTCTTTTTATGTGAAGTGTGTTATTTTTATTTAATATAATAATTTATTTGTCAATAATAAAATAGATTCTGTTAATTAAATTTAACATTTAATATTTGAGGTGGTAAAAAACACCAGAAAACAAAGGCATGGTAAACTTTATGTTAATGTGATAAAATTGTGACCTTTATTTTTTGTAATAACAAAAAAAAACCTGATGTTTAAATAATAGAAACAGATATAATGAAATACCATTATATTATATTATATTATATTATATTATATTATATTCATTTTCTTTTTCGGCTTAGTCCCTTTATTAATCTGGGGTCGCCACAGCAGAATGAACCGCCAACTTATCCAGCATATGTTTTAAGCAGCAGATGCCCTTCCAGCTACATACCATCACTGGGAAACATCCGTACACACTCATTCACACACATACACTACAAACAATTTAGCCTACCCAATTCACCTATAGCGTGAATATATATAATTTTATAATATAAATAAATTATATTATATTATACATTTATTCATTTTCCTTCTGGCCAACCGGCCCAGCTAGAACTTGAAACAGTGACCTTCTTGCTTCTTGCAGTGCTAACCACTGAGCCACCGTGTCACCTATATTATATTATATTATATTATATTATATTATATTATATTATATTATATTATATTATATTATATTATTCATTCTTTCATTTTCTTTTTCGGCATAGTCCCTTTATTAATCTGGGGTCGCCACAGCGGAATGAACCGCCAACTTATCCAGCATATGTTTTTACGCAGCGGATGCCCTTTCAGCTGCAACCCATCACTGGGAAACACCCATACACACTTATTTAAACACACTACGGCCAATTTAGTTTAGTTTAGTTTACCCAATTCACCTATACCAAATGTCTTTGGACTTGTGGGGGAAACCGGAGCACCCGGAGGAAACCCACGCGAACACGGGGAGAACATGCAAACTCCACACAGAAATGCCAACTGACCCAGCCGAGGCTCGAACCAACGACCTTCTTGCTGTGAGGCGATCATGATACCCACTGCGCCACTGCATCGCCCCATATTATATTATATTATATTATATTTGTTTAATTATTATACTAATAATTATTCTGATAATGAAATAAAATAGTTATTTTTTAAAAATGCAAAATGCCATGGTTCCTCATAAAACACAATGAATATAAGTGTTAACTCACTTACATATAATTTATGATGATTTTTATTGATTGATTGATTGTCTGTGACATAATTCTGATAATCAAAAATAATTATTCCTAGTAGCACATGAAATACATTACCCATAATCATCATCTATGGTGCTTTTTAACTCTTTATTGTTTGCAACTAACAATATTTCTAATAACTAAACAATAATTATAATAAAGATTATCCAAATACATCTTTTTTGCCACCCTATCCATATCAAATCAACCACACAAACACCTTAGCACACAGTTAAAAGGATAGTTCACCCAAAAATGAACATTTACCCACTAGTTACCCACCCTAAAGTGGTTCTGTTGAACACAAAATAACACATTTTGAAAGAAGCTAAAAATCGGTAACCATTGACTTCCATAGTAGGAAAAACAAATACAATGGAAGTCAATACTTACAGGTTTTTGATCCGGCTTTGTGTTCAACAGAATAAAAAAAAAACTCATAAAGGTTATTCTGTATAACACAAAGGAGAAAGCTGAAAACCGGTAACCATTGACTTCTATAGTACGAAAAACATATACTAGGAAAGTCACTGGTTACACTTTTTGATCTTTCTTTATGGTTAACAGAATAAAGAAACTCATAAAGGTTTTTCTGTTGAACACAAAAGAAGATATTTGACTTTAATGGCAGGAAAAACAAATACTATGGAAGTCAACGTTCACAGGTTTCCAACATTATTCAAAATAGCCTCTCTTGTGTTTGACAGAAGAAAGAAACTCATAAAACTGTTGAATACACAAGATTTTATTGAAGAAAGCTGAAAACCTGTAACCATTGACTTCCATGGTAGGAAAAAATACTATGAAACTTAATGGTTACAGGTTTTTGATCTGGTTTTGTGATTAACAGAATTAAAAAAACTCATAAAGGTTTTTCTGTTGAACACAAAGGAAGATATTTTGAAGATGCTAAAAACCGGTAACCATTGACTTCCATAGTAGGAAAAACATATACTATGAAAGTCACTGGTTACAGTTTTTGATCTTTCTTTATGTTCAACAGAATAAAGAAACTCATAAAGGTTTTTCTGTTGAACACAAAAGAAGATACTTTGAAGAAAGCTGAAAACTGGTAACCATTGACTTTAATGGCAGGAAAAACAAATACTATGGAAGTCAACGTTCACAGGTTTCCAACATTATTCAAAATAGCTTCTCTTGTGTTTAACAGAAGAAAGAAACTCATAAAACTGTTGAATACACAAGATTTGTTTGAAGAAATCTGAAAACCTGTAACCATTGACTTCCATGGTAGGAAAAAATACTATGAAACTTAATGGTTACAGATTTTTGATCTGGTTTTGTAATTAACAGAATTAAAAAAAAAACTCATAAAGTTTTTTCTGTTGAACACAAAGGAAGATATTTTGAAGATGCTAAAAACCGGTAACCATTGACTTCCATAGTAGGAAAAACAAACGCTATGATAGTCAGTGGTTACAGGTTTTGATCTTTCTTTATGTTCAACAGAATAAAGAAACTCATAAAGGTTTTTCTGTTGAACACAAAAGAAGATATTTTGAAGAAAGCTGAAACATGGTAACCATTGACTTTAATGGCAGGAAAAACAAATACTATGGAAGTCAACGTTCACAGGTTTCCAACATTATTCAAAATAGCTTCTCTTGTGTTTAACAGAAGAAAGAAACTCATAAAACTGTTGAATAGACAAGATTTTTTTGAAGAAAGCTGAAAACCTGTATCCATTGACTTCCATGGTAGAAAAAAATACTATGAAACTTAATGGTTACAGGTTTTGATCTGGTTTTGTGATTAACAGAATTAAAAAAACTCATAAAGTTTTTTCGGTTGAACACAAAGGAAGATATTTGAAGATGCTAAAAACCGGTAACCATTGACTTCCATAGTAGGAAAAACAAACGCTATGATAGTCAGTGGTTACAGGTTTTGATCTTTCTTTATGTTCAACAGAATAAAGAAACTCATAAAGGTTTTTCTGTTGAACTCAACGAATGCTATTTTGAAGAAAACTGAAAACCGGTAACCATTGACTTCAATAGTAGGAAAAACAAATATTATGGAAATAAATGGTTACAGGTTTTTGATCTGGCTTTCTGTTCAACAGAATAAAGAAACTCATAAAGGTTTTTCTGCTGACACAAAGATAAATATTTTGAAGAAAGCTGAAAACCGGTAAACATTGACTTCAATAGCAGAAAAAGCTAATTCTATAGAAGTCAATGGTTACAGGTTTTTGATCTGGCTTTGTGTTCAACAGAATAAAATAAATCATAAAGATTTTACTGTTGAAAACAAAGGAAGATATTTGAAGAAAGCTGAAAACTGGTAACCATTGACTTCCATAGTAATTTTTTTCTCTGACAATGGAAGTCAATGGTTACAGGTTTTGATCCGGCTTTGTGTTCAACATAGGAAAGAAACTCAGATATGTAACAAGAAAAGGGTGATTTTTTTTTTATTTTTGGATGAACTATCCCTTTAACAACGCACTAAAAACCCTTCGAAACATTATCCGTCAATATCAAACCGCATCAACCATACACACGTATATATAATATTCCACGTTAACCTGATTAAAACCACTGTGCCTAATGATGCCAGATGTTGCTTGGCAGCTTTTCCGACAATACAGAGGTCATCGCTGGCATATAACTGTGCCGTGCGACATGAACAGACTGATAGAAGGCATCTGTTCTTACGGTGAGCCACTCCATATGGCCCAACGCTTGTCGTGAAGCCTTTTGGCGCAGCAGAAAACCTCGTAAACATGCCTCATGTCTAATTTTTTCTCCCTCATACAAGCACAAATCCAATCATTAGGGGCCTGTAAAGAGGATGATGTTGATTAAAGCTAGCTCTGGTGTTCACCGGCACCATCCCGCACCATAGTCTGGGTTTTTTTTATGCAGGGATTGTTTGAACAGACAATGGTGTCTACCTGATCTTAATCCCAGAGCTGCAGAGAGCGCCGGGATTGACGGCGTTTAATAAAGGAAAGTGCTCTCGTAATCTGGATTTGCCAAAGTGCCCTTTTGTGTTAATCAGACAATTTTTTACAGGATGCTTTATGACATCTGTCACTGGGAGGAAGCAGGAGTTTGTGTGGGGCATAGGGAGGAATCTATGTTATAGAGTAAAAAATGTAATATATGATGCTCAAATTAAATGGACAAGAAATAAATGTATTCATTAAGTTATTGTACAATAACAGAATGTAGCTTTCTGCTTCATAATTACACATTTTAGAGGTAGAATTTACACTCAAAGATTTGTTTGCTGTTTGTTTGCTGAAACAACACAATTCTTGAGGTTTTCTGTGGACAACTTAATTGTTTTATGTTCAATCCACTTACATTTGTAAAGACTGATAAGTTAACTTCATTCCTTTATGTTATCCTAAAACAAATCAATTGTTTGGAACCCATCATTTGGTAACACTTTATTTTGATGGTCCACTTAAGTATTAGTATACTGTCTGCTTAATATCTGTTGATACTGCTCCTTCAACAGATATTTAACTGACTATAAGAAACTTTGCAAGTACATGTCAACTTACACTAACCCTAACACAGAGTATAGTGGAATCAGAAAGTGAAATTCAATACCTTTTAAGACCTTTTTTAAGACTCTTTCCATACATTTTAAGACCTTATAACCACTTTTCAACCGGAAACACTGGAGAGATTTTAACTTACAGAATATTTACTAAATATTAATGCAAAAAATAATCCAAAACTAAAAAATTATTTACACCACTGAATAAAAATCTATTAAACCTAGCTAATTCAGCAGGTTTGTGCCTATAGAACTGCAGAAATAACAGTGTTACTGCAATAAACAAAGCCGCATGCTGTCCAATCTAGCAAGATTTTATTGATTTCATAAACTACACACCATCCTGATATTCGCAGATTTAATCCAGCCAAACTTTTGGCACACAACCATCCAATGCATAAACAAAAATTATATAAAAGTGAATACCTTGCAAAATAGCATTTAAAACTTTTTAAGACCCCCCTGACGCCCTGTAACCCCAACCTAACAGTCTACTTATAATCTAATGAGAATTAGTTGGCATATTGATGCAATGTAACTTAAATTCAACAAACGGACCATCAAAATAAAGTGTGAGCCATCATTTTTTACAGCATTCTTGCATGTATGTAAAAAATGAATACATTTCAAATTCATTCATATTCTTTAATTTAACATGCATGCAAGTAAATTACGCTTCTAAACTTTTCTGGGAATAAAATTTTATGTGACGTTTAGAGATGTATTGTACGTATGTAAAGTGAAATAAATAAATATTTTGATTGTATCTCATTGTAATTTGACTTTTCAGGAGCATATTTTACCTGCATGTAAAAAAATAATATATTTAAAATAAGTTAATATTAATTTACTCAATATAGGTGGCTCAGTGGTTAGCATTGTCGTCTCATAGCAAAAAGGTCGCTGGATCGAGTCCCAGCTGGACCAGTTGGCATTTCTGCGTAGAGTTTGCATGTTCTCCCCGTGTTGGCGTGGGTTTCCTCCGGGTGTTCCGATTTCACCCACAGTCTAAAGTAGGCATGGGACGATAACCGTTTTCAAGGTATACCGCGGTTTGGAAAAGTCAAGGTTTTAAAACCGCCAAAAATTTCTGTAATACCGTTCCTAAGGTATGTGTAAGATTTTTTTATTTACTTTTTTTTGTTTTGTAGGACAATAGTAACTCCAGCAGAAAAAAATATCCAAAGATGCTGTTTTAAATCTGTGTTTTTGAAACAAATAAAGACGGACAAAGTCAATTAATCTTTTGTATTATTTAGCCTGACATGTTTACTGATACAAAATATTATAAATCTTTCAAAAAATAAAATATATTGTTTTTTAAAGGATTAAAAAGTTTTAGTTTTTACCCAGACATTAAAAAAGAATATATTTTAGATCAGTAATCACAATACCGTGATACCGTGAAATTTTTATTCAAGGTTATCATACCATCAGAATTTTATATCGGCCCATGCCAAGTTCAAAGACATACGCTATAGGTGAATTGGGTAAACTAATTTGGCCGTAGTGTGTGTGTGTATGGGTGTTTCTCAGTACTGGGTTGCAGCTGGAAGGGCATCCGCTGCATAAAACATATGCTGGAATAGTTTGCGGTTCATTCCCCTGTGGCGACCCCAGATGAATAAAGGGACTAAGCCGAAGGAAAATGAATGAATGAAATTAAATTGATATATAAATATTCCCTGACTTAATACTGAATTTTCAAGGAGTACATTATTAACATCTGTTTTTTTGCATAATGTGTGCAAAATGACAAATTATTGAGACATAATTTACTTACATTAAAGTGTATTATTAAAAAATGTATCATAAATAAGTAGCCTTCTGCAGCAGAATTACACATTTTACAGCTATTTTATTTAGTAAAAAAAATCAAAACAATAATTTGAAAAACAATCAATTTATTGTTGAATTTTTAATAATAATTAATAAGTATTTAGTTTTGAGTACAAGTACATTATTTTTTACAGTATTTTACAGGCATATTTCACATAGATTTGCATTTATTTGAATTTAATTTGATAATTCATTCATTCATTTTCCTTCGGCTTAGTTTCTTTATTCATCAAAGGTCGCCACAGCTGAATGAACCACCAACTTATCCTGCATATGTTTTAAACAGCGGATGCCCTTCCAGCTGCAACCCAGTACTGGGAAACATCCATACACACTCATACACCACAGTCAATTTAGTTTATTCAATTCACCTATACCACATGTCACCCAGAGGAAACCCACGCCAACACGGGGAGAACACACAAACTCTACACAGAAATGCCAACTGACCCAGCCGGGACTTAAACCAGTGACCTTCTTGCTGTGAGGCGACAGTGCTAACCACTGAGCCACCTTCAATTAATTTATTGAAGTCTTCATCTTCACATGATTTTTCAGAAATCATACTATAAAAATATCCAAAATTTAATACGTTCTTATGAAATAAAGTGTTAATTTAAAAAAAGAATAATTCCTGATCCCAAATTTTTGTTATATTAGACATATACAGTAGCATGAGGTGTGGACGTGTGCACGCACACACACACACACACATACACTGAGATCAGCTAATCGACTCAGGTTGTGTAATTACATTTGGGTTGTAGTGAAAAGCTGCATTTTTATAATTAAAGTCCAGTGTATCAGCGATGAAGCATAATAAACTTCTTCTAAAATGAAGGATTACATTGATAAGCCCTAGAAGGCCAGATGTGGGAGTTGGGGGGGGGGGGGGGGGGGGGGGGGGGGGGGGGGGGGGGGGGGCTGGTGTGTGTTGTGTAGAGGAGGGGGGGTTGGATCCGGCAAATCTAGGATGGGATTAATGGAGAAAATCCCACGGGCCGGAACGCTGCCTTTTCCATGAGGATTAGGGTCTTGTGTGGAGTCAACATGCTGTAATCCACCGATTAGCTGATATAATCACCTGTAAATACACCTTGGCCTGCACACAGCCCAGACTGCCAACCGCTGCCTCGCACACACACTGAAGGAGTTTGCACAAACCCAGATCCACACTCCCAAAGATCTAAAAACAAATAAAGAAATAAAGAATATATAATTCAGCTCATAAAACACTGTAAGAGAAGAACATATTCAGTTTAAAGGTCTCCTGAAGTGCTTTGAAATGTGCAGATTTGTTCAATGTTTGAAATATTTTCAACTAAAACATGAAGTTCGTCCTCCTTTTTTAATAGCCATTGGCATTTAGTTAATATCAAAGAGTCTTTCAGGTAAAGCACATGCCAGGCACAGTCTAGATTAGCCATATCACTCTGCAGCTCAAGACTGGTTACTCACTGAAGCTTAGCAGCGCTGAGCCTGGTCAGTACCTGGATGAGAGACCACATGGGAAAAACTAGGTTGCTGTTGGAAGAGGTGTTAGTGAGACCAGCAGTCCAATATAGCAGTGAAGGGGACACTATACTGTCAGTGAGCGCTGTCTTTCGGATGAGACATTAGCTGCGTTCGACATGAAGCACAGCTGCAGCCGGTGACCAACGAGATTAGCCGAGCGCAGGCGGGGGCGGTGTTGAAAACGGAGCCGTCAAGCCAGACACTTCGGGGTTCAAAGTTGCAGCAGTCATGATGACCTATCACATGGCGTCATCATTTTTTTTTTTTTTTTTTTTTTAATAACAACAAAATATTTACAAATAAAACACAATACAGTCTCTACAAACTATAGTTCATTTTTTAACAATAAGGAATTTATGAATTAAATATATAACGCATGAGAGAAATAAGGGGAAACGAGAGGGTATAAACAAAAATGAATAGGCCTATTAAATACAAAGCAATAAGCACAAATTCTAGGAGTTTAAACATCACTCTAGGCCAGGGGTGTCCAAACTCGGTCCTGGAGGGCCGGTGTCCTGGAGAGTTTAGTTCCAACCCTAATCAAACACACCTGAACCAGCTAATCAAGCTCTTACTAGATATACTAGAAACGTCCTGGCAGATGTGTTGAAGCAAGTTGGAGCTGAACTCAGCAGGACGCCAGCCCTCCAGGACCAAGTTTGGACACCCCTGCTCTAGGCTAATACTTCTTGTTTGAATATGCTAAAAAAGGGGTTTACATTTATAGATATAAAACTTTCCAATATATATTAGTGTAAACCCCAAAACAAGGTGTTTTGATTAAGTCTTAAACAATGATTAATATTATTTTGGATAATGAAACATTTTCAAATAAGCACTTTAATCCAAAAGGATTAAACAAAAGGACATTCCTAAAATAAGTGAGCTACACTAAGCAGAAGTTTCCCAGAGAGAGCAGGTATAAACGGCTAGACAAGAAATAAAATATAAATATTTAATAATCCTAAAAATCATTTTATAATTATTTATTAAAATAGTTTGTTAACTTAATTTGTTAAGAAACGTTTAGGGGTGTCAGGATCAATGATGAAAATTATTTTATTTCAAGTCTGTAGGACTTATTTGAGTTAATATTTAGGTTATTTACTGTACTAAAATATGTCATTTAACTCGTTCATGGAGCTGAATGCAGTAAATATTCTGTATTAAAAAGGTTGAAAATAAACCTGTGCTAACAAGCTAGCCTTTATAACAAGATTATTTAACAAAAGATGATTACTGCAGTAAAATATTTGTAGTCTTTTAATAAGCATGATGTGTACAAGATAGAGAGGGTATGAAAAGTTAATTGTTTGTTTTGAAATTTGTGAGACGGAATTTGTCCAATAATAAACCCGAATCACACGTGGTTGTTGTCATATGGTGAACTCAGCCAATCGTGTAATATGGGTGTGGTCATCAGAGCTCGTGCAGTCCCTCTTCAGATGCTGCATGGCCTGAATCAGTCGTCTGATCTCGGAGCACTGTCGCAGTACTTTGATGCCACATGTTACAGTCACGTGGCGTCGACGCAGCATCAAGCCGGACAAAAATTCTAACCAGCATGCACCGCTTTAAGACTTCGATCGGTCTGCGCAGCGCTGCATGAAGTCGAACGCACCTATTAAAACCGAGGTCCTGACTCTTTGCAGTCATTAAAAAATGCCATGCCACTTCTCATAAAGAGTAATCCCAGCGTCCTGGCCAAATTCCATCCATCGCCCGTTACCGATCATTAGTGGTGGGCAAAGCGAGGCTTCATGAAACAGTCAAAGCAAACGTGTCGAAGCTTCAAAACTTTCTAAACCCATCTCTACAGTGACACCTAGTGGTCATTTTTAATGTATTTCTTTGGAACAGCTTCAGCAAAGAAACTGTTCAGCAAATTGAGGTATTAAACTCCACGTTGTAGAGTCGAGGTTTCAAGTAATTTAGCGAAGCGGTGAGAGTTCCAGACTAGCAAGCAGAGTTAATGGGTTCAAATCCAGGGTGATGCAGCTGTAGATGTTAGTTTTTAAATGCTCTGTTCTTGTAACGTATTTTGTTTTAACATTGGTCTGACATCCGAATGAACACTTGAATAAATATGTCTTGTTTTGGTCGAAAAACGTAACATTATTAAAATAATTTCTGAGTATTTAAACAAGTTGGGATTTGAACTCGGGTCGTTTGCAGCACAGTTACTGTGCACGTGCACGGTCCACTTAGCTTTGAGAGAGAGTTTTTTTCCAGCCCTGTCTTTCAAAGGCAGATTTGCCAGATCATGAAACGCTTCTGAAATGACCAATCCTTTGAATCGCTTTAGTCACATGCTGCTGGAGTTTCAAAACACTGTAGTCACGTGACCTGGGTGTTTTGAATCACCTTAGTTACGTGACCCGAGTGTTTTGGATTCTGCTTTGATGCAGTGTTTTGAAACACTTGGGCTTCGGGATCTCGATACAGTGTCAGTTTCATGTCAGCCATCAATACCGATCATGCCCTCCCAATCATCCCCATCCACTGAATTGGCTCTACCACTGTCTCTCCACTCCACCTATAGCTGGTGTGGCCTAATGTGGCTACTGTCGCATCATCCAAGTGGATGCTGCACACTGGTGGTGGTGTTGAGAGACCACCCTCATGAATGTGAAGCGCTTTGGGTGTATGGCTAGACACGATAAATGCGCTATATAAATACACATTACATAACATGTACTAGAGAGCATTTGATTGGCCAGAAGAACTGATGAGAAGCTGAAGTGCATGGTGATGTCATAATCAGATTGTTTCAAAGGGTGCTTAAAAACAGACCTATTTAAGAAGGTTTTTTTACTTTAGCTGATGGTAGCTAATTTTTAAGGGGACCTATTATGCTAAAATCACTTTCATAAGGTCATTAAACACAGTTGTGTGGCAGCAGTGTGTGAATATAGCCAGCCTCTAATGGTCAAAATGTATTCATTCACTTTTTTATAATCGCAGTTCATAAAAACAGTCTGTAGAAACACTTTGATTGACATTCTTCCTTTGTACATGTCATCGGAGGGGGAAAGCCCCACCCATTTGTGACCATCTCTCCCTCATTAGCATAAACAGCCCTGAGTGAGAAGCAGCCATCCGTCATTAGAGTTTTGAATCTGTCGATATGCTGATGCATAGACATTTATAGCTCCACCCTCTTTTGAAAAGAGCACAATCTAATTTGAATTTAAAGCGACAGTCGCCAAAACGGCACAATTTGGATGAAAGGTGCAGTTTCAAAGAGCTATAAAATCAGAATTGTGTGATATTTTTGAGCTGAAACTTCACATACACACTCTAGGCACATCAGATATTTATTTTACATCTTGTAAAAAGAGGCATAATAGGTCCTCTTTAACTTGTCCTTTTGTTTTACTTCATTATGCTTTTTCGATCGAGATTTTACTTCAAATGTAAAGTGTTTTATAAATTAAATGTATTATTATTATTACTGTGCGTTCACACCGAAAGCAGCGAGAGCGTCAAAGGTCGCTCTGGCCGCCCTGGCAACAACGCTGTCTGCCTTGAGCTCCGGCGGCGAGAGCGTCAAAATTCGCTACACATTGATCTCGTACTTAAAGGAGCCGTTGCTGCATATCATATCAGTTACATTTCCGCATAAAATATGCTTTCTAGCGTGAAGATGTTGCACACTTATTATCAAATTCACTTAACTACGGAAGATCAAGTTGCATGTGGTGTGGCTTTGCTCCACTATGTGTCCATATGCCTGAAATATTCTGAAGCAGCAATACTGTTTTGTATTGTCGCATGAAATTCACGCTTTTTTTTTTCAAGAAAAAAAAATATATAACATTGATGCACATTAGTAACTTGCCAGTAACTTTTTTAATGTATGTTCCTGTAAGGCAAACACTGCAAATAATTGGAAATCCAGTAACCGCAATAATTAAACCCTTGGGAACAACTGTGGTCGGAACCAAAGTTCACAGTAACTGTGTTCTCTGACTCCTCTCAAGCGGTGGACTTCTACATTCCGATTGCTTGCCGCCGAACCGCGTCATAGCTCATTACCATAAAGTTGACTTGATTTCAACTCTCCTCGACGCTCACACCGGCGAAGATGCGCCGCGCTGCTCCTCGCCGCTTATCGCCGCCGGCTTCCATTGAAAATGAATGACTTCCGGCTACTTTGACGCTCTCGCCACTTTCGGTGTGAACGTACAGTTAGGGTTGGTCCGATGGCCGATAGACATCACGATGCTGAGCTGGCATCGCCGATCATCTGCCCCGTCCCAAACCCGCTCGTGAAAAATACACACTCAGGCCCCGTTTACACTAATACAGCTTTGTTTTAAAATGGCATTTTAGAACGAAAATGACCCACGTCCACACTGGTGTTTCATCTAGCATTTCAGAACAGCCCTCCGTCCACTGAAAACGCACATCACGTGACCACACACACACACAGCCACAGCCACACACACTGTCATGCCCTCGTCTGAGCTCCAGAGAACAGTGTAGGTCAGACAGTTGATCAAGGGTTTATCGCTGGATTGTGTCTCACTATAGTTGTTAAACTTGATATTTAATTAATCTTGTCTCTATCCAGGGCTTAATTTGTGCCGGAACACGCCGGATCCGAATCCGGCACCTCATTTTACCGATCGCCCTCTTCCCCTGTGCGCTGTTCGTTTTCACTTTCTTCCGCGACTCCCCTACCCCTCTTCACTTTCGTCCGCGACACCCCCGCGCCGCTCACTTTCATCCGCCATCCACCACTGTGGTGGATGAAACGGTGGGCTACAAATAATTAATTTGTTATGAATTAATTATTCATAAATAATTAATTCACCTCCGCCTATGAAGATGATGCCATCGTCCATCGCGATGTTTCACATTAGACATCGTACGATGCTAAATTGGTCAACATCGCCCAACCCTAATTATTATTATTATTATTGTTATTATTATTATTAAAGGCAGAAATGAGAAATCCAGTTTTGAATGGTTTTTATGTTAAATAGATGCTAATAATATGTCTCTAAGATGTTTGTGATTTAAAACGTTCATAAAACAGAGCCTTCAAAGACGTTAATCAGACCAATCGCTCTTTAAAATATATTTTGCAGATGTACTTGTACTATTTGGGTTATTTTTTCTAAGCAAATTTGTTTTGGAGGACGCTAACTTATTGAAAAGTTACTTCAAAACTTTCATTTTGATTCTGAGGGCCTTTTAATTCAGGATTAATTTAGATGTTGTTATGTTTTTTATTTTTCCTTCACCATTGTGACATACAGTAGTCGACATTTGAAGTGGATCAAAAAAGCCTAAGAAAAGAATGGGTGCTGTTCAATAGTTTTAAGGCAACTTTGCTGAAAGAAGATGATCCACTTTGAATGTTGACTACTTTTAGATGTGCTAAACAACTACTTGAAGGAGAACAAATATGGACTTCATTTTGTCCACAGGGAACTGACTTAACTTTTGGGGTTAGATATTGGTCAATTTTTAATATGATGGTCGCCTGATATGTCCTTAAAGTGGAAAAGGAATTTATTATGTCCTCTCCTAAGTTTTGATGTAAGAGATGAAAATTCTGTCCTTTGACTTATTCCAAGCGGTTTTGAGTTTTGTTGTTGTTCTGTTGAATACAAAAGAAGATATTTTGAAATATGTTGGGAAAACAAATACTATGGAAGTCAATGGTTGCTGGTTTCCAACATTCTTCAAATTATATTCTTTTGTGTTTAAAAAATAAAAACTCAAACTGGTTTGGAATGAGCCGACATGGTGGCGCAATGGTTAGCACTGTCACCTAACCGCAAGAAGGTCACTGGTTCGAGTCCCGGCTGGGTCAGTTGTCATTTCAGCGTGAAGTTTGTATGTTCTCCACGTGTTCGCGTGGGTTTCCTCCTATGTTCCGCTGTGGAGACCCCTGATAAATAAGGGACTAAAGCCGCGGTCACACTGGACTTTACTCCCCATAGACTTCCATTCATACGCACGCGAATGCATCAGACCGGAAACGCAGGGTCATGCGTCGAGTTTCGCATCACTTGACTGCGTGAGACCAATCCAGGATCAAATCATGACCTCTCTGAACTGAAATTTAAAACATGGAGCAATCGCTCGCTTTTTTAAATGTCTAATCATCTTGTTTAATCCCGCCCCTTTTCGCAGCGCCTGTACGACAGAATTTCGCAAGCTCAAACTCTAGTGTGACCGCGGCTTCAGGCAAAGGAAAATGAATGAATGAATGGTTTTGAATAAGTCAAATGTGAGTAAATGATAACAGAATTTTCATTATTGGGTGAATTATCCCTTTAAAAATTAGGATAGGACATAATGACAAGTGGGGTTTATTTATAAACTAATTTCGAGAGGATCACGTGCTTATGATTGCTAGCAGCTGGACCCACATTATCCAAATCAACATGCACCAATCAGATGATCCCTTAACTACTATAAATATCCCGGGTTCCATATCACCGCTATCTTCGCTTTGAAGAAAGCTTGGCCTGCAGCAGCAGCTGCCACTGCTACTACTTCTACTGCTGCTGCCGCCAATACTACTGCTGCTACTAATACTACTACTGCTAATACTACTGCTGCTAATACTACTGCTGTTACTGCTAATACCACTGCTGCTATTGCTACTGCTAATGCTGCTTCTGCTACTGCTAATGCTGCTACTGCTAAGGCTGCTACTGCTAATGCTGCTGCTAATGCTGCCGCTACTACTTTTGCTGCTACTGCAACTACAAAAAAGATCTTCGCTCTGAAGACAGCTCTGCTTGCATCTACTGCTACAACAACAAATACTTCTACTCCAAAAACAACTGCTCTCCTACTACAACTCCAACTAATTCTACCACAACGTCAACAGCAACATCAAAATCTTCCACTTAATGCCTCACAAAACGCATCCGCTGTGTCTTCAACCCAATTCTCTAGCAAGATCACAGTCTACAAACTCCGCCTAAACTCAACAAGCCGGCAATTTCAAACATTGCAATGAAGCCAAACTCTCACTGCTCTCATAAGGGATGCACCTGCGGTAACGTATATAGCACACTTCAAAGGAAAGCCTCACAGAAAATAACCACTCTCCAGCAAAGACTAAACATTTCTTGAAAGACTAGCGTGAATTCCAAAAAAGAACTCACCTCTGAAGCCTCCCGCCTGTCTACAGATCCATACCATTCTGATAGCATGAAGTAATTCATCTGCATAGCCCAATCCGCAATATTAGTCCATGGCATATTCCTACGTTGATCTCCAGTCATAACAATTGTGATCCCGCTCTACAAAATGGCCGTCCGCCATTTTCACTCTTGATTGACACGCCTTCAAGCCAATAGCTGAAAGAGAAGCGCCACTATCCAATGAGCTTAAACTTGAGATGGTCCAGCCCTCTCTCTCGTCAGGTTAAGAATGGACTCTGACTTTATGAATGAATGACATAGTCTTTAAGCACAGGATTTGATGTTGGCAGTTTGTTTAATTAAACAAAACAATAATAAATTAATTATTTATTTATTAAAAAAAAAAAAAAAAAAAAAAAAAACTTTGCCACTTCTGATAGCCATTTAAATTCTAAAGATTATTACTCAGATAAAAAAAAAAAAAAAAAAAAAAAAAAAAAATTCAACACAGAAGTCCAATTGTAATATGACAGTGACTCGTATGTTCATACACTAGTGTCATACGTGAATTCATAATAGCAAGTCGGTTGGATGTAAATGGCAAAGAACAAACTTCCCGCTTGACTGCTATGAATGGGAGGACATTCCTGACGAATGGAGCAATGTTTCATCCATCGACTCTGTTTAGATACATTTGCATTTACAACATTCAAACTCCACTCCACTACCACTTCACCTACTCAGTCTTCAAGAGACACTTCCAGGACCACTAGAAAAGCCACGGTCCATATCTTCAGCTCTCCATCCATCTGCCCTCCTGCGGGGGGTCAAATGCCCACCTCAACTATCTTTGCATTGGATCTACGAAGCTATCGTACCATGCATTAACAAAAGACACTTCCATTCACAGTTGCCCATGCCCTCATTAGGACGCCTCGCATGGATATCAGCTAAAACAATTCATTGTGTCTGCCATACACGTATCTTGTTGTATTTAATTTCTGATTCTCTCTTGTTTCTCAATTCAGAGTTCTTGACAGAAGGCACCAGAAGCTGACCCTCATCCAACCTATTACACTCTAAATACATTCTAAAGCTACTGCAAAATCCGCAGCTGACGATCATCTTATAAAAAGAGATCGACAACCCCCTTTTATGATTGGACCGTTCTCTGCCCCATCCTTCAAGATGTCATGTATTAGTCCCATAAGCAGTACAACACTCAAACTCTTTAACAAAGGATTCTATCTAATAATTACAGATTAAGGAAGCCACAGTACAATGCATTATAAAGGCATTCCTATTCACCACCTTTAACGCCGCTTTAAGACACCTCATATTGACATCAACTATAAAATAATTTATCTTGTCTGCTGAATATGTGCCATGTGCAAACCAAATAACTGACGTGTTTTTTCTTCCCAGAAATCTGGTCATTGGCTCCAGAAGCAGACCCCAACCCAACGCCTGTCCCTCCGTTTCCAGAAAGACACCTCCACCTTAACATCATAAACTCATGGCTCCCGCAGGAGTCAATATGAGCTTCGGCTCCCACAAGAGCCTCACCTATCCCCTCACATTTCTGTTTCCCCTGACAGCGTTGAGTGCTTTCGCTGTTTCCTACTAGCTCTTTACTCCTAGCTTTGACTCTCACCTAACCTCCTTCCTCCATCTAACCAGCTAATGCCATACTCCAGACTAAGGGCTCGAGCACGACCCTGTCTCCATATGCGTATACGTATACGCATATATGCGTATATATGCGAGAATGTGTGTGTGTGTGTGTGCGTGTGTATATGTGTATGCGTGTATGTGTGTGTAGGTATGTATACGTGCGTGTGTTTATATGCATGCATGCGTGTGTGCGTGCGTATGTACAGTATGGGTGCATGCGTACGTATGTATGTACGTATGTATGTATTTATGTATGTATCTACCTTTCTGTCTCTAACGTCTGCTATGCTTCTTTTCCAGAATTTCGGCTCTTGGCACCAGAAGCAGACCAGCATCCAACACCTGTCCCACATTATTCACAAATGATATTGCCTTAAATCACCCACTACACCAGCTACACGAAACTTCCATATCTCTTATCCTGCACGCCATCGCTCCCAGAACTCTGCAATCATATCTCACAGCATGGAATGCTTTCAAGCATTTCCACTCACTCTACAAACACAATTCCCAGATTTCTCCCTACTTCCCATCACCTCCTTCATTTTTAGCACACTGCTAAAAATATCCAGGCTAGCTCTATAAAAAGCTACCTTAGCGGGATCCAAATTTTTCATAAACTGATACACGGATCCCCTTCAGAAGCCATTTCCAAAGCACCCCCCCCCCCCCCCCTCCCCGACACCAGACAACCCATTACACTCAACATACTTTCAAGATGCATCCATACACTGCGCAAGGATACCTTTCCACACATGCAGCCCGCACACTTGATGCCATGTTCACTTTAGCTTTTCGGCTTCCTTAGGCGTTCAGAAATGGCCATTACATCCAAATTTAACCCTGCCACCCACCCCACAATTTCTGATCTAACTCTACAGAATGATGAAACAATAGCTTTTTTCATCAAGCACAGCAAACAGATCAGTCAGGGAAAGGGCACTTTATTTACATTTTCAACATTTCCTCCCCCACACGTCCTTTCCAAACCCTTCTTGCATTCCTCCACTTAAGGAGAGCTCAAGATCCTGACCCCCTTGCCCCCCTCTTTACTGATGACGTTAATCGTCCAGTAATCCGTTTTTTGGGTTCAAAAAAAAAAAAAAAAAAAAAAAAAAAAACACTTAAAAGAGGTGCTCCGCCTTTCAGGCTTTCCCCTGAACTATACTCTAGCCATTCATTTAGAATTGGCACAGCCACTACAGCAGCACACAGAGGTCTTTCCTCACACCAAATTCAGACCTTAGGCTGCTGGTCATCCGATGCCTTCAAAGCCTACATTCGCCTCAGCCAACTCCACCTTAAAGAAGCACAGATGGCTCTATCCATCTAAGTGCGCACCCGCTGTACGGAAGTAAGGGGAGAGTGAGCGTGTGCGCACCCGTGTGAGTATACAAGTACGAGTGAAGGCCTGAGCACTAGTGTGCGTGTGAGCGTATGGGTGCATGAATGAACGCGCATGTGCGGGTTCGGGCACGTGCTACGCTTATGCGGGTACGTGTGCGTGTCTGCGCATGAGCGTACGTACGTATGCTTAAGTTTGTATGTAAGGATGCCATGTGTATGCTCGCAGGTACTTTCTGCTTCCAAGCTCTGCTACAGCTTGCCTCCCCTCCCTACAGCTCGGACCCCCGCAGGGGTCCATCCTGAGCTCCGACTCCCGCAGGAGTCCTTTAGGCCCAACCCAGGCCAACCCCTTCACTATCTCATCTCCAGATGGAGTCATCACCGCCCCCTCCTGTCTCCCAACTCCTACTGGTTCCCGCCCCCCCCCATGGCTCTGACCCCCGCAGGGGTCACTCCGAGCTTCGACTCCCGCAGGAGTCATCACTGCCCCCCCCCCAGCCCTTAAGAATGCGTAGCCACGCGTGCATATATATATTCATATGCTCGCGTATACGCATGCGTGTATGAGTACGTGTGTATGCGAGAGCGTTGCGCGCACGCATTGCAGGCCCTAGCGTGCGTGTCTTTCCACGTGCGTAGGCTAGCTTGCGTGCGCTGAATGATACCCCTTCTTCTTTTCTTCCTTCGGCGTCGAGTTTCTCCGCCCCATTTTTGTCTTTAGCTCAATTTCGGCGAGCGTACTCGCCTCACTAATCTCTTTCCATAGGCCCTCAATCCTCAGCTCTAACTCCCGCAGGAGTGACTAAAACGAGCTTCGACTCCCGCAGGAGTCTCGCCCGGCCACCTTCTGCCGTAGTCTTCACCGCCCCCTCCCTTTCCCAGACTCCGGCAGGAGTAATGCCCCCGCATGGCTCTGACCCCCGCAGGGGTCACCCCGAGTTCGACTCCCGCAGGAGTCATCACCGCCCCCCCCCATGGCCACTAGGAATGCATATACACTTGTATATAATCATATACAAGCGTATGCGCATGTATGGATGAGTATGTGTGTTCGGGAACGTGCATATGCATTACGTGTATTCATACGCGTATGTAAGCTCGCTTTGCGCGCCCGAGCGTGTGTGTCTCTGCATGCACGTAGGCCCGCATGCTTGCGCTTGCACGATTCCCCTTCTCCTTTTCTTCCTTCTGGCGTCGAGATCCTACGCCCCCCCTTTTTTTCTCTATCTTATTTCGGCGAGTTAACCCGCCACCCTTTCCTCTTCAGCTAGGCCCTCAATCTCCAGCTCTAACTCCCGCAGGAGTGACTAAAACGAGCTTCAACTCCCGCAGGAGTTCATGCCCCCCCCCAGCCCACCTCACACCCCTTCTTGCAGGAGTCTTCACAGTCCAAAAACTTTTCCCGACCCCTGCAAATTCCGGCCACCCCAGCTCGCTCCCGCAGGAGATTTCCGAGCTTCGACTCCCGCAGGAGTCAATCCCGCCCCTCCCACACCCCCGCTTAGACTCCAGCAAGAGTCTACTTTTCGCCGCTCCCGCAGGAGCCTCGCTTTCCTAAGCGATCAATGTTATATCCAGTAGGGCTGGGCGGTTTTTCCGATTTTTTCGATTAATTCGAATTTACGTTTTAAGACGATTTTATTTTTTACAAAATCGAGGAATCGCGGTTTTTTAATAAAAATATTAAAGCCGCTTTTCCACTATTGTGCCAAACCGTTCTAAACTGTTAGACAACCGTGCTGAATTGTGCTGATTCTGTGTGTTGACGTCGCGGCTCTGTTGATGTGCTGCCACAGCCGGTAGCGGAAGCGCGCCAGGGCGGACCGGCCTTTGGGAACACCGGGATCTTTTCCCGCTAGAGCAACAAGCGCCCCGCAGTCAGCCTGCCAGCTTCGCGAATGTTTCCATGCGCGTCGTGCTGTTGTTCGCGTCCCGCAGCCGTCTGTGTCTCCCGCGCGAGCTGCGAGACGGGGACCCGCGCACCACCTGAACGGCGTGTTGTAAATGTCGGTCACCGCAGAAAGTCAAATCTTTAATTTGGACTTTTGCTTGAATTACGGAGTGGCACAGTAGCTGTCAAGGTACTGTATGAATTAAATCATAACCCATATATGCACCAATAAACAAGTAAAATGAATGAATGAATAAAATAAATATGGATTCTTAAATGTCTGTATTGTTTTTACTCCAAAAAATATCAATACGTTTTGACAAATGTTTTATAAAAATAAAGCAATTTCCAACATTTCAGCTATAGGCCATTATACGATTCAGTTAAATATAAGATAGACCTTTAAATGTATATAGATATGTAACAGGTTTCTGTGGGGTTTTTTTTTTTTTCACGGTGATCTTTAATATATACTGGGTGGTGGAGCTACGCACAAATATTTTCTAAAACGTCAAGCAGATATTTGTCTATAGCTCGTTAGTTATTTATGAAGACAAAAAATAATTAAAATAACAAAAATAAAACTATAAAATTACAAAGATAAATGAGCAGCATTCTGCTAAATATAGTCCTTTATATCCTGATATGCTGTGTTGTTTCATTCGTTTTTTTATTTTTAACTTGATGCATTCGTTATTTAATATTTAAATACAAAATCGTTTAAATGGTTATATTTTACCATCAAAATGTAGTATATTTTATATCATTACCATTTTTTGATATAAAACCGCTGTTATTTTATTGATTGTTATGAAATAATTTAAGTGCTATATTTTTTATTAGTGAAAGTGCCCGCTCACTTTGACAAGGCCTGTCTAAATATATATTTCTGCCATGCCACTAATACAGATAAACTATTGTTGCATTATCATTGTTTATTTTCTGTTATGTACAGAGATTTGAATATTTATTTCCCCTCCAATCCTTTTTAATCTTCACGTTACATTTTGGTCATTTTCTCTCCAAATAAAATTTGCCCAAAGCTGCACAACATATGACCTGCTGTGACTTCTATTGTAGCTATGTTTAGCATCCCTATATGAGAGAGTGCCATAACCGCGTTTAGTCACACTATTGCTTTTCTTTTACAAGTGAGCATGAAAAAAACTAGTTTCAGCATTTATTTAAATTTAAATGAACAAGGTAAGCTGGTAAGGTAGTTACACAGTAAAAAAAAAAAATCGAAATCGAAATCGTGAATCGGTCAAACTTTATGAAAAAATCGAGATTTTTTTTTTTTGCCATATCGCCCAGCCCTAATATCCAGCAGCCGGATATGGCTTTGTTCCATCTGCATTTGGGGGGGTTCTTCAATACGCGGCTGCTGTCCCGAGCTTTGTAAGGCATTTTGGGGAGTTCTCGAGATCTACCTGAGCTCGATCTCCCCTCTCGCCTTGCAACGGGAGGGAGCCCCGGGCTCGAGGATCTCATGAGCTCAGGGCTCTCTCCCGGGACAGCATGCCAAACAAGCTTATTATTAATCATCAGCTAAGTGTGAACTCTTGAAGTGGGGTTTATTTATAAACTAATTTCGAGAGGATCACGTGCTTATGATTGCTAGCAGCTGGACCCACATTATCCAAATCAACATGCACCAATCAGATGATCCCTTAACTACTATAAATATCCCGGGTTCCATATCACCGCTATCTTCGCTTTGAAGAATCCCCCCTTCCACCCCTACTCCTTCCCTTTTCTAGATGGGTGACACGGTGGCCCAGCGCTTAGCGCTGTTGCCTCACAGCAAGAGTGTCAATGGTCCTAGGCTCTACCTAACCAGCGGGCATTTTCTGTGTGGAGTTTGCATGTTCTCCCCGTGTTCACGTGGGTTTTCTCCGGGCCCTCCGGTTTCCTCCCACCGATTAAAAACATGCAACCTAAATTTGATTGATCAACCTTATAGACTTGCTCCCTAGGTAGTACCTATCTCGTTAAAGAGAACTACTATCTGCTCTTCAACACTACGAGGGGGGAGTTCTCGAGATCTACCTGAGCTCGATCTCCCCTCTCGCCTTGCAACGGGAGGGAGCCCCGGGCTCGAGGATCTCATGAGCTCAGGGCTCTCTCCCGGGACAGCATGCCAAACAAGCTTATTATTAATCATCAGCTAAGTGTGAACTCTTGAAACACAAATAAACACAAACAAGAACCGTTCATTTTGTTTTCATGGAAACTTTAAAGTCTGCCATGTTAAGTAGCTATACATAACAATAAAATAAATAATATTTTAAAAAGCCGAGCATCTAATGTTGTTTACATTTCTGTAAAACATATTCAGCCATTTGTAATGTAGCTAGGCTACTACTTAATAAATCAAAACCCTTTTGCCATATACATTTCTATAGCGCTTTTTACTATGTAGATTGTCAAAGCCGCTTTACATGAGATGAACATAACATTTAAACCCCATAACAATATTTCAGACTGACAAGATTGAGGTAAAGTTGGTTTTATATTCACACATTCACACTTTCTCTTTAATAATATAATTTAAAGTATTATTTACTAATTCTAATTAGTAAAATCATATTAGCAGCCAATGTCTATCAAAGTACAACATCGTTCTCAGTCAGTTAAACAGTGCTGGTGTTGTTTTGAAGTCACACTACATGTGATTATTCAAAGTACTGTACCATGGTAAACAATATAAGGAGGATTATTGGGGTAAAGTTGGTTTTACATTCACACATTTGGACTTTCTCCTTAATAATATAATTTCACTAATGTTTGTAAATAGGAAAAAAAAACATATTAGCAGCCAATGACTATTAAAGTAATTGAGGTAAAGTTGGATTTATATCCGCACATTCGTTCACGTTCAGTGACAACTTGTGACATCCTCCTTATATTGTTTACCATGGTAGCCTACAGTAATGTGAATAATCACATGTAGTGTGACTTCAAAACAACACCAGCACTATTTAACTGACTAAGAACGATGTTGTACTTTGACAGAAATTGGCTGCTAATATGATTTTACTAATTAGAATTAGTAAATAATACTATATTAAGTTATATTATTAAGGAGAAAGTGCGAATGTGTGAATATGAAACCAATTTTACCCCAATACTGACTAGTAACTTAGCTGAAACATGGATTTATATCATTTACATAAGCGGAAAGAACAGCGAGACAGCATCATATTGGTAACACTTTATTTTGATGGTCCATTTGAGTATTAGTAGACTGTCTGCTTAATATCTGTTGATATGCTCCTTCAACAGACATTTAACTGACTATAAGAAACTTTGCAAGTACATGTCAACTTACACTAACCCTAACACCAACCCTAACCCCAATTTAAGAGTCTGCTTATAATCTAATGAGAATTAGTTGCAATGTAACTTACATTCAACAAACGGACCATCAAAATAAAGTCTGACCGCATATTTATCTTTTGACATTACACTTTCCAACATTTGAGTGGAAAACGTGATACTAAACACACCAAGGTTAACTTTAGTCCCTTTGAAAACTAATTCATTTAGTAGTCATCCTCAGTCACTAGCGTTTGAGGCTTATTTAGATGTTCATGTTTAGATGTTCAATGTTAAACATTCTGTAAAACAGGTTGAAAAATGTATCATAAAATCAACATTTTCCATGTGTAAAATCGCCAAGTAGAATTACCTCTCTAAAACCGTCTGGAGTCAGTTTAGTCACCAATCAACTGCTTCACCACAGTTCTTTTCTTGCTATCGTGAACTGAAGTATAGCTCAGTAGTTCCCTCTAGTGCTCTTGGTTGGCCATTACTTTGGTCTGAATGTATTACCAGGAGACTCGCTGTGGAATATTTTGTACAAACAACAACAACAACAACAATAATAATAATAATAATAATAATAATAATAATAATAATAATAATAATAATAATTCCCTTTAAATACATAAATCAATAACATATATAAATGAGTGAATAAAACATGAAAAGAAGATTAAAATACAATATTACATCATAAAATAACACAAAAATATGATTAAGATTTAGCTTAAATTTAAAATAAATACGTATAAATAAATACTGTGTATGCATAATTGAATTAGTAAAATGTAACATATATTACAATAAATATAATTGTAGTTAAATATAAATGTTTCTTTATTTAACCAGATAAAAACCCATTGAGATCAAGATCTCATTTACAAAGGTGACCTGGCCAAGAAATCCGCAACACATGACTTAGGAAAAAATACTAATAATATTAATAATAAATAAAATTACAGTTTAGTTTTTCAGCTATACCACATTGCAATAAGTTAAAAACACATACATTGAGAAATGGACTGTTGTTGTTTGTTAAAAAGGAGAGTGAAAAGATTTGATTGGGATGAGCTCAGATATTTTTAGTTCAGACTGAAGAGTATTCCAGGATGAGGGGGCGGCATGACTAAAGGCTCGCTTCCCTATTTCAGTTCGAACCCGGGGAACACTCAAATGATAAGATTCACTTGAACGTAGGGCATACTGGCTTTTTGACTTATGAAGAAGGGAACTTGGGTATAAAGGCAGTCCCAGAAGAGCCTTGTAGACCAGAGTCATCCAGCGGGTTTACCTTCTTACATTCAGAGAAGGCCACTCAGCTTTGGCATACAGTTCACAATGGTGAGTTAGTCTCTGACAGCCTGTAACAAACCGCAGAGCTTTGATAAACAGAGTTTAAAGGCTGAAGACATTTGGTTAAAGCATTCATACAGTTGAAGTCAGAATTATTAGCCCCCCTATTTATTTTTTCCCCCAAATTTTCAAAATTTCTGTTTAATAGAGAATTTTTTTTTAACACATTTCTAAACATAATAGTTTAATAACTCATTTTCTAATAACTGATTTATTTTATCTTTGCCATGATGACAGTAAATAATATTTTACTAGATATTTTTCAAGACACTTCTATACAGCTTAAAGTGACATTTAAAGGCTTAACTAGGTTAATTAGGTTAACTAGGCAGGTTAGGGTAATTAGGCAAGTTATTGTATAATGATGGTTTGTTCTGTAGACTATTGAGAAAAAATATTGCTTAAAGGGGCTAATAATTTTGACCTTAAAATGGTTTTTAAAAATTTTAAAAACTGCTTTTATTTTAGCCTAAATAAAACAAATAAGACTTTCTCCAGAAGAAAAAATATTATCAGACATACTGTGAAAATGTCCTTGCTTTGTTAAACATAAATTGGGAAATATTTAAAAAATAAAATAAAATTCAAAGGGGGGCTAATAATTCTGACTTCAACTGTATATAAAACATCCCCATAGTCAAGCAATGGTAAAAAAGTTGCAGACGCCAAATGTTTAGGAGCTTTAAGAGAAAAGCAGGATGCATTTCGATAGTAAAACTCAAGCTTAACTCTTAATTTTCAAACCAAATGACATTAAAAATATAAAAACATTCAGAAATAAATAATACTATCATGAGAAGGGGAAAAATGCATTTAGACAACAGAAAGCAAACATGCATTTCTGACCTGTGCATATCAATTTTAGTGACCACATATAAATTTATTATGTTTTTTTATATGAATAAAAGTAGGCGACGCAGTGGCGCAGTAGGAAGTGCTGTCGCTTCACAGTGAGAAAGTCGCTGGTTAGAGCCTCAGCTGGGTCAGTTGGCGTTTCTGTGTGGAGTTTGCATGTTCTCCCAGCGTTGGCGTGGGTTTCCTCCGGGTGCTCCGGTTTCCCCCACAGTCCAAAGACATGCGGTACAGGTGAATTGGGTAGGCTAAATTGTCCATAGTGTATGAGTGTGAATGAGTGTGTGTGAATGTTTCCTAGGGATGGGTAGCAGCTGGAAGGGTATCCGTTGTGTAAAAATGTGCTGGACAAGTTGGCGGTTCATTCCGCTGTGGCGACCCCGGATTAATAAAGGGACTAAGCCGAAAAGAAAATGAATGAATGAATAAAAGTACTTCCTAAATGAATGGTTTAAACAACAATAGCAAAAATATACTATTATATTTCAAGTATTTGGGATCTGCATTGTGATCCTTGAATGCTTTTAATGGCATGATAATCGTCATAAACATGCCAATATTTTTTTGCTTATAAACTTACTCACCGGCCACTTTATTAGGTACACTTTACTAGTACCAGGTTGGACCCTCTTTTGTCTTCAGGACTGCCTTAATTCTTCGTGGCATAGATTCAACAAGGTACTGGAAATATTCCTCAGAGATTTTGGTCCATATTGACATGATAGCGTCACGCAGTTGCAGCAGATTTGTTTGCTGCACATCCATGATGCAAATCTCCCGTTCCACCACATCCCAAAGGTGCTCTATTGGATTGAGCTCTGGTGACTGTAGAGGCCATTTGAGTACAGTGAACTCATTGTCATGTTCAAGAAACCAGTCTAAGATGATTCACGCTTTATGACATGGCACGTCATCCTGCTGAAAGTAGCCATCAGAAGATGTGTACACTGTGGTCATAAAGGGATGGACATGGACAGTAACAATACTCAGGTAGGCTGTGGCGTTGACACAATGCTTAATTGGTACTAATGGGCCCAAAGTGTGCCAAGAAAATATCCCCCACACTATTACACCACCACCACCAGCCTAAACCGTTGATACAAGGCAGGATTGATCCATGCTTTCATGTTGTTGATGCCAAATTCTGACCGAATGTCGCAGCAGAAATCGAGACTCATCAGACCAGGCAACGTTTTTCCAATCTTCTATTGTCCAATTTTGGTGAGCCTGTGGGGATTGTAGCCTCAGTTTCCTCTTCTTATCTGACAGGAGTGGCACCCGGTGTGGTCTTCCGCTGCTGTAGCCCATCCGCCTCAAGTTTCGACGTTTTGTGCATTCAGAGATGCTCATCTGCATCCGTCGATTGTAACGAGTGGTTATTCAAGTTACTGTTGCCTTTCTATCAGCTGGAACCAGTCTGGCCATTCTCCTCTGACATCAACAAGGCATTTGCGCTCACAGAACTGCCACTCACTGGATATTTTCTCTTTTTCGGACCATTCTCTGTAAACCCTAGAGATGGTTGTGCGTGAAAATCCCAGTAGATCAGCAGATTCTGAAATACTCAGATCAGCCCTTCTGGCACCAACAACCATGCCACGTTCAAAGTCACTTAAATCACTTTTCTTCCCCATTCTGATGCTCGTTTTAAACTGCAGCAGATCGTCCTGACCATGTATCCACGCCTTAATGCATTGAGCTGCTGCCATGTGATTGGCTGATTAGAAATTTGCGTTAACGAGCAGTTGGATAGGTGTACCTAATAAAGTGGCCGTTGAGGGTACATTTTAGTGGGTGTCCTCTGCAAATTGATGCTCATATACATTCCAATGTATGACAAAAAAAGCTGCACAAATACTGAAAGATGTCTTTTATTTTGAAAGACACTCCCTCACAGGGGAACCATTATTATTTTGGTTCTTAGCACATTTCAAAATTAATTTCAACGAAACACATTTAACAAAGACGACAAAACTAAACCAAAAAATACAACCAAAGTGAAACTATTACAGAGCATTTTATATATATATATATAAAACAAATGCAAGCTCAATAAATATAACAAACACAAAAAGCCTAGTAGGTAAACATACAGTAACACGCCATATTTACTTTGGGCAGGGTGTTTCTTTCTTTATATGAATATGTTTAGGGTTGTATCTTCAGAAAAGGAGCCGGTTTAAGTTTAGCGAAGCACCAGGCAGTTTCAACTCAACATGTCGGGTAACAGCAGTATCAAATCATAAGCTCAAGAAATCATCAATACATAAACGAGAACATCTGAAAACTAACACAAGGTTCCGCTTAAACCACTCATAAGTGCTCAATTAGTTACAAACCAAAAATACAGTCTCTTAAACATCCATTGAGGCATGTCATTTACGAATCCATTTTGACATAATATACAGTAAGGGATTCTTTAAATAAAGCTGTGGCAAAACAACAAGATAATCATACAGAAATATCGACTCCATCCTGAAAACAACACTGGTCCAAAAGAAATGTTCAATGTTCCTTAAAGAGACAGTTCATCATTTACTCAACCCTCCACTTGATCCAAACATATTTGAGTTTGTTTCTTCCGTTGAACACAAAAAGAAGATATTTCAAAGAATGTTGTAGAACGTTTTTTTCCTATTATGTATGTCAATGGTTTGGTACAATCTTCAAAATGTTTGTTTTTGGTGTACTGTCTCTTTAAGGGCTGTTTAGGTTCTCCGAAGTCAAACAGTGATTTGGTTTTTATAGGTCAAGATCTCACTCATCCACATTCATAAACTCTCTTTCTCCAAACATGTTAAGAGTTTGTTTCTTCTGTTGAACACAAAAAGAAGATATTTCAAAGAATGTTGTGAAATTGGATTGAATTCTTCCTTTGAACACAAAAAGATGTTTTGAAGAATGTTGTAGAATTGGATTGGATTTTTCCGTTGAACACAAAAAAGATGTTTTGAAGAATGTTGTAAAATTTAATTCTACAGGATTTGTTTTTTTTTTCTAACTATGGATGTCAATGGTTTCCTACATTCTTTAAAAATGTATATATTTTTTATGTTCAACTGTAAAAGAGAGCAAGTAAATGTTTGTTTTTTGGTGTACTGGCGCTTTAAGCGATGCTCAAGTTCTCTGAAGTCAAAAGGTGATTTAGCTTTTATAGATTCGAGATCTCACTCATTCACATTCATAAACTCTCTCTCTCCAAACATGTTAGAGTTTGTTTCTTCTGTTGAACACAAAAGGGAAGATGTTTCGAAGAATGTGGTGGAACTTAATTCCATAGGATGTTTTTTTTTACTATTATTGATGTCAATGGTTTGCTACATTCTTCAAAATATATATATTTTATGTTCAATGGTAAAAGAGAGCGAGTAAATGTTAGTTTTTGGGTGTACTGTCGCTTTAAGGGCTGTTTAAGTTCTCTGAAGTCAAACAGTGATTTGGTTTTTATAGGTTTAAGATCTCACTCATTCACATTCATAAACTCTCTCTCTCTCCAAACCAATTTCAATTTCTTCCTTCCACTGAATACAAAAAGAAGATATTTCGAAGAATGTTGTATAACTTAATTCCATAGGATTTGTTTTTTTCCTCCTATGGATGTCAATGGTTTGCTACATTCTTTAAAATATATGTATTTTTTTATGTTCAGTGGTAAAAGAGGCTGAGTAAATGATTGTTTTTGGGTGTACTGTCACTTTAAGGGATGCTCAAGTTCTCTGAAGTCAAACAGTGATTTGGTTTTTATAGGTCGAGATCTCACTCATCCACATTCATAATCTCTCTCTACAAACCTGTTTAAGTTTGTTTCTTCCGTTGAACACAAGAAGATATTTCGAAGAATGTTGTAAAACTTAATTCCATGGGAATAATTTTTTCTTGATATGGACATCAATGGTTTGCTACATTCTTTAAAATATATATATTTTATGTTCAACTGCAAAAGAGAGCAAGTAAATCTTTGTTTTGGGTGTACTGTCACTTTAAGTGATGCTCAAGTTGTCTGAAGTCAAACAGTGATTTGGTTTTTATAGGTCGAGATCTCACTCATCCACATTCATAATCTCTCTCTACAAACCTGTTTAAGTTTTGTTTCTTCCGTTGAACACAAGAAGATATTTCGAAGAATGTTGTAAAACTTAATTCCATGGGAATAATTTTTTCTTCCTATGGACATCAATGGTTTGCTACATTCTTTAAAATATATATATTTTATGTTCAACTGCAAAAGAGAGCAAGTAAATCTTTGTTTTTGGGTGTACTGTCACTTTAAGTGATGCTCAAGTTGTCTGAAGTCAAACAGTGATTTGGTTTTTATAGGTTGAGATCTCACTCATCCACATTCACAAACTCTTTCTCTTTCCAAACCTGTTTGAGTTTGCTTCTTCCGTTGAACACAAAAAAGAAGATATTTCGAAGAATGTTGTGGAATTTAATTCCATAGGATTTGTTTTTTTTACTATTATTGATGTCAATGGTTTGCTACATTCTTCAATATATATATATATATATATATATATATATATATATATATATATATATATATATATATATATATATATATATATATATATATATATATATATATATATATATATATATATATATATATATATATATATATATTTTATGTTCAATAGTAAAAGACGCCAAGTAAATGATTGCTTTTGGGTGTACTGTCGCTTTAAGGGATGCTCAAGTTCTCTGGTTTGGTTTTTATAGGTTGAGATCTCACTCATCCACATTCATAAACTCTTTCTTTTTCCAAACCTGTTTGAGTTTGTTTCTTCCGTTGAATACAAAAAGAAGATGTTTCGAAGAATGTTGTAAAATTGGATTGAATTCTTCTTTTCAACACAAAAAGAAGATATTTCGAAGAATGTTGTAGAACTGAATTCCACAGGATTTGTTTTTTCCTACTATGGATGTCAATGGTTGCTACATTCTTTAATATATATATATATATATATATATATATATATATATATATATATATATATATATATATATATATATATATATATATATATATATATATATATATATATATATATATATATATATATATTATGATCAACTGTAAAAGAGGGCAAGTAAATGTTTGTTTTTTGGTGTACTGGCGCTTTAAGGAATGCTCAAGTTCTCTGAAGTCAAACAGTGATTTAGTTTTAATAGGTTTGAGATCTCACTTATCCACATTCATAAACTCTCTCTCCAAATCTGTTTGAGTTTCTTCCGTTGAACAAAAAAAAGAAGACATTTTAAAAAATGTTGTAGACTTGAATTCCATCCGATGCATTTTTTCCTACTATGGATGTCATTGGTTACTGATTTACTAAATTCTATCACTTTAAGGGATGCTCAAGTTCTCTGAAGTCAAACAGTGATTTGTTTTTTTAGTTGGAGATCTCACTCATCCACATTCATTAACACTCATTAACGTTCTCTTTCTCTCTCCAAACCTGTTTGAGTTTCACAAAAAGAAGATATTTCAAAAAATGTTGTAGAATTTATTTCCATAGCATTAGTTTTTTCCTATTATGGATGTCAATGGTTTGCTACATTCTTCAATCATATATTTTTTTGATGTTCAACGCTAAAAGAGGAAAACTCACTTTAGGGTGAGTTTCTGTTCAATTTGGGGTGTACTGTCACTTTAAGGGCTGCTCAAGTAATCTGAAGTCAAACAATGATTTGGTTTTTATAGGTTCGAGATCTCACTCAATTATTCATAAACTCGCTCTCTCTCTCTCTCTCTCTCTCTCTCTCTCTCTCTCTCTCTCTCTCTCTCTCTCTCTCTCTCTCTCTCTCCAGACCTGTTTGAGTTTCTTTCAACCATTGAACATAAAAAGAAGATATTTTGAAAAATGTTGTAGGATTGGATTCCAGAGGATTTGTTTTTTCCTACTATGGATGTATATACATATATTTATTATTCTCAAGTTCTCTGAAGTCAAACAGTGATTTGGTTTTTATAGTGATTTTATATTTTTATAATCATAATCTCTCTCACAAACACACACACACACGCGCACGCGCACGCACACGCACGCACACACACACACACACACACACACACACACACACACACACACACACACACACACACACACACACACACACACACACACACACACACACACACTCAGTAGTGCAGTTCACATCTGAATTCACTGTAAAAAGTGATTAGCTACTTAAATGAGTAAACCCATTGTAACTTGGAACTTTTAAGTCAACTTAATTTGTTTAATTATGCAAATAGTTCATTTACTTAAAAGAAGCAGTCCGCTTTGTTGAAAATAGGCTAATCTTACAACTCCCCCAGAGTTAAACAGTTGAGTTTTACCATTTTTTATATATTCAGCCAATCTCTGGGTCTTACTGGAGCACTTTTAGCTTAGCTTAGCATAAACCATTAAATTGAATTGGACCATTAGCATCTCCCTCAAAAATATCAATCATTTTCAATAATTTTGCTATTTATTGTATTTGAAAATAGTCCCCAGCTAGCTAAATATGTACCAGCAAAGTGTAATTTCATTGCGCATGCTGCAGCCTTTGCATGGCAGCAAAGTTCCTTGATTAATATGCCAGAATAAAAGTCCCCTTACCATGTCAGCCTAAAAAAACAACTATTTTCTGCCGTTCATAGTACATGATGTAACTACAGAAGACTCAAGCTTTAAATATGAACATTATCAAAATGTTGGCCATTTTTGAGCGAGATGCTAATGGTCTAATCTGATTCAATGATTTATGCTAAGCAAAGCTAAGCTAAAAGTGATTGAGAGATTGGCTGAATTGATTATAAAATGGTAAAACTCAAGTGTTTAACTCTCGGGGAGTTGTAAAATAAGCCTATTAAAGAGTGTTCCTTTAACGGAATTACTTTTTTTTTTTTTTTTAAGTAGAGTCAACTAATGTTCATGACAGTGTTGTCGGAAAACAGAAATAAGCAATAGAGTGTTGTTTTCTTTTCTTTTAACGCCGCCATGTGGCCTCAAGGGTCCCACAGGAAGGGCTCTGATTAAACCTGTTCTTTGATCATACGTTGTCCTCGAGTTCTCTGATAACTGGATGTCCTCTTGTGAAGTTTGTTGTATTTTACAAAGTGCAAGAGTTGAAGAGTCGGCAGTCCTCTGCTTTAGGAAAGGGATCTGTCCGGCTGGAAGAGGGAACGGAGAAGAGGAAAGAGTGCATTTGTGTCCCGCAAAACTCAGAACTGCTCAACATCTGTGGAAGAGGGATGCTACACTTCTCTGTGGAGAGAGAACGTGATGAATGTTAGAAAACAACAACAAGACCAAAAAAATGAAATAAAAAATAATAAAAAAAAGAAAAAGAAAAGTTTTTCATAGGGCGACACAGTGGCTCAGTGGATAGCACTGTCACCTTACAGCAAGAAGGTCGCTGGTTCGAGTCCCAGCTGGGCCAGTTGGCACTTCTGTAAAGTTTGCATGTTCTCTCATTTTATCCTTCAGGTGCTCCAGTTTCCCCCTCAGTCCAAAGACATATGCTATAGGTGAATTGAATAAACTAAATTGGCCGTAGTGTGGGTTGCAGCTGGAAGGGCATCCGCTGTGTAAAACATATGCTGGAAAAGTTGGCGGTTCATTCTGCAGTGGTGAGGGAATTTTATAAAAATGAATAAAGGAACTAAGCCGAAGGAATATGAATGAATTAAGTTTTGCACAAAAATTCATGAATTCATAAAAATCAACTATACTTTCTAGTATAATAACAAAAACTACATAAAATAATATAAACATGATGATTATATCATAGAATTCTTAATGTTTTGATTTATCTTTAATATTTTCCCCGGTTTCTTTTATTTCTATTTTCCTTTTCTAATGAATAAATATCTATTTGTTATACAAGTTCAATAATTCCAACCTTATAAAATCTAATATGTTTATATAATATGAAATAATATAATGCAGTTTTTAATCTTTCAGAAATTATTTTTTATTATATTAATGCTAAAATAAGCTTTACTTTGTTGTATAATAAGCTAATAACATAACAATATATATATTCTATACAACATATTTTAAATAAAAAGGTACCTTAAATGATACAAAGAATGAATACTTTTCTGAATAAAATATTTTAACTTAGTATAAAATAATATTTGTTCAACTTTTCAAAAAATATTTTTAATTCTAATTTTTTTTTATCTAAATAACTATAATACAACATCCAATTAAATAATAATAATAATAATAATAATAATAATAATAATTTAAAACTATTAATTATAAAACTACTCATTCAAATAAAAGTATTTTATTATATAAAATTAATATAATTAACTACAATTATTAATTAAAATATTTGAAATAAAATCATAAATTTTTTGTATAAAATAAAATAATTTTTGAATCCATTAAGCCAATCTCCGGGTCTAGTGGGAGGCCTATTAGCTTAGCTTAGCATACATCATTGAATCTGATTAGACCATTAGCATCTTGATTTCGATCATTTATTAATTTTCCTTCAGCTTAGTTCCTTTATTCATCAGGGGTCACCAAAGCAGAATGAACCCCCAACACATCCAGCATATGTTTTACACAATGGATGTCCTTCCAGCTGCAACCCAGTACTGGGAAACACCCATAACACTCATTCACACACATTACGTCTAATTTACGGCCAATACACACTACGGCCAATTTAGTTTATTCAATTCACCTATAGCGCATGTCTTTGGACTGTAGGGGGAAACCGGAGCACCCGGAGGAAACCCACGCCAACACGGGGAGAACATGCAAACTCCACACAGAAATGCCAACTGACCCAGCTGGGACTCGAACCAGCGACCTTCTTGCTGTGCGGCAACAGTGCTAACCACTGAGATTTTGATCATTTTCCAATTGAAATCTTGACTATTCTAAAAAGTTACACCATGTACTAAGACATATTATAGGTGCAATGATATTAGGCAGTACCTGAAAATAGTCCCCAGTAGTCCCAAAGTAACTAGTTAACAGCGCAGTGTAATATCATCTACTTTTTACTCATACTTTAAGTAATATTTACAACAGATGCTTGTAATCTGCTTGCACTACATTTTGGGGCAAGTAATGGTTCTTTTACTTGAGTAGGATTTGTCGCTACTCATTCCACCACTGATTAAACCCAATAAGCACACATTCAAACAGTAGCAGAAACACTTACGATGCAGTGAGCGTGGAGTTGAGCACCAGCGTGGTTCGTATCTTATAAAGCTGCGCCAGCGTGAGCTTCTTGTGCTGCTGTGTTTTCTGACGGCGGTTCCCGGTTCCTTCTGCACAAGTAGGGGGCGACAGTTCCCCGTCTGACGCACTACTGTTGGGAATCTGACCACTGCCACTCTCGCGGCCCATTTTCGCTCTTTTCAAAGTGTCCATAAGCACAGCAGAAGGCAAACTGCAGGTCAGTCTGTGACTCTCCTCTGTGGGCAGAGACTCGTCTGATACGGTCGCTTTAATCTCCGTCAGACTCCGGCTGAGCGGCGGTTCAGTATATTTAACCCTCTGCTCCCAGGTGTGCCGACTTTTTGTTTTCTTCTTTGGGATATCCTGGTGAACCGTGGATAGCAGGTTGTCCTCGGATCGGGACTTACCTAAGATGACAATGATAACAGAAATAATAATAACAATAATAATAGCACATTTTAATTTATTAAAATGTGTAAAATAAAATAAATAAAAAGTATAAATAAATAAAATTAAATTAAGTACCATTTAGTAGTATTTTATAAAATATTAATATTAGCATTAAAATATAAAAAAAGTTATAAATACTCATAAAAATAATAAATATAAATTTATTAAGGTGTAAAATAAATTAATATATATAATAATATATATAATATTATATAATAATAATAATAATTAATTATTATTATAGTAGCATTTTATAATATATTAATATTTATATTAAACAAGAAAATATTTATATTCATAAATTTTAAATTAATCGTTTAGGTTGACAATGACAATAATAATAATTATGATAATAATAATTAAACAATAGTTTTAGTAGTGTTTTATAATAGATTAATATTTATATTAAAATAAAATATTTATAAATATTCATAAATAAATCATTAAGGACAATAACAATAATAAAAATTGAATAATAATAATAATAATAATAATAAGGATAATAATAATAATAAAAACACAAAAATAATAATTTATTATGGTGTAAATTATTATATGTATTTTTAGTACTATTTTAGAAGTATTTTTAATGTTAATTAATAATAAAATGTTATTGTAATAAAATAAATTAGAACAATATTTATTAAAGTGTAAAATATTAGATGTATTTTAGGGATTTACCTGAAAAAAATTATAAAGATAATGCTAACAACAACAATAATAATACATTTTAATTTATTATGGTGTAAAATAAAAGAAAAATAAATAAAATAAAATTTAGTAACATTTAGTAGTATTTTATAATATATTAATATTTATATTAAAATAAAAAATATTTATAAATATGCATAAATTATAAATAAGTCATTTAGGTTGACAATGACCATGAAAAAAATAAAAATCTAAATAAATAAAATAATAATAATAATACTTTAGTACTACTTTTTGTAGTAATTTATTTTTAGACTAATTATAAAATATAATTGTAATTAAACAAATTAGAACAATATTTATTAAGGTGTAAAATATTACATTTGTAAAATATTTTTAGCAACATGTTAGCCGTATTTTATTTTTATTATAAGAATTCAACTATTTAATTAATATTTATTTTATTTCAAACTGAATTATTAAAATTAAAAATACTTATAAATATTCATAAATTGTAAATAAATAATTTATAAAAAAATTATAAAAAATAATTATAAAAAAAAATAATACAATAAAATACAATTACTAAAATTAAACAATTACTTATAAATATTCATACATCATAAATAAATCATTTAGGTTGACCAACTATTACATTACAATAAATGCAGTTTTATTTACCTACGAGTCTCTCCAAAAACGGCAGACGGCACTGAACTGGTGCTTGACGTCTGAGTTTAAATGAAAGTGTGACTGAGTTTTGAGATCCCACTGAGTTTTTATCTTCCTCATCGTCTTCCTCTTCATCTCCTGTCGTCTCTGTTGACTCTTCATCTTCCTTCTCTTCTTCTTCTTCTTCTTGTACTGGAGCTGCTGGGTTTTGTGTTTCCAGCATGGATTCGGGTGAGAGTGTCCCATAGGCGCTGTCCATGGACATGGAGCGGTACTGAGGGTCCAGGTCTGATGCGTCCTGACTGTCTGGATGGGGCTCCAGCGCTGGGTTTGGCTGCAGGATGGCAGAGTCGGGGTCTGAATGTACACCCAGGTCAGATTGAAGAACGGAAGGATCTAAAGATAAGCCGGATTCATCCATATCCATCACTGACAGGGTTTCGGTGGAGCCATCTGATTGGCTGAAACAGAGAAATCACATAATAAATTAATAAAAAAAAAAAGAAAGTAAAAAATACTTATAAAATATCAATTACTTCTTAACGCCAGGGCTTGACATTAACTTTTTTGATTACTCGCCACTGTGGCTAGTAGATTTCCAAAATTACTAGCCACAATTCTGTTGTTGGGAAAATATATTTTACATGATTTATTTGACTTTGACATGCTAAAATTACTTGATTTAAATTATGTTATGTCCACGTGCCGCCTCATTCATTTAACTTTTTTGTGACATTTGAAAAAGAATTAGTTATGTAACTAAAATATATCTAAATTACATATTTATATATATAAAAAACGTCCCAGATCACCAGTTAACTGCATATAAAATGGGGAGTTAATCTCTTATTAAAGCAATGTTATTGTAAAAAAATTATTAAACCATAATAACAAAAATAACTTTAAGCAAAAGAAAGCAGGCCAAAACATACCATGTGATAATGAAAGAATGATCATGCGCACACGATTAATGTTAGGCCAATTAATATGTTCAAAGAATAGTTAAAGCGAAAGCAGCAACCGCAGCTGTTTACAAAAGGATATACAGTTGAAGTCAGAAATATTAGCCCCCTATTAATTGTTTTCCCCAATTAATGTTTTGTAACGGAGAGAAGATTTTTTCAACGCATTTCTAAACATAATAGTTTTAATCACTCATTTCTAATAACTGATTTATTTTATCTTTGCCATGATGACAGTTGTATTGCAACATTACTAGATATTGCAACATTACTAGATATTTTTAAAAAGTGTTTTTAAAAACACTTCTCTACAGCTTAAAGTGACATTTAAAGGCTTAACTAGGTTAATTAGGTTAACTAGGCAGGTTAGGGTAATTAGGCAAGTTATTGTATAACGATGGTTTGTTCTATAGATTATCGAAAAAATATTTAGCTTAAAGGGGCTAATAATTTTGACCTTAAAATGGTTTTTAAAAAATTAAAAACTGCTTTTATTCCAGCAGAAATAAAACAAATAAGACTTTCTCCAGAAGAAAAAATATTACCAGACATACTGTGAAAATTTCCTTGCTCTGTTAAACATCATTTGGGAAATATTTAAAAAAGAAAAAAAATTCAAAGGGGGGGCTAATAATTCTGACGTCAACTGTATATTAAAATCTAAATATTACGTCTTTATTTTATTACAGTAAAATGCAGTTGTTTATATTCATAGATATAAATGTTTGCAAAACTAAATTCTAAGATTAACTGACTTGTTACTGTTACAATAAATATTCATATAAAACTATATTTTTTGCAATCATAATAAATTAATTATATTTAAAAATATTAAAATTCGATGGATGGATGGATAGACGGACTGAATAATAACCCCAAATAATGTATACTTATTACTAAGTAAAAAGCAAAGCAATAAAATACCTGTTGCTCTGATCTTTGTGTTTAAGTTGAGGTGAGCTGTTAGTGGAGTTACAGCTATCCTCGTCCTCCTGATTGTCCTGTAGTCTTTTCTTCAGACAAGCCTTCTGTCTGCGAGCTTCCTCTGACCGCAGACGCTGCAGCTGATTCTAACATGCATCAACAAAACAACCAAATCAGCGACTTGCATTTACAAAACAACTCAATCATTTCAATGCATGGACAAAATTGCTAAATCAATTAATGCATGGTCAAAATATACAAATACATGCACAAAACTAACAAATCAGCTAAATGCATGCATAAAATTATTAAAAAACAAAAAACAGATGCTTTAAAAAATTATTACATCAACTAAATGCATGCATAAAATAACAATGCGTACACAAAATTCTAGAATACACAATGCATGCATAAAATAACTAAATTCCTTTACAAGATTTTTAAATCAGCTAAATGCATGAATATAATAACTAAATGCATCCACTAAATGATTAAATCAGCTAAATGCATGTGTAAAATAGTGAAAACAAGAATACTGCAAATGGTTCAACTCATCAGAAAATGTCAATCAGAGATATTATTATTAGATAGAGAATGTAACCATACCTGCACATTGCATATTGCATCAGTCCAGCTTTTCCCCTGGGCGGCGCTGTTGGCCTGGAAAGAGTAAGCAGCCACAGCGCTCTTGAACTCATTGAGGTAGATGAGAACGAATGAGCCTACAACAGAACAAGACCAAAGTACATTATTCATACTGTAATGCAGCAAAAATAACAACATTATATTATGCACCACATTATAAAGTATAATAATAAAAACATTAAATAATTTATATGCAAAATACAATGACATTTAATATTTACTTATTATTATTATTATTATTATTATTATTATTATTATTATTATTATTATAAATAAAACTATTATTATGATAAATTAAATTGTTTTAATAATTACTTGTAATACTTGTATTGCAAATATTAATATCATTGATTTATAAAACCTTCAATTGTTTTTCTTTATGCTACATAAAAGAATGAATACATTTAATATTTTAAATCTATTTATAATAATTTAATTTTGTATTATCATTATTATTATTATTAGACATTTTATTTTAGTTATTCATCCAGCATGTGCTAACAACAAACTATTAAATAATTAAACTATTAATAATTAACTAATCTAATTAAATTATTAGATTAGATTATAAATAACAGAACAATCATATTTATTAATTCATGATTAATTAGACATTTTATTTTACATATTTATCCAGAATCAGATAAAAAACTAAATATTTATTAGATTAGATTATCAATAAAACAATCATATTTATTAATAATTTATTAAATATTTAGACATTTTATTTTATTAAAATGTAATTTTATTTATTTAGAGTGTGACAACAAAACAAACTATTTATTATATTAGATTATAAATAATAATGCATGCATTAAATAAAAAATAAATGCATCCACAAAAATATTAAATCAGCTAAATGCATGCAGAAAATATCTAAATGCATCCACAAAATTATTAAATCAGTTAAATGCATGAATAAAATAACCAAATGCATACACAAAATTATTAAATCAGTTAAATGCATGCATAAAATAATGATTAATTAGACATTTTATTTTAGATATTTATTTGGAATGCCAAAACAAAAACAAACTAATTATTAAATTAGATTATCAATAAGAAAACAATCATATTTATTAATAATTTGTGATTAATTACACATTTTATTTTACATATTTATTCAGATAAAAAATGAAATTATTATATTAAATTATAAATAATAAAATAGTCATCAGTATTATCAGTAATTTCTTAAATATTTAGTCATTTCATTTTAGTTATTTATTCAGAAAGCGATATAAAAAATAATTATTATATTAGATTATAAATAATAAAACAATAACATTTATGAATATTTTATAATTAATTAGATGTTTTATTTTATCTATTTATTCAGAATGCAATAACAAAATAAACAAAATAATTATTAGATTAGATTATAAATAATAATATACTGCATTAATAATATTAAGACTTCATTTACGACAATAATAAATAATGCAATAATTACATTATAAACAATAATAGTACTAATTATAATCATGCTTATTAAAATGTACATTTGTTTGCATTACAAATTTGATAATTAAAATAAATTTGTAAATGGATGCTCACCTGGGTCTTTGAGCTCTCGGCACACCACATTATGCAAGAGAAGTGGCTGCCGGACCACCTTCACCTTTTCCAGTCGCTTCACTGGCTTAGTGATCAGCAGCAGATCAGTGAACAGGAAGCAGTAAGCATCCATCTAAACAAAACACACACACGCAAGTAAAACACTAGACACTTAGAAACAATATTACATCTTAAAAATGACAATTCACCCCAAAAATGAAAAGTCTGTCATTGTTTACTCTACCCTAAAATGTACTAAATCTGCTTGAGTTTCTTCTATCGAGGGCAAAAGAAGATATTTTGAGGAATGTGGGAAAAAAACGGCTTCTATAATATTTTTTCATACTATCAACAGCAGGGTTTCCATCTCACTGTGGTAAAAATGTGCATGTTGAAGTATGTAAATGTATTTACTAAATGCATGTAAATTTAGTAATGGCAATGCCTTCCTTGTATAAACTCTCTCTGCTGTTTTTATATCTGGTCAAGAATGTTTAACAAATATACTTAGAACAATCACCATCACATAATCCACACGTGTGCTTGTTATTATTATTATTATTTGTTTGGTTCTTTGTTATGTTTTATTGTTTCTTTTTGTCCTGTTTTATGTGTTATGTATTGAATATGACTACTGATGTATTGATGATTGAGTTCTGTGATGCTAAATTAAAAAAAAACGTAAAATTTCCAATAAGTAAAAGTTTTACGCTCGCTAGAGGTGGTTTTGGACTTTTGGCTAAAATGAGAATAATAAGAGATACAAATAGATTTGCTGAATAAACTGACGTAGCAACTATTAAACCCAAGTGGCCAATCGGATGACTCCATTATGCTTGCCTTGTTTACTGTTGGCTGCCAAGTTACCAATACCACAGCTGCTCGAACAACTTGATGGAAATACACTTAATACGCTTAATATTCAAATTTGGGATTCACCGAATGAATAAAAACGCAGCTAATGGCAATGACTACCAGATTACAACATTCTTCAAAATCTCTTCTTTTGTGTTCAACATAATAAAAAGGTCTGGAACTACTTTAAGGCAAGTACATGGTGATGTAGGGTTTCACGATACTAGAATTCGCTACCAATCGATATTGGAATTTAAAAAACGTCCATTTCCCGCTAACAGCTATTGAGCACGTTCTTAAACACAGCTGACTTGCCGTTTTGTTCACAGAAATGACTGTGATTGGTCATCTGAACTTGGTTTACTGAACTCACTGCTGTTTATTGAGTGTAATCCACAGATGCAGGCACACTGTATCTTTTTTAAGCCGCGATTCATCAGTGGATCGCTCGCATGTCAGCTTATAGACAAACCAGCTCATCGACGTGATTTTAAAGTGCTCCAGTGTCCCTGTAACTGTGTTTACACTCAGTAAACAGTGGTGAGTTTGGTGAACTGATGACCTTCAAGGCCAATTACAGATATTTCTGTTGAGCACTGGCATGACTAGGCAGAGTGAACTGTGCTGTTGTGGCGTCCACACACTTGCTTGGTAAAAAAGGTGCACAAACAACAGGAACCAACCAACAGTATCTGAGGTTTTCAAAATTACTTGGTACAAGCGTGAAAGCGAAAGACTGAAGCAATGTACTGATGCTGTGACACGTTACCTGAGAGACCTAGATAGAGACAAGTTTAATTAAATATCACGTTTAACAACTAACTTAAAGTGAGTTGCGATCCAGCGGTACATCCTTGATAAACTGTCCGTACCAATGACTGTATAAAATATACAGTCCGTACACTGTTCTCTGGAGCTCAGAATGACAGTGTGTGTGTGTCTGTGTGTGTGTGTGGTCACATGACGTGCGTTTTCAGCAGACAGAGCGCGGTTCAAAAATGCCAGATGAAATGCCAGTTTGCATGTGGACCATTTTCGTTCTGAAATGCCATTTTAAAACTAAGCTGTATCATTGCAAATGTGGCCTGAGTGTGTGTTTTTCACGAGCGGGTTTGCAACGGGGGCGGTGCGGAGGATCGGTGATGCCGCCTCAGCATCATGATGTCTATAGCGTTAAAACCAAAGTGCAGCCACATGTCAGCTCTAAAAGCTGGAGGCACCTTTATATTTTATGCCATGATCACTCTTGCTTACTTCTGATTAGTGATGTGCGGATCGATACTAAAATATCGATATCTCCGATACCAGCTTTGTATGTTCTAGAATCGATTATCTTATCAAAATATCGATATTTCGATAATTTGGAGCAAATATGTAGTTTATTGGAAATAGAAATACAGTAGTTTATCTGAATATGCCAACTTAGTCGGAACTACTTGTTCTTCCGCCTGCAAAGTCATGTGCGTAATATGGCACAATACAACTGCAGTCAGATCACGCTAGCTAGCCAGTAGCCACTCAGTCTGCTGGCACATGTGCTTTAGTCACGCTGTCATTGAATATGGGTGACCGCAAGCAGAGTTATGTGTGGAGCTACTTCACTTCCATAAACTCAAACGGTGCAGTTTGTGACACGTGTAACAAAACAGTGAGGTACTGTGGTAATACCACAAACCTAATCAAACATCTACATGGAAATCGCAAGACAGAATATGACAACGTCACGACTAGGCGGTCAGAAGAGGAGGAAAGGAGAGGCACAGGTGCTGCTAGGGCGAGACAGACATCGAATTCAGAGTCCTTAGGTGCAGCAGGCAGGCACTATCCAGGTACACAGGGAGAAAATATGGCGATTTGGCTGTATTTTGGGGGCTTGGGTTTTTTTATGACATTGATAAAACAACGAAAAAAGGTTCAAAATGCTTTCATGGGAACAGGATTAACTTGTCACTAAATGTAGAAGTGTGAATGTTTTTTTAAGATGTTCAGGCAGGCGTTTTAAGATATACATGCTCAGATGCTGTCAATAAATATGTAAGTTGGCTTTTTTGTATGATAATTCTTCATCTATAAACAATAAACAAGAATAACCCGTAATATGTCTCGTATTCAGTACGAAGTGACACTTTTAAGGACACTACTTTCTACTTTTAATTTTCCAAACAGTCATTTTTGGGCAAAGTATTGGTATCGGATCGGTATCGTCGATACTCGCCTTCATTTTACTTGGTATCGGATCGGATAGGAAATCAGTGGTATCGCACATCACTACTTCTGATACCGTACTACTTGGCGTTTTGTTGATCATTAGCGACATCTACAGGAGCGGAGGAGGAGGTCATTTGGCACAACTTGAATCGATACTTGAGGTTGGACTATAGATACACTATCGTAAAAGAAATTATCGCGATAGTTAGATGTATCGATATTTTTGCACAGCCCTAGTAAAAATGCATTCTGTGTGAACGGCCCCTTAATTTTAGAAATATTTAAGCATGTTAATCTCTCTCGGCCACCATAGAACTATCCATTTAATCATCTGTCTTTTTTTTTTTTTTTTTTGCAAATGTGCACCCAAAATGCATCTTAAAAACCTGCTTTGATGTTGGCTCACCCTGCTGTCTTTGCCCTCTTTCATGCGCAGAGCCCCTTCCAGGTGCAGCTGCCGGGTCTCTTCCGGTGACGTGCCAATCATCGGAGCGGTCAGGTCAATTCGGCTGAACTCCTTTAGAGCCTGCAGGCACACAGTAACAGGAAATGAGGATGCAGATTTAAAGGAACAGTTCACCCAAAAATGAAAAATGACAGCATAATTTACTCACACCCGCCCAGCGTATGGGTAAGTTTTACAATGTATTCATGCACTTTTGGAGGCTTCAAAATAAGTCTAACAGCATTATTGAAGAGCCAGGATAACCTTTAAAACTACTCCGACTGTGTTCGTCTGACAGAATAAAGTCATGGTAACACTTTACAATAAGGTTGTATTAGTTAATGTATTTACTAACGTGAACAAACACTGAACAATTTATTACAGTCTGTGTTCATGATTGTTAATGTTAGTTAATGAAAATATAGTCGTTCATTGTTAGTTCAGGCGACGCAGTGGCGCAGTAGGTAGTGCTGTCGCCTTACAGCAAGAAGATCGCTGGTTCGAGCCTCGGGTCAGTTGGCGTTTCTGCGAGGAGTTTGCATGTTCTCCCTGCGTTCGCGTGGGTTTCCTCCGGGTGCTCCGGTTTCCCCCAGAGTCCAAAGACATGCAGTACAGGTGAATTGGGTAGGCTAACTTGTCCGTTGTGTATGAGTGTGAATGAGTGTTTCCCAGAGATGGGTTGCAGCTGGAAGGGCATCCGCTGCGTAAAACATGTGCTGGATAAGTTGGCGGTTCATTCCGCTGTGGTGACCCCGGATTAATAAAGAGACTAAGCCGAAAAGAAAATGAATGAATGAATGAATGAATTGTTAGTTCAAGTTAACTCACGGTGCATTAACTAATGTTAACAAGCATGAAATTGGAAGTAAATGTTGAACTATGATTAATAAATGCTGTACAAGTATTGTTCATAATTAGTTCATGTTAGTAAATACTAATTGTAAAGTCATGTACACCAAAAATGGCTCGAGGCCGAGTAAATTATGGGCTAATTTTCATTTTTCTCACAAATCAGATGGAGAATTCTCTGTGCAGTTTTTACCTTCTCCACCTCTTCACTGGCTCCCTCCACGGCCTCGTATGACTCGACTCGAGCTGAAGTGGCGGCCAGTTTCTGCTGCTCCTGCCGCTGGCGCATCTGAGAGTCCACACCGTTGATGAAGCCCTCCACACATGCAACCTGAATACACGCACACACGCGCAGATCAGCATATACTGTAGATACTACATACTGAAGCATCAAGCGGGAGTGATTTACATGTTAAGTCAATTCATAGACGCTATTCACACAAATGAAGCAGCGTCAATCGCTCGAGTTGAAAAGCCGGAAGTACAGCTGAAAGCGTCTGTTATTCAGGCGCAGCCTCTGGAGGAGTTGATAAACTCACAGAGCTGGGTGCATCTCTGAATGATCTGTGGCAAATGGATCTGGACTGTTTTTCAGCCTTACTAAAGCACATAAAGCACAGCTACTCTCTCAATAAAATCCATGTTAGCCATTTAGCATTTGACACGTGAATGAAGCGAGTAAACTCAAAATGTTCAAGCGTCTAATTGCTTGCAAATAGCGTGATCTATTCCAACAGGCCGCGTCTGGTATGAACGGCCCATAACTAGTTTTAGTGATAGTTTTGTGATGGGGTTTGTCTCACCATGTTGTTGAGAGCATCTCTGGAGGTCTGATCTTCAGTTTTCTTCAGGATGGTCTTCAGGAGCAGGGGGTACTTGGTGAGTCTCTGGTGTGGCTTGACTAGCATGTCCGCTAGCTTCAGACGGTTACACTGTTTATTCGTTTCTGCCCACTGTGAAGGGGAGAAATTTGATGATTATAAATGACAATTTCTTTATTTGTGAAAAATTTGTGTTGTTCTTTTCTGCTTTTGTTTAATGTACTAAGTACCGTTTGGTCGCAAACTCACTATACTTTGTAAAACAAAAAATAAATAAATAAAATGCAATTTTAAGATAATACAAAATAAAATAAATCATAATATTAAATATTACCTCACAAAATAAAATAAAAATAAATAAAATAAAATAAAATAAAACTAAAATGCATAATATTAGATATTACCTAAAATATTTTTAAATAATTAAGATATTACAAGATTAAATACAATAAGAAATAGATCATAATAATAAATATTACCTGATAAAATAAAAGTAAAATAATTTAAAACAAAATAAAATATTCCATACAATATTTTAAGATAATTAAGATAATTCAATTAAATAAAATAAGAAATAAATCATAATATTAAATATTACCTAACAAAAAAAAAATAAAAAAACAATTACAGAAATTACATAAAATATTCTAAAATAATTAAAATACAAAATTAAATGAAATTAAAAATTAATCATAATAATAAATATTACCAAAAAAAAAATCATAATATTAGATATCACCTAACAAAATAAAATTAAAAATTAAAAACAAAATAAAATAAAATGCATAACCTTAGATATTACCTAAAATATTTTGAAATAATTAAGATCATACAAAATTAAATTAAATTAAAAAATAAATCATAATATTAAATATTACCTAATAAAATAAAATAAAAAAAGTAATTTAAAATAAAATAAAAAAAATAAATAAAATAAAATAAATCATAATATTAGATATTACGTAACAAAATAAAATAAAAAATAAAACAAAATAAAATAAAATGCATAACATTAGATATTACCTAAAATATTTTAAGATAATTAAGATAATAGAAAATAAAATAAAAAAATTTATAACAATATTAAATATTACCTAATAAAATAAAAATTTAATAAATAAAAAACTAAATACAATAAAAAATAAATAAAACAAAATAAAATAAATCATATTAAATATTAGCTAAATTAGTTTTAAATAATTATTTAAAACAATACAATAAACTACTATGCTTATACAAGATAAAAATCCAACATTATATAAAGTCTAACATTTCTTAAAATAATAAATTCTTAGATATATTTTCAATAGTATCTTTTTAAATAAAATTATAAACATTATAATAATAAATTCAGAAACTGTAATGCATTTTTCAAGAAGTGTTTTATGAATTATTTGTACACAAGAAAGCAATTGCAAATGTCTATAATTCTGCTTCTACTTACAAATATTTCAGCTGTAATGTAATACAACTAGCAAATTATATATTATATGTATATTATACAGATACTGATACATTTATTATAGAAATGAAAACCTAAAATATTTTAAAATAATTATATAAGATAATGCAAAAAACAAAAACAATTGCATAGATATTACATTATATTTATATTACAAGTTACTACATACATTTAAATCCCCTCTTAAAACTCTTTTTTTCATTGCCATTTGACACCTGATCTTAATAACTGGTTATTTTAATTCACATGGCTTTTTAGGTAGTTTAGCTATATTTTATCTGGTATTTTATGTATTTTATATATTATTATGCTTATTTTTTGTTTATTTCTGGCACTTTGGCTCACTACATACATAAGAACATGCACCAAAGCATCATAAATAGTGCATTGTAAACAATAAATATGTAAAGATAGTTTAGGTGTGTTGACTGTTGGTCTGGTCTTAATCTCCTCACCGTGATGTAGATCTTGAAGAGCTCATTGTCTCTGAGCAGTGAACGCATGTACTCCATACAGCTCTCCTCCTCCATACAGTACCGGATATACGGCTGAAACCGGGACGCAAACTATTCACACAAACAACACACTTTACATCAACAACCCCCATCGTTTTCTGATTTTACTCTGAACAACAAGCTGACGTGCAACTCACCGTACTGAAGCCCTCCTGCAGGTCTGTGGGGTCGATCAAGCTCTGAGAGGCTCGAGCTTTCTCCAGAGCCGGAAACATGACCTGAACCCACAGCGTGCAGTGCAGACGCACAATGTCCTGGATATTGTTGAAGAGCCGAACGGGCTCTACTTCACCCAAAAGACTGTTATCCTGCAGATTGAGCAGGCCACACAGGAACAGCTGCACAGAAAACATACAGATACATTATTAGAGTCTTCTATAGTAGGTTTATGTCCATCTGTGATATAAAAAAGTATCATTTCATAATACAGTGCCGATTCTACTGTTGTCTTTTTGTGTCTGAAACTGTTCATTTCGCTGTAAACTGCGCCTTTTTGAGTGCTTTGATTGGTTAGATCTTCTTGGCTTAGTCTCTTGTGATTGGTTGATGTGTTATTCCTTGTTAATACTTTTGTTAATCCGTTCACAAGTGTACGACACCAAATACAGGGGGTAAACAATTCAAATCAATTCAAGTTTATTCGTGTAGCGCTTTTCACCATAATTATTGTTTCAAAGCAGCTTTACAAAAGGTGCACAATATTGCATTACAATCAAATTGGGGAAAAAATTAAGGTAATTCGTTTTAAACAAGGTCTAAAATATTTTGAGCTTGTTGACTTTTAAATGCTTCTAGAGGATAAAATGTGAATAAATATTCAGCAAAACACTTTCGCCAAAAATCTACAGCTATATTTATTTATTGAATGATTATCTGAGTATTAACTTCATTCTTTTTAGAGACAAATTTATCTGCACTTTAATATTTTTATCTATTTTTTAAACCTACAAACTTGAATATATTAATCTATCCCTTTATCTAAAAATAAAAACACATTCAACACATAAATAAATAAATAAATAAATATTTAGCTTCATGTTTTCTTTGAGTGAACAAAAATATTTATAGTTTAATTTTTTTTTTTACTTTGGAACATTCAATGAAAACATGAACTAAATATGTTTTTATTATAATATATATATATATATATATATATATATATATATATATATATATATATATATATATATATATATATACATATATATATATATATATATATATATATATATATATATATATATATATATATATATATATATATATACATATATATATATATACATATATATATATATATATATATATATATATATATATATATATATATATATATATATATATATATATATATGTATGTATATATATATATATATATATATATATATATATATATATATATATGTATATATATATGTATGTATATATATATATATGTATGTATATATGTATATATATATATATATATATGTATGTATATATATATATATATATATATATATATATATATATATATATATATATATATATACATACATACATACATACATACATACATACATACATACATACATACATACATACATACATACATACATACATACATACATACATACATACATACATACATACATACATACATACATACATACATACATACATACATACATACACACACACACACAGTTGAAGTCAGAATTATTGGCCCCCCTTTGAATATTTTTTAATTTTTTTTAAATGTTTCCTAAATGATGTTTAACAGAGCAAAGAAATTTTCATAATTGTCTGATAGTATTTTTTCTTCTGGAGAAAGTCTTATTTGTTTTATTTCGGCTAGAAAAAAAGCAGTTTTAAAATTTTTAATAACCATTTTAAGGTCAAAATTATTAGCCCCTTTAAGCTAATTTAAGCTAAGTCTACAGAACAAACCATCGTAATTCAATAACTTGCCTAATTACCCTAACCTGCCCAGTTAACCTAATTAACCTAGTTAAGCCTTTAAATGTCACTTTAAGCTGTATAGAAGTGTCTTGAAAAATATCTAGTCAAATATTATTTACTGTCATCATGGCAAAGATAAAATAAATCAGTTATTAGAAATGAGTTATTAAAACTATTATGTTTAGAAATGTGTTGAAAAAAATCTTCTCTCTGTTTAACAGAATTTGGGGAAAGAAATAAACAGGGGAGCTAATAATTCTGACTTCAACTGTGTGTATATATATATATATATATATATATATATATATATATATATATATATATATATATCGCACAATATGGCTGTATATCGGCACTGGTGGGAGGCGTGCGTTGGCGTCTTAGTGTCTCACCAGTGACAATATACAGCCATATTGCACTGCTACAAGTGTGATATTGCATTTATACAACAGTTCAACGGCACAATCCGGTATATAAAAAAGAAAATCAAACATGGAGAGTCTAAAAATCCTTTTGTATGAGGAACTACTTTCTTCAGCCATTCATTCACATCTGCAGCTGACGTCAGAACAGCAGAAACAGAATGATTTGATTTGAATGATTCTCTAGCGTAATGTCTAAAGTGATGACAAAACAGGTGATTTTGCTCACATTTTAAGATTATAAGGCTGAACGGCATGATTATGGTTTTTATGCGGTCTCTGTCGCCATCTTGTGGTGGAACATCAACCAACTTTGCTCTACTCAATATGACAGGCTGATAGATGCCGCCGTGCTCTATCTCCAAAAATTATAATTATTTAAAATAGGCACTATCCCTTTAAATAAACTGCAGAGTTGCAATCTAAACAACTACATTCTTGCCTAAAAAAGCCTAAAAAGTACATTATGTTGTCCAACGGCTGCAATATTTGTCAAACTGTAGTCTGTACGAGTGCTGATATTACTTTAATATCTCACGGCTATCAGCCAATCAGATTCGAGAACCAGACAGAACTGTTGAATATATATATATATAAGCATGGTTTAGCTTCATGTTTTCTTTGAATCTTCCATAGCAAAGAATTTAAATTATTTCCAAAAAAAAAAATGACTTGCATCAGTGATGACCCTGAGTTTCTTGATGTACGTAGCCTCAGTTTGTATCAACTCCCATATCGCCTCTTGCTGTTGGAACTGGCGTCTACTTAAACTCTGAAAACAGACAGAAAAAAGGGCACGAAGTCAGTAAAAAGGTGCACTACTAATAAACAGCAAATCAAATAAAGTGCAAACTGCAACTGGTCGGTGAAAACTACAGCAAGCATATGTTCACATACATCAATAAGAGTAGCCAATTATAGTTTATTTTTGCTAACAAGAGCAATTTTTTATATTGTCAAAGCAAAATTTAATAGATATTTTCAACAATCAAGTTTGCAATTTAGCAAACGTCACAAAGTGAAGTTTATTTGTAAATTAATTTCGACAGGATCACATGCTTATGATTGATCACGGCTGGTCCTGCATTTGCCAATTCATGATTCACTAATCAGACGATTCCTAAGTCTCCATAAACATTTGGCTCGTGTAATATCTAAAGCAAACATATGTTTGCTTTAAGCCAATTTCAGTAATGTCTGCATCTGTCGCAGTGATCAATAGACAGGATGTGTGTAATGTCCCATGAGTGTGTACCTCGGGGTCCTCCAGAAGTGTCCTCCAGCTGTCCTCCAGGGTCAGGTTGGGCTCTTCCTCTTCCTCCTCCCAGGAGTCCTGGTGAAAGGCCAGCTGAGGAGGAACCTTCGGCAGACCGAACTGACTGTAGGCCTGCAGCTTAGTGTGGAGCAGCTCCACCCGGTCCACCTCCTAAAACACACACACAAATGCACATACAATTTAGATCATTGTTCACATCCACTTTCAAACAAAGAAAGAAAGAAATGTGGAAGAGTGTTATCAGATTATATAAGTCCAGAAAACAATCCTATTTTCCATCCAAAACAAAACAAAACAGACAATTTAGATAATTTATTGATATCCACCTTCAAATAAATGAATAAAGAAATGTGTAGAGTTTTATTAGATTTTATAAGACCAGAAAAACAATTCTACTTTCCATCAAAAACAAAACAAAACAAAAAACAAAAATCAAAACTAAAACAGACAATTTAGATCATTTGTTGATATCCGCTTTCAAATAAATAAATAAATAAATAAATGTGGAAGAGTTTTATTAGATTTTATAAGACCAGAAAAACAATCTTTCCCATTAATATCTCTCCACATTTTAAATAAATAGTTACATTTTTCTGGCATGTACATTGGAATATAACATGAAATATTTGACCCCAGGGCCACAGAACTAGTCTTATGTTGCATGTGTATAGTTGTGGCCAAAAATACATTTTATGAGTCAAAAATATAGATTTTTTATGCCAAAAATAATTAGAATATTATGCAAAGATCATCTTTAATACAGAAATTTAGCAAATTTCCCCCTGTAAGTATATCAAAACATTTAGATTCCTTTCAAAATGTTTGGAATGTAAACTGTGAGGTGATTTTGGTGAATTTTGTTGAATAAAATTAAATAAAACTTAAAATTTTATTTTATTCTACTTCAGGCAGGATAAAACTATTTGAAAATCTGAGTTTTTCAAGGCTAGGCTAGGCTAGGCTAGGCTAGACTAGGCCAAAACAAAACAAAACAAAACAAAACAAAACAAAACAAAACAAAACAAAACAAAACAAAACAAAACAAAACAAAACAAACAAAACAAAACAAAACAAAAAAAAAAAAAAAAAAAAAAAAAAAAAAAAAAAAAAAAACAAAAAAAAAAAAAACAAAACAAAACAAAACAAAAAAAAAAAAAAACAAAACAAAACAATATTGAATGTTGAAAAATCATGGATTCGTCATGATAAAAAAAATCCCCATAAAACATAGCAGTTTATTTTTTGTAAATGACAGAACCTTTTAAAATCATTTTCAAATCAACATTAATTACTAACATTAACAAAAATATAGCAAAATCACAGCGCAATTATCATCAGCAGAAGGTACAGATGGTCCAAAAACACCCCCACAAACAAAGAGCAGTTCACTTTTTAATGAAAGAATCTTTTTAAACAATCAAAATAATGAAGTAATCACAATAAAATGTGAGATTCACCAAAATCACATCACAATTCACATCGGCAGACAGATCATGTTTTACCAGTGTTCAATAATATCCTCAAAATCATAATAGCAGTATTTTTAAAATCATCAAAATAGCTATAAAGAAGCTCTAACACTAACTAAATCCACAATTTAGCCAAATCGCATCACAATTTACATGTCTGTCCCAACAAAACACCTCTGACAGGATTTATGACACTTTACCAACACCCTTTGACAAAACAGCGCCTTTTCTTGACTCTCACACTTTCATTGATTGAGGTGAGTGAGCCGTGACCTATTGTCCTGTAATGGGATGACTGGTGTACTTTTGACAACGAGTATTTAGCATCGAGTGCTTACAAACAATAGAGGCAGACACAGATGGACTATTGGAGGTTTTTAGATGGAGGTTAACCCTGCTTTTGTGAAAAGAAGCCCCAGCGGGACACAGGAACAGCCCCTGTCTGTCTGCTTTTGGGATTCATGGCTGATTGTGAAAGGGCTGAAGGTGTGAAGTGACAGATATCATCTCTATTAGTCCTACATATGGTGGAAATTATTGTTTATTTAATGGCAGTGGGATTTAGGAGTTTATTTGGGGCTTATTTGTTGGTTTTGGTCTACATTAAAGGTGGAGTAGAAATTGTGGAACCATTAATGAATACTGCATAATAATGAAAATAAATGATGCTGTGAGGTTTTGTTTTATATGATATTTTAAAAAGAGAATATTCACATTCTAGAGCAGGGGTTCCCAAATGTTGAAATGTTGATTTGAATGTTGAAAACACATGGATTTATCATGGTAAAAACATCCCCCCAAAACAGATCAAATAAAATAAAATTAAATAAAAATAAAGAAAATTTAATTAAATTAAATGAAATTAAATTAAATAAAACAAAACAGCACAAAACAAAACAAAACAAATTAAAATTTTAGATATTATCTTAAATATTTTTAAAAAATATTTAAGATAATACAAAGTAAAAACAAAATCATAATGTTACATATTAAATAAATATTTCAAATAATACACTAAATGTTCTGTTTATACAAGTCTCTATACAATCTAACATATCTTAAAATAAAAAGATTTTTTATTTCAATTATATTTTAAAATAAAATAATACAAATTATAATAACAAATTCAGAAACTAAATAAAAAAAAATCAGAAATCTAACATTTCTAACAGTCTAACAAATAGTAAATATAATGAAAATAAAAAATAAAAAATAATAAATAAATGTTTTTACTGGCTTTGTGGTAAAACTAGTTTATTTAGCAGTTTTGGTCATTACTAAAACTTTAATTAAGAGATCGAAATAAATAAATAAAATATTGGAAATAAATTACACCAAGAAATTTAGTTTTATATGATATTAAAAAAAAGCAAATAAATATTCACATTGTAGAATGATTGCGGTGATTTTGTTGGGCAAATTATAAATAAATAATTAAAATGTTTATTTTTCCTCCAATTTCTGTTTAATGGAGAGAAGATTTTCTCAACACATTTCTCAACATAATAGTTTTAATAACTCATTTCTAATAACTGATTTATTTTATCTTTGCCATGATGACAGTAAATAATATTTTACTAGATATTTTTCAAGACACTTCTATACAGCTTAAAGTGACATTTAAAGCCTTAACTAGGTTAATTAGGTTAACTAGGCAGGTTAGGGTAATTAGGCAAGTTATTGTATAATGATGGTTTGTTCTGTAGACTATCCGAAAAAAATAGCTTAAAGGGGCTAATAATTTTGACCTTAAAATGGTTTTTAAAAAATTAAAAACTGCTTTTATTCTAGCCTAAATAAAACAAATAAGATTTTCTCCAGAATAAAAAAATATTATCAGACATACTGTAAAAATTTCTTATATATTTCATGTGAGAACAATCTAGGAAAAGAGATTTTGGTATGTTTTACAAAAGACCCTACTTCAGACTTAATACTTCAATTTTAATGTCACTTATTTATTTGTCAAATTTACTAGCCATTTTTGAGAGAGAAAATTAATAAATATTGAAGTAAATTAAATTAGGTAAATACACATGTTTGCATTGTTTTTTACAGTATCTCCAAACACTTCTACATTTTATTGTTTTAATTTTATGTAAGTGTGTGTAGCTGTTTTAAATAAACACTCAAATTCACAAAAACACTGCATGAAATCTCCTTACTATCTTCTCTCTGACTAATCCCTTCATGGAAAATTGCACCATCTCATATCCTGATTTCCTTAAACTTCCTGTGGTTTTCAAGATAAGTAGATTAAATCATATCAGCTCTCACCTTTCCAGCTCCGGCGCCAAAGAAGACACTGAAGCGGTTGGTGGCGCATTTCTTCCAGTTGTCGGGTCCCGCAGCCAGTGATCCTCCAGGAGCCGCAGTGGGCAGAGAGCCGCCCAGCAGGGCCAGAGTGTCCGGAGAGGGGATGTTGGCATCACCCAGAAACTCCGTCATGTTCTTCCTCCGACGGGCCTGACCCTGTGTAGAGGGGAATGAAAAGCAAGTTTGAGAGATATTCAACTTCTTCCAACATCCCATGATGGTAGTGTTAAAGGGATAGTTCACCCAAAAATGAACAATTAGTCACCCTTTAGTGGTGATAAACATTTAACGACAGAAAGAAGTGCTATTTCTTTCTTCTGTTTAATTCAAAGGAAGATACTTTGAAGAATGCTGAACAACCGTAACCATTTGACTTCCATAGTAGGAAAAAAAAATACTATGGAGGTCAATGGTTACAGGTTTCTTTAGTATATCTTCTTTTGTGTTCAACAGAAGAAAAAGAAACAAAATAAAATAGAATTTGAACAAGTAAAGGATGAGTAAATGATGACAGAATATTCATTTTTGGGCGAACTGTCCCTTTAAATTTCTGAAAAGGTAAAAAAAAACTGCATTTTTTCCCACAGTTCACCCAACTTTTATTAAAAAAACCAACCCATTACACTGTAAAAAATGATATGACAAAAAGTTATGACAACAAAAGTTCATCTGTTTTTTTTTTTTTTTTTGTTATACAAAGTTTAACTTAATATTTTAGCTCGTTTGATTGATGTAAGCTGAGATTAGGCATGGGACGATAACCGTTTTCAAGGTATACCGTAAAAGTCAAGGTTATCATACCGCCAAAATCTTCTCTAATACCGTTCCTCAGGCATGTGTAAGATTTTTTTTATTTACATTTTTTTTAACAACAGCATCTCCAGCAGAAAAGATATCCAAAGATGCCATTTTAAATCGTAAATAAATCTGTGTTTTTGAAACTAATTAAGACAGCAGAAGTCAATGATTCATTTTCATTATTTAGCCTGGCACGTTTACTGCTCCATAATTTTATAAATGTTTCTCAATATAAAATATATTGTGTTCAAAGGGGAAAAAACTTTTAGTTTTTTACCCAGACATTTAAAAAGAAATTATTTTAGAACAGTAATCACAATTCCATGATACCGTGAAACCGCGATATTTTTATCCAAGGTTATCATACCGTCAGAATCTTATACCGGCCCATGCCTAGCTGAGATGACTAGAAAAATGATAAAATAGCCTCATTTTACAAGTTAAATAGTTGAGTTTTTACAAACTTTTAAACCATTTAGCCTATCTCCAGGTCTGAATGGTTAACTTTTAGCTTAGCTTAGCATAAATCATTGAATCAGATTAGACCATTAGCATTTTTGCCTGCAGCAGGTGCAATGATATTATGCATTGCCTGAAAACAGTGACACATGTTTGCAGGTGGTTACATTGTTTATATTGATGAAAGTCAGCCAATTTTTAGGCATTGGGTATTATCATTCTTGTAATCTGCGCATCGATGGATTTGCTCTTCGGTGTTTGGACTTTCAGCAGTGAAAATTAAACTACACTGAACTGAACTAAACTGAACTTACATAGTTTCAATTTACTAGAACGTCTATGCTAAGCTGCTTTGACTCAATCTACATTGTAAAAGTGGCATATAAATAAACATGAATTGAATCATTCACCTGCTGCAGTCATAGTACGGCAGCAAAGTTCTTTGATTATTACACAAGAATAAGAGTATAGTTATTATAACCATATTGGCCTAGAAACTTCTCATTTTTCGTCGGTCTTAATACAAGATGTCACTACAAAAGCGACAAGCTTTAAATAGGAAAATTATCAAAACACGATAGCAAGATGCTAATGGTCTAATCCGATTCAATGATTTATGCTAAGCTAAGCTAAAAGTGCTTCCGCAAGACCAAGAGGTAAAACTCAATGGTAAAACTCAACAGTTTAACTCTAGGGAATTTGTTAAGTTAGACTATATTTCCTTTAAGTTGATCCAACAACAACAACAAATCACTTAAAAAACTCAAAGCAAGTCTGTCTGTAGCAAATAGTACTATATTAAAATAAATTAAATTAAACTAAATTAAATAGTAGTATATTAAATATACTGTATATACATAAATAAAAAAGAAAATAACCTGTAATAAAAACTAATGTCTAGTTAAAATATTAAGTATAACGTTATTTTATCGACTAATTATCGAAAATTAAAGCACAAAAACAAACGCACCTAGATATGGATACCGTTACTAATATTATTATTATTTTTTCAGTTCTTTTGAATGTAACCCCAAATGGGAAGTGCAGCCCATAATTTAAAACTCAAAAGGGACATGTGGGAAAAAAAGAGGTTTGTGAGAAGGATATCTGCAAGTATGTGAAGGACAGCAGATAGAGAGATACGACAGAGAGCTTTATCAGTAACAGCTAAATGAATGAGCGGCTGTGAGAGAGTAAACAAGAGATTCAAAAACAGATTGAGAGACACAGGTGAGACTGAGACAAACAAACTAAATGTACCAGCGTTCATCTCAAAGATTTCAAACCATAAGCAGAATAAAACCAGGGTGTATTGAAATTTATGAAGTATTATAGCCTTAAAATCTGAAGTTATTGAAATAGTGCAGCATGGTAAAAAAATGACTTTCTCATATCAGTTGTTACAGCGGCATTATACTCCTTATTTTGGATGTGTTTTTAAACGTATAATTACACTGAAAATATGTAATATTATATGACAAAAAGGCATGACAACAAATGTTTTGTTACTTTAAGTTAATCAGGTTCAACTAATTTTTTTTCCAGTTATTTAAAAGTTTAACTTGATATTTTTTTTAGTCGGCTTGACTGATGAAAGTTGAGATGACTCGAAAATTTCCTTTGCTTCAACAACAAAAATGTAGGCAACAAGGTTTTTTACAGTGTATTTAACTATTTATTAATAATACATAGCATAAGCATATTTTCTGCTTACATTTTCTCAACGGCTACTATTTTATTTACATCTAAAATATATAAAAATAACTTCATACAATTACTGCATGAACAACATTTTATAGATATATTTTTTATTTTAAAATTGTATATATTTTTAAATTAAAAACATTAAAGCATTTTTAGAGCGCTGAGCTAACAACTCATTATTTATTTATTTTATTTTGGAATATTAAAGCAAAATTAAATAAAACCTACAATTCACAAAAACAAACAAAAAGTGCACTCAAAAAGACAATTTCTTCACTATTTACTCTCAGGTGGTTTTAAACTAGGAATGTCCCGATCAGGTTTTTTTTTGCCCTCGAGTCCGAATAATTTGATTTTGAATATCTACCGATACCTGATCCGATACTTATATGATACATAAAAAAAGAATTAAAAAGAGTGAAGAAACAAGATCCAGGATGTTCCTTATTTTTTATTTAATTCACCTTATTTTAACATTCAACAACGCTGTTAACAAACAGAACACTTCTGTAAGGTAGCTTGAACAATCAAGTAATAAATAACATCAATTCTTCACTTTTGGACTTTAGTGCAACAGTAAATATAAAAACAAATCTAATATAAAAACAAATAGCACCTCAACTTAAAATACCCAACAGGCAATCCCAAGTTTACATATCTCACAGTTTGATATGGCAATGTTGTCGTCATCAACGATATAATACCTCCAGACCACAGACATACTCGCGCTTTCCGCTTCAAGCTGCTTCCGTGTTCTACTTTGCCGGCATTTAACCAATAGCGTCTTTGCAACAAAGTGATGACATGCCGCATGTGTTTCTGTTTCTGTGTGAAGTCAAGAAAAAGGTCTAACTCTGTGCCAACACGTAAATATAGATGTGTTAAAAAATAATTAAAATATATACATATATATTGGAGTCCTGATCAGGAGATAACATCCGATTCCTAGTCTGAAACTGTGAGATCGGACCTGATTTCATCCCTATTTTAAACTGTATAACATTTCTATCAATGTCTTTGTAGCTGACGCTGATCAGTCAGCTTGTAATTTTGGTTGTGTATTCTTTTTGTATTTCATTATTCAAAAGCGTAATGGTTTGTTTACGTTATAATTTTCCTTGTTTCCGATCGGCTTGAGTCGGAGGTCACATGATCTTCCTTTGATTGATTTAACCTGCGATAGTTTGTATGGACAGCATAGTGAGATCTCAATGAGGGCACCTGGTAAATGCTCCTACTTATTCTACTGCTGGTTATGAGGCCAACACGGTAAACTAAACATTGTTTACATATTATTTGTTTATTTTGAGGTCCTTTTTGATTGTGTTTATGTGAAACATTTGGTTTGCTTATTTCTTTTTTTAGTTTTCACGGTGTTCGATAAATGAAACGCATGGACATCCGTATTTGGAAGCGTGGACTGTTTTATTAACCGGCAGGTAGCTACAGTCTTTTTGTTCTGTTCAAAACAAAAGAAGATTTTTTTGAAGATTGTGGAAAAAAGCTGCCAGTCAACAAAACATGCTATGGAAGTCAATGGCGGTTTTCTTTGATGTGATCCAAGACATGTGAAGAGATGATGCCATGGTATCCATAATCTTGGACCAGGCCGTATCCTGAGCTGATGCTGTGGCGGACATGGAGGAGTGGAGAGCATGAGACTGATTCCTGAAGGACCCCAGTGACAAACGAGTCTCTGCATTGATCCCGTGGGCCATCCTGAACACCCGCCGGTGACCTACTCACACCTGCAGCTTCTCCACGATGGACGTCCAGCGTTCCCAAGCCTGTGACGGCTAGACTGCAGCACTGCACAAGAAGTTTGGCCAGAGGAGAAATGGTACTGAGCCTGGATTCTCTCAGGGTTTTTTCCATCACTTTCGTCAATTGATGAAGTTTGTCCCTCACCACTGGCTTGCTTGGTTTGGGACTTGTGAAGCTGCGCATCGATGGATTTGCTATTTAGTGTTTGGACTTTCCGCAGGGCAAATTAAACCACACAGAACTGAACTTCAACTGGACTAACGCTGTTTCAATTTACTAGAACTCCTATGTTAAGCTGCTTTGACACAATCTACATCGTAAAAGCACTAGACAAATAAAGATGAATTGAATAGAATTTCTCCAACATTCTTCAGTATATCTTCCTTTGTGTTCAACAGAAGAAGCTTTTACTTTTCTTCCACATCAGCCCTCTTCATCACTTTTAAAATAGCTGTTTTATTACTTCAATTGATTGATCACTCGACCCTTGACAGAAGCACTAAAAATAAAAAATAAAATAAAATAATCGAAGCTCCAACAAAGTGATGACATTAGCAGAAGCAATTATGAGTCATGCTGATATTCCAAACAATAAAGATCCTTCCCAATGTCCTCATTACATCATACTACAGTCCAGTAGGTCAGCAACCCTGCTCGGAAACATTACGACCGCCATTGTTTTATCAGTCATTGTTCTGCCAGAGAGCACTGCACCATCTTACTGTTCGAACACGCTCCAACTTATGGGTTAAACAAACAAACAGCTGTTTAGTATCTAAGGAAGTAGTAATGTGGCCGAGCAGAAGGCTTGTTGACCCTCTTCACCAAGACACAGGGAATTACATTGCAAATTCCAGAAAGCACGACGGCATTTTGGGGGAAAAAACAGGAAAGTTCTAAAGACTAAACAATGGAATTCCCTAAACAAACATGAGCAATGCTGATAGCTACGGCAATAACAAATAATAGTGAATTTAAACACTGTTCATACACTGTTTTATTAAATTTATTATTATAGATTTATATTTATCAACACTCAAAGATTTGTGCTGCTTCTTTAAACTACTTTAAAACGAGCTGAATCAACACACTTGTTGCGTTTTTTTGAAGACAACTTAATTGATTTATGTTCAATCCACACTAAAAATAACTTTAACATGAGCTGAATCAACACAATTCAAAAGGGTTGCTTTGGGACAGCTTAATCGATTTGTGTTTGGACAACATGAAGGAATTGTGTTGAACCCAGAATTCTTTTACAGTGAATGCTGAAAATAGTTGTTGAATTTTCTGTAGGATTCAATGATGGAGAATGTTTAAAAGTACAGCATTTATTTTTAAATCGAGAGCTGTTGTCATTACTGTCACTTGAAAATAATAAATCAATTAACAGATCCAATTATTGTTTTTATACATTTAATCCCATAATAAACATAAATCCATAAATAAAATTTAGAATGAACCCAAGTGTTTGGACAGGAGAACGTGATGTTACAAAAAGATGAACATTTCTGAAAAACACTATATACAGTTGAAGTCAGAATTATTAGCCCCCCTTTGAATTTTTTTTTCTTTTTTAAATATTTCCAAAATAATAATATTTTTTCTTCTGGGGAAAGTCTTATTTGTTTTATTTCGGCTAGAATAAAAGCAGTTTTAAATTTTTAAAAACACATTTTAAGGTCAAAACTATTAGCCCCTTTTTAGCATTTGTTTTTCGATAGTCAACAAAACAAACCATCGTTATACAATAACTTGCTTAATTACTTTAACCTGCCTAGTTAACCTAGTTAAGCCTTTAAATGCCACTTTAAGCTGTATAGAAGTGTCTTGAAAAATATCTAGTCAAATATTATTTACTGTCATCATGGCAAAGATAAAATAAATCAGTTATCTGATATATTGAAGACAATCTTCTCTTCGTTAAACAAATTAAGGGAAAAAAAATAGGGGGTCTAATAATTCTGACTGTATATATATATATATATATATATATATATATATATATATATATATATATATATATATATATATATATATATATATATATATATATATATAAAACACAGGGATGGATGTAACTGAATAAAAGTAATGATAACTAGTATATCTTTTTAGACAGAGGGAGAAAAAAAATGCACAAGGATATAAATCATTCTCCAACTTAGAAAATTGCTGAATAATTGAAAAACAACAAAAAGATCGCCTCAAATTGTAAAATTCTTAATCATTTACTCACACTGAGGTGAAACTGGTAAAGCAGTAACCGTAACATCATTTATAATGTTCTTTCAACTCAAAGACTGTGCAAAGACACAAAAACCTTTTTTTTACAAATTCAAATCTTATCAGTACATATTCCTTTTTTTTCAATGACATTGCACATTGCATCTTGTAGCCCCCAAACTTGACTTGTAACATCTACATCTACAATTCTACTCATTTGAAAAGAGTTCTGAACTCAGTATTGAAGGTAATGAGTTAATTAAATACCTCATTACTTCAACTTAAATGGAGTAAGTTCACAGCACTCATATAGATTAGTTTTATTTTTTAACTCAAACGGTTTGTAGCAATCGGTTTCCTCAAACAGTTTGAGTAGCCTTGATTTATTGGGTTTTACAGTACTCAGTTGGTTTGAGTTCTCTCTATTTATTGGGTTTTACTGTGCTCAAATGGCTTCATTTACTCAAATAGATTAAGTTCACAGTACTCATTTGGATTAGTTTAGTTTTCGAACTTAAATGGTTGGTTGCAATCGGTTTCCTCAAATGGTTACCTTAACGTTTTGGGTTTTACAGTGCGTTTATATATACATTTTTATCAATGTGAATGGCCATGTTGGCACTGCAATCAAGAATATCCCTGCAAGGAAGAAATAAAAGAAGAACACCAGACTGGCCACTGTGCCCCCTGCTCTAAATTTAGAAGCAACTAAAAGCGACAGGCAGACGATGAGCTTTGATGAGGGGATTTCTGCGGATCTGGGGTGAAAGGATGAGGACGCAGATGTCAGGAAACGTCCTTACATTGGAAAGGATGCAACGGACGTCTGACTGCTGGTTATGGCTCTAACTAACAGTCCTTCAGGACTTCAAAAGACCAATAGACTATTGATACTATACATATATTTATGCAACAAACTTATGGTTATATACAATGAAAAATGGAAAACAGAGGGGAAAAGTAATCTAAAACATCAATGTGTAGCACACATGAGCACCAAACACCACATCTAAGGAAATCTTTCTATTGAAAGCGACACATCTATAATTTACATGGATCAATATTTAGCTTTCCCCTCACTTATTTGAACTTCTGAATAACAAACATCACTTCAATAGTCTCCACGAAGCACAAATAAAGAAATAAATGAATCTTAGAAGCTAAATAAAACCCCACATTTCATTCAAACCCATTTAAGACCAGCTGTTATTCCACATTCCCACTTTCATGGACAAACTGAATGGCCGATGGACTATAGACACAAACTTATGCCATAAACAAATAACACATTCATGCAACATGGTTTCATTCATATCATCAAAACAGAAAATTGAGAGGAAAAATACTTTATAAACGTCAATAACTAGCACACATAATCAACAAACACCACATCAAAATAAAAATCCTTCTATTAAGAGCGACACATCTATAATTTAAATGGATCAGTAAATCAATATTCAGCCTATTTGAACGTTTGAACAACAAACATAACTTTAATCTCTTCGCCGCACAAATAATGAAACCAATCAATCTTAAAAGCTAAAAATTTCATTCAAACCCATTTAAGGATCAGCAATGATTTCTAGATTACTACTTTCATGGACAAACTGAATGACCAATGGACTATAGACCCACAATTCCATCATAAACAAATAACACATTCATGCAACATGCTTATAGGTTCATTCATATCATAAAAAACAGACAATTAAGAGGAAAAATGCTTAATAAGCTTCAATATTTAACACATATAATCAACAAACACCACATCAAAATAAAAATCCTTGTATGCAAGAGCTTTACATTTGTAATTACAAGGATCAGCAAGTCAATATTCAGCTTTCCCCTCACTTATTTGAACTTCTGAACAACAAACATCACTTTAATAGTCTCTACAAAGCACAAATCAAGAAATAAATATATTTTAAAGCTAAATAAAACCCTGCATTTTAGGATCAGCTGTTATTGCAGATTCCCACTTTCATGGACAAACTGAAGGACCAATGGACTATCGACACAAAATTATCCCATAAACAAATAAGAAAAAAAACATTTATGCAACCTACCTACAGTTTTATATCATGAAAAACAAACACTTAAGAGAAAAAATATTTTAAATGCGTCAATAATTAGCACATATAATCAACAAATGCCACATCAAAAATAAAAATCTTTTTATTGAGAGCGACACATCTATAATTTAAATGGATCAGCAAATTAATATTCAGCTTTCCCCTGACTTATTTGAACTTTTGAATAACAAACATCATTTTAATAGTGTCTACGCTGCACAAATAAAGAAATAAATCAATCTTAAAAGCTAAGAATTTCATTTAGACTCATTTTAGGATCAGTTATTCCAGATTCCCACTTTCTATGGACAAACTGAATGACCAATGGACTATCGACAAAAAAAAACTATGCCATAAACAAATAACACATTTATGCAACATACTTATGCTTTTATATTATGAAAAATGGTAAAATGGAGAGGAAATATACTCTATTAACGTCAATAGGTAGCACACATGAGCACCAAACACCACATCTAAGGAAATCTTTCTATTTAGAGCGACACATCTATAATTTACATGGATCAGTAAATCAATATTCAGCTTTCCCCTCACTTATTTGAACTCTTGAACAACAAACATCACTTTAATAGTCTCTACGCTGCACAAATAAAGAAATAAATCAATCTTAAAAGCTAAGAATTTCATTCAGACTCATTTTAGGATCAGTTGTTATTCCAGATAACAGACCAATGGACTATAGACAAAAAAAAAAAAAAACTATGCCATAAACAAATAACACATTTATGCAACATATTTATGCTTTTATATCATGAAAAATGGTAAAATGGAGAGGAAATATACTCTATTAACGTCAATAGGTAGCACACATGAGCACCAAACACCACATCTAAGGAAATCTTTCTATGGAGAGCGACACATCTATAATTTACATGGATGAGTAAATCAATATTCAGCTTTCCCCTCACTTATTTGAACTTCTGAATAACAAACATCACTTTAATAGTCTCTACGCTGCACAAATAAAGAAATAAATCAATCTTAAAGCTAAATAAAACATGAATTTCATTCAAACCCATTTTAGGATCAGCTGTTATTCCAGATTACCAATTTTTATGGACAAACTGAATGATCAATGGACTATAGACACAAAATTATGCCATAAACAAATAAAAAAACACATTTATGCAACATACCTATAATTTCACATTATGGAAAACAGACAATCGAGAGGAAAAATACAATGTGTAGCACACATGAGCAACAAACACCACATCTAAGGAAATCTTTCTATTGAGAGCGACACATCTATAACTTACATGGATCAGCAAATCAATATTCAGCTTTCCCCTCATTTATTTGAACTTTTGAACAACAAACATCACTTTAATAGTCTCTCCGCTGCACAAATAAAGAAATAAATCAATCTTAAAAGCTAAAAAACTTCATTCAAACCCATTTTAGGATCAGCTGTGATTGCAGATTACCACTTTCTATGGGCAAAATGAATGATCAATCTACTATAGACACAAAATTATCCCATAAACAAATAAATAACACATTCATGCAACATACCTACAGTATTATATCATGAAAAATAGACAATTAAGAGGAAAAATACTTTACAAGCATTCATAATTATCACACATAAGCAACAAACACCACATCAAAATAAAAATCCTTGTATTGAGAACGACACATCTATAACTTACATGGATCAGCAAATCAATATTCAGCTTTCCCATCGCTTATTTGAATATTTTAACAAAAAAAATCACTTTAATAGTCTCTATACGCTGCACAAATAAAGAAATAAATGAATCTTAAAAGGCTAAAATTTCATTCAAACTCATTTTAGGATCAGCTGTTATTCCAGATTCCCACTTTCATGGACAAACTGAATGAATTTATGAAGCGTAACAGTATTCCCAAAGCATCTGATCTACTCACCATGGAAGCAAGCGGCATGTCAGATGAGAAGTAGACCATGGTAATCTCTCAGCCGGGTTCACGGAGCCTGACCCATGCTAGAGCCAGCTGCTACGGTCACTCAAAGCCTCCTCTCTCTTAAAAACGCTCACAAAAACACAACTACTGCAGATCTTGCAATTCCCCAGACAAGTGTTCTTGAGCCAAAATGTGGTGTCCAAAATGATATTTAAATCAGCACCCCCTTAAACTCCTATATTATGATGAAGGTGCATCAGGGTTTGCTTCTAGGTCCGTTTCAGCTCAACCTGCAATGAGAGGTAAAGCCATCTGACTGAGCTTCTCTGTCTGCATTACTGAATAGGACGGCCCAAACGTCATGGCAACTAGCAGGATCTTGTCCCATTGTGTGGGGCAGGAAAGAGAGGTGTGGCTGCTTAAAGACAGAGGGTCACATGTGAAGTGGGAGGGGAGAAAGGAAAACACATCCTGGAGCCCCAAAAACACCTATCTCTGTCTGGCAACATACTTTTGAATAAGAATGAATCCAAAGTTAAAGAAGAAACAAGGCTTGTACTAACGGTATTATTACTGGTCGCAAAAAAATAAAATGATAACAGGATGGAACATGCTCCTCCAGATGTGATTCAGAGACTTAAACAGGTCTATGTAATCGAAAAAAACGACTGCATGTCTACAAATTGACGTGAAAAAGTATTACAAGATATTTAGATATGCACATTTAGAGGTTAATTAACCTATCATCAATGTGATTTCACTGAGGTAACTACAATGTAACTTGACGTACAAATGTATGCCCTGAAAAGTATTTATGATGGCAATACTCTTTAATTATTTATTTTGTATCATTTTATTAAAAATAATTAAAAAAAATTAATTTTAAATTTAAATTATTATTATTATTATTATTATTATTATTATTATTCCCTCATCAGTAAGGAGCTAAATTGTTGGGGAAGGGGTTGTTCTGTAAAAAATAATTGAAAAATCATAATTAAAAAGTGAAATAAAAAGAATTAATACAAAATGAAGTTTACTTTGGTACGTAAATGTTTTTTTTTTTGTCTAAAATTGTATGTTTAAATAAGCAAACGAGGCATTATTTCATTAAACACATGCTAGTTTGCATATATCTCTAGTACAAAATCTGAACATTGGATAAAATCATTTATAAAAACAATAAAAAACATTATTCTACCCTATTGAGAGTCAAAGATTTTTACAGAGATGGTTTTGGAAATTTATATTACTCCATAATGCAGAAAATACTTCAGCCATGTAAAAAAATACTTCTTTTGTAGAATAATGTCAAACTATGCACAAACACATCCCTCAGGAGATATGAATAAAACTGTGAAGTGTGGTCTATTAGAGTGCTGTTAAAGTTGAGGTTTATGGCTCATTGCAGGTCTTCTTTTGAAAAAAAAAAAAACAACAACAAAAAAGAGCCTTTAAAAATATGTATTGTTATTGAAATCAACATACATGAACAGATCAAACCTAACAACATTTATCTACATTTTCTACAAACCTATAAGTGTCTATTTTGGATGTTTACTTCAGATTGAAAAAAAAATTCTCAAAATTAACTGGTGCATAAAAAAATCATAAATATCTTGACTTAATTAAATATCTTAATTATATCGTATCTTATAAATATCTTGCCATCGTTAAAAGAAAGATCCAGATATTTTCTCAGGACTTCTAATGAATCGAAAGTGAAGGTAGCGTGTCATTCCTGCGCATTGAATGACTTCCAGGCATCCTTTTCTTTCCTACAAGTTACAAGGAAATGACCTTGGCAATATGAAACTGGGGGAAATCCCAGACCATAATATTTGCTGTGACAAGTCTCAAGTAACTGGATGGTTGTTATTAATCTAAACACTGCTACAAGCCAACCTAGTGCTATGTGAGCATTAATTTTAAATGAAATGAATCACAAAGAGGATGATACTCCATTATAGCTGTATACAAAAAATTATTCCCAACCCTGGACCTGCAGGTATGATCAATTAATAACTTATTATACAGAATGCCTGCTTAAAGCATTGAATATATACAGTGAAATTACATATAACAGTGTATATATTATAGTCCATAATCAAACTGAAATTCAATTTTCTTGAATAATGTCAGAAAGACAAAATACAGATCGAGAAGTTACCGCAGTTTAATTTATCGCATATTGCAATTCAACTGCAATTTGAAATGTTCACATTAAAAAAAAAAAATCAAGAATGCTTCAAGACTGCAAGCACAGAAACTGTCAACAGCAAAATATGCAAAAAAGTTTGGTAAATAAATCTCAATTGTCCTTTTTTAATATTTAAAAAGGTCAAATAAAACAGCATCAATGTCTCTGAGTGGATGCACAGATGTTAAAAGTAAAATATTTAAATAAAATGAAATAACAACTTAAAGGTAAGAAAGAATGCACAAACGAACGAACAAACGAACAAATGAAGGTACAAACGAACAAACAAATGAATAAAAAATAAACAAACAAATGAATGAACAGACAGACGGACAAACAAATAAAAAACAAACAAACGAATGAAGGTAAAAACAATGAACAAACAAAAAAATGAACAAACAAACACACAAACGAACAAACAAACGAACGAACGAATGAACAAATGAAGGTACAAATAAACAAACAAACTAATGATAAAATAAACAAACAAAGGGATGAACGAATAAACAAACGAACGAACGAACAAATGAATGAAAAAATAAACAAACAAACAAATGAACAAACAAGCAAACAAACAAACAAATGAAGGTACAAACGAACAAACAAATAAATGAAAAAATAAACAAACAAACGAATGAACGAACAAACAAACGAACAAACAAACAAATGAAGGTACAAACGAACAAACAAATGAATAAAAAAATAAACAAACAAATGAATGAACAGACAGACGGACAAACAAATAAAAAAACAAACAAACGAATGAAGGTAAAAACAATGAACAAACAAAAAAATGAACAAACAAACACACGAACAAACAAACAAACAAACAAACAGACAAACAAACAGAGAAGCAAACAAACGAACAAACAAATGGACAAACAAAAAACAAATGGACAAACAAAAAATGGACGAACAAACAAACAAACGGACGAACAAACAAACAGATGGATGGACAAACAGACTAATGGACAGATGAACGAACAAACAAATGAACAAAGAAATGGACAAACAAACAAACAAACAAATGAATGAACAAACAAACAAACAGACGAACAAACGAACGAACAAACAATCAAACGGAGGAACAAACAAATGGGTGAACAAACAAACAGATGAACAAATAAATGGATGGACAAATGGACAGACAAACGGACGGACGGATGAATGGACAGACGAATAGATGGAGGAATGGACGGATGGACAAACAACCAAAGAAACAACAAACTTTCGACAAACAAACAAAGGAATGAAAGATAAATCAAATTTTAAAAAGACAGATTAAAAAGTCAGAGATTAAAAGTCAGCTGTGGTATTTAAAGTGAGCGCACCGGTTGAGTAATCAGCTATCAATCTCTTTTCCACCTAGTTAAAATTTGACTAACCACAACATTCTCCTAAACCTTGATCACGAGACCCTGATTACTGGGAAATGATTCATGTAGAGGCTTTTTTTTTACTCAAAACATCTCCAAACAACATAGTTTAACACTAGATAAAAGCAGCTTTTGATCAAGCTTTAACTAATGATGAAACAAACAAGAAGAAGCAGAAGAAAAGCTTAAATAATATTTAAAAACATGTTAGACAAACATCGGTCTGACCAGGTCACTTCTCATCTACCAACTTTACCTTGAGTGTCAACACAGGACTAGTCTCAGGGTCAGCAACACCCATAATGTCACCCACTTCAATTAGTCAAAGCAGAGGCAGAACAAAGAGCCATTGACGCTTAAGGACAGATGATTAATCAGTGATCAACACAGCGATAGTCTTATCGTCTGAGCAGATAACAGCGTCTGTCGAGCACCGAGGCCCAGACTTGTGTCTAATGATGCTCACGGGTTTCCATTACGTGCACATTCAGCTTCCATTACACATCGACACATCGCATCTTCGTATTCTGGGCAAACATTGGCCAAATGTGGAGCAATTCAAATGATCCTGGAAAGGAGGTCAACCAGTCATTGAAACAACAAAGCAACAAGTGTGAAGCAGCATGGATCTTGTTTGAAAGTATGTTGACCATAGATATTCATGCAGAACTGGATGAAAATAAAAAAAATTATGTTAAATGAAATATTGAATGAATAAAATTGAATGAATAAAATGTATTAAAATACTATGACTTTCGCAAAATGATTAATCTGAAAAATCAGCGGTGTTTACAGTGACAATTTGTTTACAGTGACTTAGTAGTTACATTTTTAAATAAATATATTTTAAATAAATATATTATATATAAATATACATTATATATATATATATATATATATATATATATATAAATATATATATATATATATATATATATATATATATATATATATATATATATATATATATATATATATATATATAAAGTATATTTATATATAATTATATAATATATAATATATTTATTTATTTATAAATGATCATTTTGCGAAAGATATATATATATATAGTAAGTAATATTTTCCCTCAAAAAACAAATAATTACATTTTAATTACAATTTAAAAAGTAACAAAATAATTACACAAATAAAGTCAATTGAGGTGCTTAAGGGGATAAACAACATTTTTTTGAAAGCATGACTATAGCACTGAAATAAAATGAAATAAAATAAAATACTTCTCTCTGCCGATGGGCATAAATTCATCTTGAGTGTTTTAAGTGTCTGTTATAGTAATATACTAGTAAAAAATAAATAAAAATAATAAATGAATAAATGATGTGAAGCATTGAAATAAAATAAAAGCAAATAAAATAAAACAAAATAAAAATAAATTTAATATTTTTATATAATAGTAACTATAATAATAATAATAATAATAATAATAATAATAATAATAATAATAATAGTCACTATAAATAGTAAAGAAATAAGTAAATAAATTTAAAAAAATAATAATAAATATTAATTAATAAATGATGTGCAGCACTGGACTAAAAAAGTATATAAATAACAAAATAAATAAATAAAAAATTATATTATACAAAAATATAAAGTATTATAAAATATATATTTAACCCATATAAAATATTTTTCTCTACTGATGGGCATAAATTCATCTTGGGTCTTTAAAGTGTCTGTTACATTAATATAATAGAAAAGAAATAATTACATTAATAAAAAAAATAATAATAATGAATGAATAAATGATGTGCAGCATTTGAATAAAACAAAATAATAAATAAAACAAAACAAACTGAATTTAAATAAAATGAAATGAAATAAAATAAAAATGAAATATTTCTCTCTACTGATGGGCATAAATTCATCATAGGTGTTTAAAGTGTGCATTACATTAAAATAATAGTAAAGAAATAAGTAAATGAATGAAAAAAGTAAATAAAAAAAAAAATTAAAAAATGATGCGCAGCGTTGGAATAAAATAAATATTTCTCTCTACCATAAATTCATCTTGAGTGTTTAAAGTGTCTGTTACACATTAACATAATAGAAACGAAATAAGCTAATGAATTAAAATAAAATAAAATAAAATAAATAATAATAATAATATGAATGAATAAATGATGTGCAGCACTGGAATAAAAAATATAAATAACATAAAAATAAATAAATAAAATGTTATTAAATATTTCTCTCTACTGGTGAGCATAAATTCATCTTAGGCGTTTAAAGTGTCTGTTACATTAATATAATAGTAAAGAAATAAGTAAATGAATGAAAAATAATAATAAATGAATAAATGATGTGAAGCATTGGAATAAAATAAAATATTTCTTTCTACTGATGGGCATGAATTCATCTTAGATGTTTAAAGTGACTGTTACAATGATATAATAGTAAAGAAATAAAGTAAATGAAGGAAAATATGAAAACAAGCAAAAAAAAAACAAAAACTCAGATGTTGCATCTCAGAGGGTTATCAAATTAAATTGAAATTATAAAAAAAAATTTTAAATCACAAAATTTGAAACAAAAATATGTTAAAAGTTTACATTTTATGTCTATTATTTAACTTTACCTGCACTCTTCCATCTATTTTAACCAATCCCTCTTCCATCCACTTAAACTTTTACCATTAAACACAACACTCTCCTCAACAACCCTAACTACAATAATGGTTATGGAGTCTGAATTATGCTTTTACCTGACACTTTATTGGTGGGGGACTCTTGACAGAAACTTGACTCGGCAAACCAGGATCCATGTGGAGAAGATCCCAGCTGTGCCATGAGGACAGATGTCCAAAACGCACCATGATCCAACCAGGAGGGCCTGCTGAGCACTAAAGCGGACGTCCTACGCTAAACTATAGCCATCCACATCCAGAGAACAGGCTGAACCCAAGAGACCAGCTAGAAACCCCGACATGTGCTCAAGATGAGAGAACTTTATATGCTTTTGCTTTGTGACTTCGTCAATCTCAATACTCCTCCCATCTCAAGTCTGTGTTCACATTGTAGCACACAGATGGTGATCCCTCCTACTGCAGATACTCAAAACAGCTCTTCACTAGATGATGATGATCAGATTTCAAAACAATTCTACATTTAAATCTTTATCTTCATATAAAATTATGAGGTGCATCAGGGTTCACTATTAAGTCCATTTTAGTTTCACTGTGTACATTTATCTTGATGCTGTATCAAAAATATCTCATTCTTTTTAATTATATACAAATATAACATTATGAGGTGCATCAGGGCTCGCTATGAAGTCTATTTATCTTGATGCTGAAACAAAAATATCTTACTCTTTTGCTTTATACGCAAATGTAAAATTCTAAGGTGCATCAGGGCTCACTATTAATTCCGTTCTAGTTTCACTGAGTACATTTATCTTGATGCTGTATCAAAAATATCTCATTCTTTTTACTTTATATACAAATAAAAATTATGAGATGCATCAGGGCTCAGTATTAGGTCCGTTCTAGTTTCACTTTGAGCAAATATTTCTGGATGTAGTATCAAAAATATGTAATTTGTTTTTACTTTATATACAAATATAAAATTATGAGGTACATCAGGGCTCATTATCAAGTTTGTTTTAGTTTCACTGAGTACATTTATCTTGATGCAGTATCAAAAATGTCTCATTTGTTTTTTTTATAACAATTATAAAATTATGAGGTGCATCAGGGCTCGCTATTAAGTCCGTTCTAGTTTCACGGAGTACATTTATCTTGATGCAGTATCAAAAATATCTTATTCTTTTTACTTTATATACAAATGTAAAATTATGAGGTGCGTCATGGCTCGCTATCAACTGCATTCTAATATCACTTTGAGTACATTTATCTTGATGCAGTATCCAAAATATCTCATTCCTTTTACCTTATAAACAAATATAAAATTCTGAGGTGCATTATGGCTCGCTATTAAGTCCATTTTAGTTTCACTGAGTACATTTATCTTGATGCAGTATCAAAAATATCTTATTCTTTTTACTTTATATACAAATATAACATTATGAGGTGCATCAGGGCTCGCTATTGAGTCCATTTATCTTGATGCTGAAACAAAAATATCTTATTCTTTTGCTTTATACACAAATGTAAAATTCTAAGGTGCATCAGGGCTCGCTATTAATTGCGTTCTAGTTTCACGGAGTACATTTATCTTGATGTAGTATCAAAAATATCTCATTCTTTTTACTTGATAAACAAATATAAAATTATGAGGTGCATCAGGGCTCGCTATTAATTGCGTTCTAGTTTCACTGAGTACATTTATCTTGATGCTGTATCAAAAATATCTCATTCTTTTTACTTTATATACAAATATAAAATCATGAGGTGCATCAGGGCTCAGTATTAGGTCCGTTCTAGTTTCACTTTGAGCAAATTTATCTGGATGCAGTATCAAAAATATGTAATTATTTTTTACTTTATATACAAATATAAAATTATGAGGTGCATCAGGGCTCGCTGTTAAGTCCATTCTAGTTTCACAGAGTACATTTATCTTGATGCAGTATCAAAAATATGTAATTATTTTTAACTTTATATACAAATATAAAATTATGAGGTGCATCAGGGCTCGCTGTTAAGTCCATTCTAGTTTCACAGAGTACATTTATCTTGATGCAGTATCAAAAATATGTAATTATTTTTAACTTTATAAACAAATATAAAATTATGAGGTGCATCAGGGCTCGCTGTTAAGTTCGTTTTAGTTTCACTGAGTACATTTATCTTGATGCAGTATCAAAAATGTCTCATTTGTTTTTTTTTATAACAAATATAAAATTATGAGGTGCATCAGGGCTCGCTGTTAAGTCCATTCTAGTTTCACAGAGTACATTTATCTTGATGCAGTACCAAAAATATCTTATACTTTTTACTTTATATACAAATGTAAAATTATGAGGTGCGTCATGGCTCGCTATCAACTGCATTCTAATATCACTTTGAGTACATTTATCTTGATGTTGTATTAAAAATACCTCATTCTTTTTAATTTATATACAAATATAAAATTATAAGGAGCATCAGGGCTCGCTATTAGGTTTGTTCTAGTTTCAATTGAAGTAAATTTATCTTGTTACAGTATCAATTTTTTTTAGTTCCATTTACTTTATATACAAATAGCTAGAATGAAATGTAGAATTTAATAAAAATGTAGACTATTACATTTGATGGCAAAAAAGTCAAATAATGTTTTTTTGAAATATTATTTTAAGACAATAACACATTTTCCTCATTATCTTAATCCAAAACATCACACTATAATGGATAAATGTAATGAATTAAATACAATCTAAAACGACTAAATATATTTGTCTAGATAAAAAGCAAAATAGGTCACAAAATAGTCCTTCTGTTTGTATTATTTTGGCAAATTGATAACATGTTTACAGAGATTTATCATGTTATGCACTAAATGTTGTTTTTGCTAGTGAAGTGTGGTATAATAATAGCAATTTATTACAAAACATAATATAGAATTAACTAAATACTAAAAAGGAATTTTCCACAATGCTACGAAATCTTAAAAGATTTCAGATTGATCCCACTACAGTTTCCCATGAAGATAAGAGCTATTTTTGTCTAAAGTCATGTTTTGTTCTATTGTCTGCAAACACTGAGTGTTAACGGTCAGAAACTAATTGCATGGTAATTGTGTTAACTCCACAAGAGCGCTAATCACACACAGGGGTCAAGAGATCTCTTAACAGAGCACTTCTTTGTTGATATCACAGGTAAACAGCTACAAACTACAATAGCAAACTACTGTTTGCTCTGGTTTCTTGCTAAATGCGTGATATTGAGAATCAGAGATATGCAATATAGGAATTTTTTGAGGCTCAAAGCTTGGAAGAGTTATTATACAGCTTAAACAAAACAACTTGCCCCTTTGATTCAGAGAGGGAAAATGATGCTGATAAAATCGGTCTGCTCCGACACTCACCTCTACCCTGTGATATTAATACACTTTTGAACCAGTCTCTTATCAGAGAGTTCAAATGGGAAGAGGAAAAGACTCATTTCCTGCAGTCTGCAGTTTATCCAGACCTCTGACACCCAATTCACTGACCTGCATCTGATCAAACACACTGTTTCCCGATTTAATGCTTCTCTTGCAGCTTTAGAGATACTAGGCATAGTGTGTGTGTGTGTGTGTGTGTGTATATATATATATATATATATATATATATATATATATATATATATATATATATATATATATATATATATATATATATATATATATATATATATATATATATATAATTTATTTTTCTTTTTTAAATATTTCCCAAATGATGTTTAACAGAGCAAGGGAATTTTCACAGTATGTCTGATAATATATTTTCTTCTGGATAAAATCTTATTTGTTTTATTTTGGCTAGAATAAAAGCAGTTTTTAATTTTTTAAAAACCATTTTAAGCACAAAATTATTAGCCCCTTTAAGCTATATTTTTTCCGATAGTCTACAGAACAAACCATTTAAGCCTTTAAATGTCACCTTAAGCTGTATAAAAGTGTCTTGAAAAATATCTAGTCAAGAATTATGTACTTTGTCATCATGGCAAAGATCAAATAAATCAGTTATTAGAAATGAGTTATTAAAACTATTATGTTTCAAAATGTGTTGAAAAAATCTTCTCTCTGTTAAACAGAAAATGGGGGAAAAATAAACAAAAGGGCTAATAATTCAGGGGGGGGGGGGGTAATAATTCTGACTTCAACTGTATATGGCCTTCTGCCAGCTCTCTTGTTCCCTCGTCTTTGTGTTTGCCCCAACCATATTGTACACATTGTAATTAGTGTATTTTTGCATTACCTTCTTTTTCTTATTTTTGATTTACTCGTTGTTGTTTTCACTTGGGAGGCATAAATACATTCACAGTTTTTGGTACATCTGATTATGGCTGTCTTTATATGTCTTTATTCACTCACTGTATGTACAAATTCATTTCTAAATTACAATGTCAAAATAATAAATGATGCTGTCATTTTTACAGCCCTGTCCTGATGTTGAAAAACAAAACATTTTATTAACCATCGATATTAAAAGACTTATTTATTTTTTCACAACAAAGGGACAGCGTACATTAATCAAGAGTCCTCCAGAATGCAAATGAACCCATAAAGCATAAAAGGCTAGTTTTCATTCGTAGTTCCTGTTCCGGATGTTATAAAAGGCTAAAAACCAAGCAAACTAATATTTGTATGTTGCTTTAACTTATTTTAATTAAGTTAATCAGGTTTCGGTGAAACTTTTTAAGCTATACAAAGTTTAACTTAAATTTTTGCATTTTTTTTTACATTTCTTAAAATTACATTTAAATGGAATAAAGGATACACATTCTCTAATCAACTTGGTATTAAAATGCTATTATCTGGTTTAAATGCACTGATGTGATGCTTCTAAGCTCAAAAGTCAAAACTTGAGGTGCACCAAGAAAAGATCAAACAAAAAAAAATAAAATATCTATATAACGGCGTTCACATATCGCGTCTTTTCTGTGTGCAAGGTCATTATTACCAATGTAGGCACGCGGATTGCGTCGCATATTGGGAGCATTGTTGGGTATAGGTGCACTTTCATTTTGCAACCAAAACACCCCTCTGCACTTATGGAGTATATACACCTTTTGGTAGACTATTACTTCAGAAAAACACAGAGCATCCAAAACACTGCAGCGCTTTTTAAAATGTCTCCAGAAATAAAACTTGTATCAGAGTTACAGCAATGTTTTTTCAGCTTGTCATCCTCTGAGAAAACGTTGATCTAGCTCCTGTATATCTAACCAACCTTCTGTCTCGTTACAATCCAACCCGCTCTTTAAGATCTCCAAACTCAGGGCTTCTAGTAGTACCTAGAATAGCAAAGTCTACTAAAGGAGGTTGAGCCTTCTCATTTATGGCTCCTAAACTCTGAAATAGCCTTCCTGATAATGTCCGAGGCTCAGACACACTCTCTCAGTTCAAAACTAGATTAAAAGACCAGTTTTTTTAGTAAAGCATCAATGCATCACATAGTGGTATGATGGATGTGCTCCACCCAGGTGAGCGGGCTTGACAACAACCATCTGTAGAACACAATCCTCCTGCCTTAATGCACCAGACATTGTGTTAGAAATACTTATATGCTTTACATGTTTGTTTGTATAACTGCTATTTTCATTTATAACACTTCATTCTTGTTTAAACACACTATAAACTGCAGCTATGATAATCATTTTCTTTATTCTCTATTTACACCTGGGGATACTCATCTCGAGGCCCTTAGAGATTATGCAGCACCATTGATGCGATCCAAGAACTGTGAAGAAATGATGCCAAGGTATCCATAATCCTGGACCAGACCGTATCATGAGTTGATGCTGTGGTGGTCATGGAGGAACAGAAAGCATGAGACTGATTCCTGAAAAGACCCAGTGACAGACGAGTCTCCATTTATCCTGTGGGCCAGCTTGAACACCCGCCAGTGACCTACTCACACCTGCAGCTTCTTCCCGATGGACGTCCAGTGTTCTACAGCTTTAAGCGCCTAGACTGCAGCTCTGCACAAGAAGTTTGTCCAGAGGAGAAATGGTCGTGCCCAACTGAGCCTGGTTTCTCTCAAGGTTTTTTTCTTTCACTTTAGTCAATTGGTGAAGTTTGTTCCTCGCCGCTGTCGCCACAGGCTGGCTTGGTTAGGACTTGTGGAGCTGTGCATCGATTGATTTGCTCCTTATTGTGTTTGGACTTCCAGCAGTGAAATTTAAACCACACTGAACTGAACTGACCTTCAACTCTGAAAACTGGACTGACGCAGTTTCAATTTACTAGAACGTCTATGTTAAACTGCTTTGACACAATCTACATTGAAAAAGCAATTTTAAAATAAACATTAATTGAATTTAATTTAATTGAATGGTTGCCTAGCAATCTACGTAGAACTACACCCCATGGGCCACGGTAAAATTTTCAAGCATTGACCGGTTCGTGGTAAAAAAAAGTTGGGGACCACTGCTGTAGACAATCGGAAAAAAAAATATTGGTTAAGGGGCTAATAATAATGCTTTAAAAAACTTTTAAAAATGATTTTATTCTTGCCAAAATTTAAAAAAAAAAATAAAACAAATCAGACTTTCTTCAGAAGAAAAAATATTTTAGGAAATACTGTGAAAAATTCCTTACTCTGTTCAACATCATTTGGAAAATATTTAAATGAGAAAAAAAAATTCACAGGAGGACTAATAATTTTGACTTCAACTATACGTCTATGCACACAACCACTAGAGGGCGGTCATATTTACGCATGCTCGTGTCAAAAGAACATCTGAATCAAAGTTACAGCACGTTGACGAAAACACAACATTCACTGGAAAACCTGCTTTTGCGATACACTTGTCTTTCAGCCTTTAGGATTGTAAAAGTCAGCGCATGACATCAAACGCTGCCACTTCAAAGGTCACAGGATCTGGCCAATCAAACCTCAAAGAGGAGTCCTGGAGTCAGCGCCGCACCAATAATCCCAGGGGTGATGGGTTTCTTTCTAAAGGTCAGACTTTGGTGAGGGGGCAAGGCACAGTGGGTGAGTTACCACATACAGGTCAAACGCGCTCGCAGACAAAACAGAGCTGCTCTCATAAAAATTCCTACAGAATAGCTGGCGGATGAGTTGAGGATTCCAGCAGTGGGACATTGAGACGGTTTGTGCACATCAGCAGACATTATAATATATTAATAATGTCAGAGCAATCATTATATCATACCAGTAAGGAGAAGTGAAGTTGACTGGGTAAGAGCAGGTGCAAAGAATTCATGGTGGTCAAAGATATTAACGTTTAATGGTATAGAGTAGGGGTATATTATTTGTTGTTCAAAAATTTGAGCTGAGTACCATCCTTTTAAAAGAAAATAACGTGCTAGTGTGCTGAAGTCACAATAAATACATTTATATTGTTGATTTTTTTTAATAATTCAAATATTATTATTTTTTAAACATCTATTCATCACGAAGAATTGGGGAAAATAAATGAGGGCTTCCATAAATAATGTTTTTGATGATAATAATAATAATAATAATGATGATGATGGGGATGATGATGATTATAATGATGATGATGATGATGATGATAAATAGCAATAACAGTAATAATAATAATAATAATAATAATAATAATAATAATAATAATAATAATAATAATAATAGCAATAGCAGTAATAATAATAATAATAATAATAATAATAATAATAATAATAATGATGATGATGAGGATGATGATTATTATTAATATTAATAATCATAATAAAAAATAATGATCATAATAATTGCAATTACAGTAATAATAATAATAATAAGGATGATTAATAATAATAATAATAATAATAATAACAATAATAATAATAGCAATAAGGCGACGCGATGGCGCAGTGGGTAGCGCTTTTGCCTCACAGCAAGAAGATCACTGGTTCGAGCCTCGGATGGGTCAGTTGGCATTTCTGTGTGGAGTTTGCATGTTCTCCCCGTGTTGGGGGGGGTTTCCTCTGGGTGCTCCGGTTTCCCCCACAAGTCCAAAGACATGCGCTATAGATGAATTGGGTAAGCTAAATTGTCCGTGGTGTATATGTGTGAATGAGTGTGTATGGATGTTTCCCAGTGATGGGTTGCAGCTGGAAGGGCATCAGCTGCATAAAACATATGCTGGACAAGTTGGCGGTTCATTCCGCTGTGGCAACCCCATAAGGGACTAAGCCAAAAAGAAAAAGAATGAATGAATAATAGTAATAACAGTAATAATAATAAAAATAAAACAATAATAATAACAATGGAGGGAATTTGGCCAGGACACCGGGGTTACTTCCCTACTCTTTACAAGAAGTGCCATGGGATTTTTAATGACCACAGAGAGTCAGGACCTCAGTTTAACGTCTTATCCGAAAGACGATGATGATTAATAATAATAATAATAATAATGATGATAAATAATAACAACGGCGACCCAGTGGCGCAGTAGGTAGTGCTGTCACCTCACAGCAAGAACGTTGCTGGGTCAGTTGGCGTTTCTGTGTGGAGTTTGCATGTTCTCCCTGTGTTTGCGTGGGTTTCCTCCGGGTGCTCCGGTTTCCCCCACAGTCCAAAGACATGCGGTACAGGTGAATTGGGTAAGCTAAATTGTCCGTAGTGTATGAGTGTGAATGAGTGTGTGGATGTTTCCCAAAGATGGATTGCGGCTGGAAGGGCATCCGCTGTGTAAAAATGTGCTGGATAAGTTGGCGGTTCATTACGCTGTGGCGAACCCAGATTAATAAAGGGACTAAGCCGACAAGAAAATGAATGAATGAATGAATAATAACAACAATATTAATAATAATAATAATTATTAATAATAATAATAATAATAACAACAGTAAAATAATAATAATATTGATTAATAATAATAATAATAATAACAACAACGACAGTGATTAATAACAATAATATTACTAATGATGATGATTAATAATAATAATAATTATTATTATTATTGTAATTATTAATAATCATCATCATCGTCATCATTATTATATAAAGGATGTGAAACAGGAGGAATTAATTAAATTTTGAAATATATGAAAGTAGACGGTTGTTTTCAATTATAATAAAATATGTACCAGTATAATTTTACATATACAGTATTTATTTATCAAACAAACGCTGCCTTGGCAAGATATAGAGGCTGTTTTCGAAAACATTTCAAAAATCAAAACATTTGTGAAAAGGAAAAAATATGAGCGTATCATTTTTACGGGAAAATACATTTGAAATCTATCTAGATGCCACTCATTTCTTTACCCAGTCTAATGTAAAGTAAAAAAAAATCCATTCCTTAAAAAGTTCACACATTGTGTCATTTGCATATAATGGCCAACAACAATGGGAACTGCGTAATGGAATGATAAGTAATGTCCTGCTGGAAAACTAGGGGGTGGTGGAACCTAAAAAAATTAGCCAGCTGATACCATGATTCAAATTCTACCTTATCAAACAAATGTGTAACATGCAAAACCACAATCCACGAATGACCCCAGAAGCCGCGTCTGCGAAAGTAGAAGTAGAAACGATGACCTGACGATGTCTATGGAAAAAGAGGTCACCTAAAAAATATGATTTCATTTAGTAATCCTAATCCAGTGTGATTTTTTGCTTTGCCTTGTACGACAATAAAAAAAATATTTTATCTGAAACTGTGGCCCTTAATGTTTGGTACAATATAAATAGCTATCAGCACATTTAGGGGTCATTTACACGAAATTTACAGCCAAAAACAGGACATTTTTATACATTTTGCATGTTTGTTTACAAGACTACGTCATTTTTTGGGTCTGAAAATGCATAAAGCTTTTGAAAAAGCATCATGTTTTTGAAAACGCCACCATTGTTGTGTCTATGTTAACACCTGAAAACGAAGAGCATTTAAAAACAATAATGTCAAGCGCTTGCATAGTGCATGTTTAGGTGAGTGTAAATCAACAACAAGCTCAAACAAACACACACAAGGCATCAGGCGAAGCAAGCGGTTAAAACTCGAGTCACGCGACACGCTTGCAGCCGTTAGTAAACCATTCAAAAAAGACGTCTCTCAATGCAAAAAGCGTGTTCAGTGTGATCAAGCCTTAAGGCTGTATTGTCAGGAGCTAAAGGTAATACTTTTGTTTTGACTATGTATGTTTGTTTTTTACTCTTAAAGGGATAGTTCACCCAAAACTAAAAACCATCTCATTATTTACGCACTCTTAAAGGCTGATTCATACTTTCGCCAGGCGCCACATCACGCATCTCCGCTGAGTGTGTGTGCACCTCGAGATACGGATGAGGCTTTTATACTTGATGCGTTCGCTGTTGAGATATTCTATAAAACGACAGGGGGTGATACAAGGAAACCGACCGTAAAATCATTAGTTTCCGGAACTACGTCATATCATTAATATCATTCAAGATTTTTATCTAAATTCAAACGGAATGAATGGCAAAAAACATTTCTGTGATGGTGTATTAAAACCACCTGGGTCTCCACTTTTGCCATGGCCTCTCTTTTTGCCTTTCACAAACTTATCCCTCAGGTTTTTCTAAACTTTTTTACAAAAACTTTCCTCCTTTCCCACGCTGTTGCAATTTCTAGCCAAGAATTATTGGTTATCATTATCCCTATGATCACACATGGACGAATCACATAGATGTCTGTACAGTCATACCTGTTTCAGACAAAATCCCTTAAAGTGATTCATATTCAACTCAAATGAAATGTGGCGCCGCGCAAACTGTTTAGTCTCGAAAAATTTCATACGCTCCGCCAGCCGAAATCATGTTGTGCGCACCCAAAGCGAACCTCCGCCAACTCCACGATGTCGTCACATTCGCTTTCGTTTGTTGAACACAAAAGAAGATATTTCAAAAAATGTTGGAAACCTATAAACATTGACTTCCATAGTATTTATTGGAAGTCTAAGATTAGCAATTTCCAACATTCTTTAAAATATCTTCTTTTGTGTTAAAAAAGAAAAAAAAAAGAAACAGTTTTGAAACGACTTTAGGGTGAGCTATTCCGTCACTTTCGTCACCTGGTGAAGTTTGCTCCTCGCCACTGTCGCCACTGGCTTGCTTGGTTAGGGACTTGTGGAGTTGAGCATCGATGGATTTGCTCCTCAGTGTTTGGACTTTCAGCAGTGAAAATTAAACCACACTGAACTGAACTAAACTGAACTTCAACTCTGAAAACTGGACTGACTCAGTTTCAGTTTACTAGAACTTCTATCTTAAGCTGCTTTGACACAATCTACAGGGTGGGCCATTTATATGGATACACCTTAATAAATTACATAGACAATTGCCTTCATATGACCCCAAAGATAAAAGTCTAAGGGGGTCAGATCGGGAGACCTTTGGGGGCCATTCAACTGGCCCACAACGACCAATCCACAAAACTGTATTCAGGAAACCATTCCCATTTTATAAAGGTGTATCCATATACTGTAAATGGCCCACTCTGTATATTGTAAAAGTGCTAAATAAAGATGAATTACTCGCGGCGACCCGAGTTCAATTCCCAGCTCGAGGTCCTTTGGCGATCCTTCCCCTATCTCTGCTCCCAACACTTTCCTGTCTGTAAATCTCAACTGTCCTATCAATAATGGCGAAAACCACTAAAAAACAACTGTAAAAAAAGGAGAAGAAAAAAAAAGAAATAAAGATGAATTGAATTGAATAATTACATATATTTTTTGGAATTAGCTGCCCATTTAAAGGCAAATATAACTAACTAAATCAAATATAGTGTGTGATCATTGAGATTTTGTCCTCAACAGAAAAAAAAACTCATAAAAGTTTTGGAAGCACTTTTGGGTGAATAAACAGTGATTAAATATGAATTTTGGGGTGAACTATCAATTTAAAGTCAAATAAAACAAACTAAATCAAATATGTGTCTGAGCGGTGAGGTTTTCTTCCTAATTAACCAGTTTAGAAAACCTAGAAAAACAAATGCAATACCTGCGCAATACTCTTCCAACACGCATGGGCTTGTTTTATGATGTTACGTAACTGAAATCCCTCCAGAGCAAAGCAAAATCCTGATGGGATGACACAACCTGAATCCTCCGCTCTGAAGTTTTTTTTATTGCTAAGCCTGAAGATTCAGCCCTAAATCACAGCAAAAAATCCATCAGCAGGCCAAGAATCATCTCTCTGATGCCTGGATGTCCATGTTCGTACCTGTACACATGGATTTGCGTTAAGGCTTGTCTTTTTCCATGAGTGAATCTTAACTAGGTATTACAGCAGAGCTGGGGGAAATTTAGCTGTGTGATGTTGAAACAGTATCCAGTCATTTCTGCAGAAAAAGAGCTCAAAAATACCACAGAATCTCCTAATGTGGCGGAGGATACACTCAGTAAACTTCCTGTATGAGGTCATGTGTTGTGAAGGAGATGGTTTACAAAAAACTGCCACCTTAAAAGGAAGAGGAACTGAGGTGTTTGGAAATCATGAAATGTATATGTATAGAAGTCCCGAAGGAGAAAAGCAAAACCGTTTACTTTTGAGCGAGAAGAGGGGGAAATGGTGTTGTAAAACTAAATTATGATTGAAAGCACTACAAGGGATTTGTGTTAAGATAAATAAATAAAATGGAGCAAAAATGTAAAAAAAAAAAAATATTATAAACTCAATACAAACAAAACTAAATTATGACTAAAAACACTCAAGTAAAACACTGTAGTAAAAAATAAATAGTGCAAAAACTGAAAATGAATAGTACAAAAATAAATAAATAAATGTAACAATAAAATAAAAAATAAAATAAAATAAAAATATAATAAAATAAAATAAATAAAATAAATATATATTAAATGCTGCAAAATTGTAAAAAATCTATTTTGCGATTGCAAGAATTTTAAAAATAAATATTACAACAGATAAATAAATAAATGCAATCTAATAATAAAAAAAATAAAATAAAATAATTAATTAAAAATGCTGCAAAATTGTAAAAAATATCTATTTTGTAATTGCAAAAAATGAAAAAATAACTCAATAAAACAAAACAAAAAAAAACTATTTCGGTTGCTAAAAAACTACAAACATTATATTACAAACAAAACTAAATTATGACTAAAAACACTAAAGTAAAACACTGTAGTAAAAAACAAATAGTGCAAAAACTAAAAATCAATAGTACAAAAATAAATAAATGTAATAATAAAATAAAAATTTTAATGAAATAAATATATATTAAAAATGCTGCAAAATTGTTAAAAAAATCTATTTTGTAATTGCAAAAAATAAATATTACAACTCAATAAAACAAAACAAAAAACTACTATTTCAGAGGGTAAAACTAAATTACAAACAAAAATAAATTATGACTAAAAACACTAAAGTAATAAACGGTAGCAAAAAATAAATAGTGCAAATACTTAAAATGAATAGTACAAAAATAAATAAATAAATGTAATAATAAAATAAAAAATTTAAATATAATAAAATAAAAAAATAAAATAAATGTATATTAAAAATGCTGCAAAATTGTAAAAAAAATCTATTTTGCGATTGCAAAAATTTTAAAAATAAATATTACAACAGATAAATAAATAAATAAATGCAATGTAATAATAAAATAAAAAATAAAATTAAATAAAATTAAATAATTAATTAAAAATGCTGCAAAATTGTAAAAAAAAAAAATCTATTTTGTAATTGCAAAAAATGAAAAAAAAAATAAATAAATAAATATAATAACTTAATAATACCAAATAAAAAAAAAAAAACTACTATTTCGGTTGCTAAAAAACTAAATTACAAACAAAACTAAATTATGACTAAAAATACTAAAGTAATAAACGGTAGCAAAAAATAAATAGTGCAAAAACTTAAAATGAATAGTACAAAAATAAATAAATAAATGTAATAATAAAATAAAAATATTAAAAATAATATGAATAAATTACTTAATTAAAAATGCTGCACAATTGTAAAAAAATCTTGATACAAAATAATAATTTTTACAAAAACTACTATTTCTGAGGCTAAAAAAAGATTTTACAAAACTAAATTATGACTAAAAACAATGCAGTAAAAAAAATAGTACAAAAACTAAAAATGAATAGTAAAAAACAAATAAATAAATTCAAGAATAAAAAAAATTTAATTAAATGAAATAAAAATTTTATTAGAATAAATTACATAAAAAAAATATGCTATTTATGAACCAAACCATAATTTTTTTTTTGAGGATCATAAGTCAAGAAAGAAAGTAAGAAACTTCTGGCGACTTCTGTAACACTTGGGGTCATTTTTTAGATAATTTAAAAAGCGAAACATTTCTAAATATATTGCTCTTTCACAAATATTGTGTGAATATACTGTACAAGTCATCAATCTTTAGAATTTTCTTTATCTGTAATAGTGATTGCGAATCCAGTTGAGTTGCAAAAAATGCAAATAAAGTAAAGGGAAAAAAACTAAATAATAAATAATATCATAATAAGATATACAGTTGAAGTCAGAATTATTAGCCCTCCTGTATATTTTTGACTTCAACTGTATATACTTTTTAAAATTAAAATAATAAATAATAATATCAACAATAACTTTGCAACAATACTGTTTAAAAAAATATAACAAACGCTCCAAAAAAAGAGAGAGAGAGAAAAAGATAAGATGTGCAAGGCTTAAGTGTGTGTAGACAGAAAGCAGCATGACTGACCAGTATGTCGACGCTGTCTCTGCGGGGCAGTGAACTGTGTTCTGGTTTGTCAGTGGCCGGCGTGAGGATGTAGACGCTGCCCCCTACTGACGGCTTGATGTTGGGCAGACTGAGCGAGCGCAGATCCTTAACACTCTGTTCTACCTTCAGCTCATCACCAGGTCGAGCTGCGCACAAGCACAAACACACACACACACACACAGATTCAAATACAAGAACAAATATAATGTTATAAAATACTATGTTCGCTAAACAGACTTAAGAATTTTTAAGAATAATTTATAAATGTTTCACTGGGGCGACATGGTTGCTCAGTGGTTAGCACTCTCGCCTCACAGCAAGAAGGTCACTGGTTCGAGTCCCGCATGAGTCAGTTGGCATTTCTGTGTGGAGTTTGCATGTTCTCCCCGTGTTGGCGTGGGTTTCCTCTGGGTGCTCCAGTATCCCCCACAAGTCCAAAGACATGCGCTATTGGTGAATTGAATAATCTACATTTTCCATAGTCTATGTGTATGCATGAAAGTGTATGGATGTTTCCCAGTACTGGGTTGCAGCTGTAAGGGCATCCGCTGTGTAAAACATATGCTGGAATAGTTGGCGGTTCATTCTGTTGTGGCAACCCCTGATGAATAAAGGGACTAAGCTGAAGAAAAATGAATGAATGAATGTATGAGTGGTGTGTGAATGTAAGAATGTATGGGTGTTTCCCAGTATCGGATTGCAGCTGGAAGGGCATCTGCTGCTGCGCAAAACATATGCTGGATAAGTTGGCGGTTTATCCTGCTATAAAGGGACTAAGCCGAAGGAAAAATCAACGAATGAATGTTTCACTGGCTTAAAATAAGAACATTACATTTTTTAAATGTATGGAATAAAAAATACATATCAGAATGCAATACAATATAAAATAATGTAAAGTATGAAACATATGGGCGGTTCATTCCGCTGTGGCGACTCCAGAATAATAAAGTGACTAAGCCAAAAAGAAAATGAATGAATGAATGAAACATGCTTTTAAGCATTGTTTTAAATATGTTTTAAATATGATTTCAGCTTTTTAATTCAATTGGGATTGGTGGTATTTTAGTACTAATATTTATGTTTTATTATGAATTATTATTAATTTATTATTTATATTTTTATGTTTTAAAACAGAACAACTGCTTTTATACACTTGAAATTAAAAAATAAGTTAAAAAAATGCAAATAAAATATAAACATAAATACAAAAAAAACAAAAAAAAAACAAAACAAAATTAATACAGGCAAAAAACAAATACTTGAAAAACATTTATAATAATATATTCCCATACTATATTATGGCTATAAATACTATATACAAAGACTTGTAATAATCAAATATAATATTAAACTGCTAGAAAACTGTAAACATTAAACAAAAACATATTCAGTTGAAGTCTGAATTATGAGCCCCCCTGTTTATTTTTTCCCTAATTTCTGTTTAACCGAGAGCAGATTTTTTCAACACATTTCTAAACATAATAGTTTTAATAACTCATTTCTAATAACTGATTAATTTTATCTTTGCCATGATGACAGTAAATAATATTTTACTAGATATTTTTCAAGACACTTCTATACAGCTTAATGTGACATTTAAAGGCTTAACTAGGTTAATTAGGTTAACTAGGCAGGTTAGGGTAATTAGGCAAGTTATTGTATAACAATAGTTTGTTCTGTAGACTATCAAAAAAAAAATAGCTTAAAGGGGCTAATAATATTGTCCTTAAAAAATTAAAAACTGCTTTTATTCTAGCCAAAATAAAACAAAAAAGACTTTCTCCAGAAGAAAAAATATTATCAGACATACTGTGAAAGTTTCCTTGCTCTGTAAAACATCATTTGAGAAATATTTAAAAAAGAAAAAAAAATTCAAAGAGTGTCTAATAATTCTGACTTCAACTGTATATGCATGTATAAAAACTAAAACTAATTAAATCAAAGCTAATACTAAACCTAACCAAAACTATACCCATCTCTAAATATAAGTCAACTAAACTAAACTAACTAAAACTAAATTAACTAATCTAAAACTAAATTAAACTAAAACTCGTTTTTTATCTTGCAAATTGCAAGATATAAGGTCAAAAAGTCAAACACGACAACACAAATTTTGAACTTCAGACTTAAATTTGAGCTCATATCTCACAATTTTGACTTTGACAATTTAAATCTCACAATTAAAAAAAAGGCAGAAATGTGAGTTTGTATCATGCAATTCTGTGAAAACAAAACTGAAATAAGAAGTTGCAATAATAACCTTTTTTATTTTTAATTCAGACAGAATTAAGCTTCCATAATATTAATTTAGGCAAAATATATTTTAAGGTTACACTGCATCACTAACAAGGCTCAGTTCAACACTCTTTCTGAAGGATGAGTCAATACTAATGTTTCATGCTGTAAATATACATCCAAAAAAAAAAGACTTTTTTCAAACATCCTTTCTGAATGTGGTTGTTAACATGCTTTAATACGGCTAAAGTTGCCATTGTCTCTTGTTGTATTGTCCTTAAACTGATTCTGAAAACACTCACTGTAGGCGTAATTCATGAACCCAAATTTATCACACACTTTACATTTCATATTTTCTCTAAAAATAAGAGATCTGTACCAACAGATTTGCTTGTTTTGTTGTTTCTGGAGTGTCAGAATAGCGTGTAAAGGCTCCACCCTCTTCTAAAGAGCAAGGAGCAGCAGCTAATTAGCATTTAAAGGGACAGGCATTAAAAAAAAAAAACGGTATGATTTTTTTGTTTACACCCAAATAGGAATGCGATGCTTCACAGACACATCCTGGAAACACCAGAGATTTACTTTATCATATGAACTGCAAATTTGAAAGAGTTACCAAGAATGAAGGGAGGAAATGTTGATCACAAGATGATGTGATGAGCTGGAAACGATGCTGATTAGAACTAGAGGATGAGATACGTTTCAAACCATGCAACAATCTGTAATGACACTCTCACCTTTCACTTTGAGATCATGTCCCCCAAAACGATACGCCTCGAAGTGGAGAGACAGTGGAGTGTTGGACTGATCCAGGAACAGATCGACTCGGGACAATTCAATGCCCTTCCGCTCAAAAATGGGCCCAAGCACCTCTCTAAACAACAAAATGATTATATTCATTAACATTTATTTACAAAGCAATTACAGTGGCTCTAGCATTTTAAAGTCTAATAAACACCCCTTCACACCTTTAAAAAGACAAAGTATATCCATTTGGGAGGTTGGCATGACATTTTTCTGCAACTTTTTGCATAATTTCTGATGACATATTCTGAGAAAATGTTGAATACATGTACTTTCACAACATGAACTCCAAAAGATTGTTTAGAAGCTTTTATAAAATGCAATGAAATCAAGAATATGTGATTTGCTAATTCTTGTTAACTTGTATTTAAAGAGATAATTCACAGAAAAATTAAACTTTACTTTGTCTATCAATTTTATTTTTATTTCTACAATAAATTCCACAAAGTTCAAATTTTTAACACTGTGACATATTAGCCCCTTTCACACATTACACCGGTAATGTTACAACTTCTCTTTTCGGAAAATTGCCAGAACGAATTTACCGGTATTTTCAAAAAGGGCCTGTTCACACATACAGACCTTTCTGAAAAATTGGCAGTAATTTTCCGCAGAGGTCTGTATGTGTGAACAGGCCCTTTTTGAAAATACCGGTAAATTCGTTCTGGCAATTTTCCGAAAAGAGAAGTTGTAACATTACCGGTAATTAGCCGGAATGCTGCGCTCTGTGAATGCACAAGGAAAATTGCTGGAAAGAGCGCATTCGCACTTAAGCCCCGTTTACACTAGTACGTTTTAGTATTAAAGCGGCGTTTTAGAATGAAAACTATCCGCGTCCACACCAGCGTTTCACCCAGCGTTTCTGAACAGCTCTCCGTCTACATTAAAACAGTGAAAACGCACATCACGTGACCACACACACACTCTCTGGCATGTACTGCAGCATGCTTTGAGCACACACCGACATGAGAGCTGCGCAAGTCGGACTGTTCATCAAGGATCTCCCGCTGGATCTAATCTCACTATATTTGTTAAATGTGATATTTAATTCATCTTGTTGTCTATATCACGACATATTCCCCGACATTGGTCTTTTTAATCTATTACTTGTTTTCAGGTAACCTGCTTTGGCTGAGCGCAAAGATAAGTTAGGTTAATATCTTAATTAATGTAACCGCGGACATCGATTTTGAACATCTGACTGATTGTTTGCCTTTATTTTCTTTATTGTATAAACTTATTGTGCGTTATACTTTTATAATAGACATTATTGATCATTAAAACAGATATTCAATGAAAGAGAGAGGGTATGTTTCGTATTTTCAATGAAAATGAAAGGAGGCAGTGATGTTATAGGCTCCGTTTTGTTATAAATATGCATGAAGATGACAGTCATATCATGCAGCTAGACGACGCCTCAACATTTTTGATGTCTGTTGTTGCTAATATCAAAATTAAAATAGGCAGTTCCTCACATCATGTTTTCATTTTATTGTTAAGAAAGTGAACCAGCATAGCCAGGGTGATGTGAATGACTTTATAAAGTACACACTCGGGAGTTTGTTTTCCATATCAAACTTGCGAAGTCTGAACTTACAAGGAGAGGATGTAAGACTGAACTGTGTGAAGGCTACTTAATATTGAGGAAAAAGCCCCGCCTCCGTTCTCAGATGTCTCCGTTTTCTCCCATCCACACTGAGACGGAGCAGCAGCATTTTAGAATGAAAACGGCCTCTCCAGCGTTTTTCAAACGCTCCGTTTTCGGGGCTATAAAACTCCGGCGTAGTGTGGACGGATGGCGTAACCGTAGCAAAACTTATGCGTTTTAAAACTAAAACGTATTAGTGTAAACGGGGCCTTACAATGCGCTGACGTAAGACGTCTACTCCAGCCAATCAGAACACTCAGACGCGTTCACATCTGCGCTGTTTATAAAAAATAAAAGCATTTGATCATTTTTCCAGACATATTTAGCTGCTAGATGTAAGTCAGATACAGTTTCTATGTTCCTTCTTAATGCCAACTGTGGAAAAACTTATAGATAAATTGCTTATGATAAACCGCTGTTTGTTTACCTTCAAGCTCTGCTTCAGTTGCTTGAGGTGTGAGCACATGAAGCAGCCGGTGAGCGCCATCACACACACATATTATGAACATCTCAACATGCGAAAGTGTTCCTCCATACATTTTCATCGAAGGTGTTCACAATACTTATCCATCCACAGAGTTTGTAATGTAGTCAAATGTTTACAAATACAATCACAGGATTTTGGAATGGATGTGTGAATGATCTTCGCCGGAAAAATTCCGCAACATCCGTGGCTGTGTGAACAGTGTTTTTTTTAACTTACCGGTATAGTCGTTCCGGAAATGTATCACTGTGTAAAAGGGGCTATTGAGTTTCCTTTTAATACAATGTTTTATTATCTGGAAACTGAGGATACTAATTGTTTACATTTTACAAGCGAAATCTTTGTATACAATTTATTGGCTCATTGAAAATATTAGAAATCTTTGCAAATTCAAAACAGTTTCAGATAATCCGCAAATCCTGTTGTCTTGATTTTATTCTATTTTACAAAACGTCCCAACTATTTTTTTGGAAATCGGGTTGTAATAACCCTTACATTAAATAATACACTTATAATACACTTTTTACATCGCAATACCATTTTAAATAAACCAGAAGGTAAACCCAAGATTTTTTTACAAATGATATACTTTGTCTTACACATGCTAAAATGTATTTTTTTTGGACAAACTGCTGCAAAAATGTAAAACATGGACCTTTAGACATGCATAAACACATTATGTCATGTGACCAAATTAAACTAAACCATTAATTGATCTACAATTGTAAACATTAATCATACAAAAACATCTAAACATTAAATTAGCACATTTGTCCATGTGTAATACAGCGATTGCAATTTATAATTTGTTTTTCATGTTTATATAAAAAGTTACGTATTTATATCATGCCTAAGCTGAATGTTCAGGGCCTTTAGAAATCAAAATGCTGATGTAATGCTTAAGAAACAAAGACTCAAAATATCTTTGCTGTTTGTTCAAACTACTTAAAATGATCTGAAACAACACAATTCTTGAGTTTCTTTGGGGGGGAACAACTTTTTTTTTTATGCTCAATCCACTTTAATTTGTAAAAACTAATCATTTAACTTAATTCCTTCATGTTGTCACAACACAAATTGATTGTGGGGAACCCAGCATTTATTTTTTTACAGTGAATGTTGAAAAACTTATTTTTATTTCATTTGTGTGGAAAAACTAGATTCGTTTCAGTGTTCCAATGTATAAAATGTTTAATAGAAGAGCAGTTTTTTGAAGTATGACATACCATATTATTTCATATTAAAAGTCACCACAAATCAATGTAACGATTTATTGCCAATAAAATAAGATAAAATAAAAACTATTGATTATGCAATGTACAGTTGAAGTTAAAGTCCTGTGATTTTTTCTTTCTTTTTCAAATATTTCTCAAGTGATGTTTAACAGAGCAAGGGATTTTTCACAGTATTTCCTTTAAAATCTTTTCTTCTAAATTAATTCTTATTTAGTTTTTAACTTTTAAAACTATTTTAAGGTCAATTTTATTAGCCCCCTTAAGCAATATTTTTTTCAAAAGTCTACAGAACAAACCATCATTATACAATGATTTGCTTAATTACCTTAACCTGCCTAATTAACCTAGTTGAGCCTTTAAATGTAACTTTAAGCTGAATACTGTCATCTTGAAAAATATCTAGTTAAATATTATTTACTGTCATCATGGACAAGATAAAATAAATCAGTTATTAGAGATGAGTTATTAAAACTATTATGTTTAGAAATGTGTTGAAAAAATCTCTCAGTTTTTGGGGAAAATTTTTCGAAATTGGGGAATAAAATATTCAGGGAGGCTAATAATTCTGTACACATCAAGCATCGTCTTCCCATTAATCATTTTTATAGCATTTATTATTAAACTGAAGCACCAAGGATGTGTGTTCGAATTCTAGACTACTACATAAATCTATTCACAAACTGACCGTAATGTCTTCTTTTTGACTGCGGGGACTATCTCTGTGTCAATGTCAATGTTGAGGTCAAACTTGAGAGTGAAGCACTCCTTCCTCGGGTCCTACAGGGGGCGATAAAACAATACTGGTCAAAGGTGAACGTCAGACCATTCATTTACGCTGAACTTAAGATGTAATAATCTTAAGAAATCTGTGTAATGGACCGCATCCTGGAGCTGATGACTCAAAGATGTGTCATTTCCTGTTCACCGTTGCACAGGGAAGACCACAGTCAAGTTTGTACTTGCACAGTCAAACTGCTGGTATGGAATATGAATGTGCATTAAGTTTGGGATCTGTAAGAGTTCCTGTATTGTTTTTAAAAGAAGTCTATTACGCTTACCAAGGCTACATTTATTTTATTGTATTTATTAAATGAATTTTGTATTATGTAGTTATGCATTTAGTATTCTGAAAAGAAAGTAAAATAAAAATGTATTTATTTATTTTAAATTTTTATTTATTTAATTTTTATTTATTTTATTTATTTATTTAATATTTTATTTATTTAATATTTATTTATTTATTTATTTATAACATATAATATATTTTTTATTTATTTATTTAATTTTTATTTATTTAATTTTTTTTTTTGAATTAATTAATTAATTTAATACATTTTTATTTATTTATTTAACTTTTATTTATTTAATTTTTATATATTTTATGTTTATTTATTTTAAATTTAATTTCATTTATTTTATTTTTATTTATTTATTTGTTAGTTTATTTATTTGTCTATTTATTTAAAAATGTTAATTAAATAAAAAAAGAAATAAACATTCCTTTACATTCCTACTTCATTTATTTATTTTAATTTTTATTTATTTAATTTTTATTTATTTAGTTCATTTGAATTTTTATGAATAAATTTTTACTTATTTATTTAATATTTATTATTTTATTTTTAATTTATTTACTTTATTTTTATTTACTTATATAATTATAAAAATTTTATTTATTTAATTTATTTTAACTTATTTTATTTTAATTTATTTATTGGTTAGTTTATTTGTTTATTTATTTGTCCATACATTTAAAAAATGTTAATTAAATAACAAAAAGAACAGAAAAAGAAATAAACATTCTTTTACATTCCTACTTCAACAATTTAATGTTTATATTAATAAAAGTTAATAAATGTTTAACTGTAATATTATGGTAACAGTTTTAACCAAAATTAGACGCAGCTCTACAGTTTCAACACCAATAATAATAATAATAGTTTTAATAATAATAATAATAGTTTTTGAGCAGCAGTTCATGATATAATGATTTCTGAAGGATCAAGCGACACTAAAGTAACAATGCTGAAAACTAAGCTATGAATCAAATAAAAAAATAAATAAATTAAACTACATTTCATACATAAGAAAACGTATTTCAAATTATAATAATATATCACAAATTAATTTTATGTTCGATCAAAAAAAATGCAGCCTTGGTGAGCAGAGGCTTCTGTTAAATCTTTTTTTTTTTTTTTTTTTTTTTTTTTTTTAATCGTACATCGAATGCTTGTTTTCTTTTAGACCATCATTGAGAGTATAGTCAGCCAGGAACAGACATTTCCCATGAAATGGTCTTTGCTAATGCACTTACATCGGTGTGGCGACGTCGGGGCTTCTTTCCTTCTCTTACTTTTAGCTTCATGCCTCCTGTCTTACGCTCTCTGTTTGAACACAGAAAAAAACTTGAACAACTAACTTTCACACACAACTTTAGACATTTTATTTAATTTCCCATAAACTAATTTTTATTTCCCATAAACTAGTATAGCTAGTTATAGTATAAACACAAACTCATTAACTAATACATGTATTCTTATTTTTAATATTTTATTTTATCTTTTATTCTATATTTATTCTATTTTAATATAGGGTATTTTACAGGACTGAATCATCTGCTTGTTTGCTAGGCTGCACAATTTTAAACAAAAATACTAAGATATCAGTGTGGATAAAATAAAATTAAATAAAAAATATAACATTAAATAATATAAAAAATATAACGTGTTGCTTTTTTTAGGTGTTGTTGTAAAAAAAAAAACTAAATAAATTCCATGGAAAAAAGGCTCCTTATTTTAAAAATATAGGGATATGGTTGGATGTTGCATTCAAATAAATTCAGTTTATAAATTATATAAACTCACAGTTTATAAATGATCTAAACTCACAACCTATGCAAAGATAAGTCTGTGTGGAGCACCATTTACTGCATTTTATTTTAAAATATGCATCCCATTTTATTTAACTAAACTGCAGCCTTTATGATTTGGTAATCAATCCCACTAGCAATATCGTAATTCATTCTGCAGCTCTATCATTTTATTTCCATTGCTCCTTATCAGATTAGCTGAAAACACAAACACTTTACCTAAGAAATGCATACTTATTTTTATCACATGGGGTATTTTACAGGACTGAACCATCTGCTTGTTTGCTGGGCTGTACAATTTAGACAAGAAAAAAAAAAAAAAAAAAAAAAAACAAATTCAAAAGGAAAAATAAATGAAAAAGAAACAAAAACATAAAGAAAAGAAAACAAAAACAAAACAAATACAAAAGAAAAAAAATGAAAAAGAAACAAACACATAAAGAAAAGAAAACAAAAACAAAACAAATACAAAAGAAAAATGAAAAAGAAACAAAAACATAAAGAAAAGAAAACAAAAACAAAACAAATACAAAAGAAAAAAATGAAAAAGAAACAAAAACATAAAGAAAAGAAAAAAAACAAAAAGAAAAAGCTAAACGAAAACAACACAAACAAAAGGAAAAACTAAACTAAAATGAACCAAAACAAACCAATATGAAACAAAATGAAAAACAAAACAAAACTTAAACAAAACAAGACTAAAACAACAAAACAAAAACAAAACAAAAGAAAAAACTAAACAAAAACAAAACGAAACAAACCAATGAGACAAAAAAAACCAAACAAAAAAAAAACTTAAACAAAACAAGACTAAAACAACAACAAAATAAAAAATAGAAGGAACAAATGAAAAAGAAACGAAAACAAAAACAAAACAAAGGAAAAAAACTAAACGAACCAAAATGAAACGAAACAAACCAAAACAAAGCGAAAAAAATTAAACGAAAACTAAACGAAACCGAAACAAAAATACAAAACAAAAAACACAAAAACAAAACGAAATGAAAAAACAAACAAAATAAAAATAAAATGAAAACAAAACCAAAAAACTAAACAAACGAAATGAAACAGAAAAAAACTAAAGCAAAACGTTGTTGTTGTAAAAACATCAAATGCAAATTTTGTTCAGGTATCCAAATATTTAGCTTTAGCCTGATTTAAATGCGTTTCATGCTAAAAAAAAATAAAAATATCTTTGCATCACTATGTTGTGCCACTCATGATGTATATAGACGTCAAACTATCATATGTTATCTGAAATTGCGCTAAGATTATGATTCAAAGACTGACCCTTGGTCAGTGCTGGCTTCTTCGTCTTCCTCCAGGTCTGAAGGGGGGCTCGTGCGAGGAGGACAGGAACGTGTCGACACATTTCGTGCCAGGATAGAACCTAAAGAGATTACGTCAAACATCAAACAAATATGCATTTTTCAAAGCACTTTACAGGACCTTTAAACTACAAAAAACTAACCAATTTAAGACAAATACGTAAAAGCATTTTATTTGCAAGCAATTTGCTGTCAAGTGAATGAATGCCTGAATTTTGATAATGATGATAATTAACTATACAAATACCCTAACATTCTTCCCAGGTGTTTTCGAATGAGACTCATTTGTATAAAGCAATAAACCTGTTTGTCAGAGTGTAACGCAAGTGTGTTTGCGCCCGCAGGTTAGTTACCTTGTGGCTGTACGTCGAAGCGGGGATGTCTGTCAAAGTGCATGCTGTCAGACTCATCCAGGTGACAGCGAGAATCACATGACTCGCACAGGTGCAGAGGGCGTTTACCGATCAGCTCTTGACAGTCAGGGTGATGACAGACCTGCAGGAGCACAGAAAAAGTCACTTCGTCAGGCTGAAGAATTTGGTCTTGTTTTGAAATTTCTCGTTTTCACGTCAATATAACGTCACTGTAACCGTACAGACATGTACATGACAAAAGGGCAGCATTTAGAGGCCTAAGCAATACAAAACAGTGTAGTAAATGGCCTTTTATGGTAAAAGTACTTCTCCAGTGCCCCAAAACCCCCTCAGAACCCATAATGCCAAGTTTAGACAGCATGATTTTCAAAGTAGCCATGCCACAGATGTTTTCACACTGCATGACTATATGGGCTAGCGTTTTGTCGCTGCTTTGTTTACACTGCAAGATGGATCAGCGACAGGGGATTTCACACTGCATGACTTTACAATAGGAAGAATCGCCGACAACTTTGTCCAAACTACGTCTCACAACCAAACACACGTAGTGTATCTTTTATTATTAACTACATAACGAGAAAATGCCTTTAATGGGGTAAAAAATTTACATATTTGCTCACCTGGGTTTGAAGGAAATTAACAATTTCTCCTCAACTTTTTTTCTTTTTCGACCCAGTTGTGATATTGCTCACATGACACGTCAAACAGACACTCCTGCCAAATTTATGCTAGTTTTTCCTCCGTTTCTTGGGTCCAAATAAACTGAAAATGAGCTTTTAACTTCACCCCTATCCTCCTGCTGGCCTGCAGGTACCCACGCTAGTGGATGCTGCTCTCTCATTGGCTGTAGGTGATCGCGGATGTTATTTTCAGTCATAACTCATTTCACACGGCATGATTTGAATCTGCGACAGCTCCAGATATTCAGCATGCCAAATATCTCACGGGCATCTGCGACTATCTGCGATTCTTTCAAATCACGTCTTTGATAGTTCACACTGTGTGATTGTCACTCGCGTGCACGAGCATCTGTCTGCGATTTCTCAAAACCTGTCGGCGAGTCAAAATCAGGGTTAAAATTATGCAGTCTGAACTCGGCATAAGTGTGTCCAAACATAAGTCACAAATTCAATATGGAGTACTGCAAGGCTTGGTACTCAGAGCATTGCTTTTTTTTATAAGCTTATTCTAGGAGAAATCATTAAAAACATTGAGCGTTTTCTACACAGCGTTTAGAGCCCTAAGCCATTCAAAAACAGTGTAGTAAATGGCCTTTTACAGTAAAAGTACTTCTCCAGTGCTCCAAAACCCCCTCAGAACCCATAAGTGTGTCACATACTTACTAAAAACAAACATAAGTAACAAATTCAATATGGAGTACTGCAAGGCTTGGTACTGAGCCCATTGTTTTTTTTTTTTTACAAGCTTCTTCAAGGAGAAATCATTAAAAATATTGAGTCGGTTTTGAATGATACCCCTGTACATTTATTTAAGACTAGATTTGCATTTATATTTAATCATTTAGCAGACATTTTTGTCCAAAGTGACTTACAAAGACTGAAGATGTACAGAAAGAGTCACTCAGATCAGATTACTTTCACTTCGTCAGGCTGAAGAATTTGGTCTGGTTTTGAAATTTCTCGTTTTCACGTCAGTATATGATAACCGTACAGACATGCACATGACAAAAGAGCCCTAAACAATTCGAAACAGTGTGGTATAGGACCCTTCATGGTCAAAGTACTTCTCCAGAGCTCCAAAACTCTTTGCAATAAAACTAAATTAAGTCACAAGTTCAATATGGAGTACTGCAAGGCTCGGTACTCAGACCACTGCTTTTTTTTAACAAGCATTTTCTAGGAGGAATCATTAAAAATATTGAGTCAGTTTTCACTTTTATAGTAATGATACCCCTCTATATGTATTTAAATGTAGATTTGACTTCATATTTAATCATTTAGCAGACGTCTTTGTCCAAAGTGACATACAAAGAACAAAGGCAAATCTGAAGATGCACAGAAAGAGTCACTCAGATTATATCACTTTCACTTCATCAGGCTGAAGAATTTGCGAAATTTCAAATTTTCACGTCAGTATAATGTCACGATAACCAGACAGACATGCATACGACAAAAGGGCAGCTTTTAGAGCCCCAAGCAATCCAAAACCAGTGTGGTAAATGGCCTTTTACAGTAAAAGTACTTCTCCAGTGTCTCAAAACCCCCTCAGAACCCATAAGTGTGTCCAAACATAAGTCACAAATTCAATATGGAGTACTGCAAGGCTTTGTACGCAGACCATTTCTTTTTTTTTTTCATGAGCTTATTCTAGGAGAAATCATTAAAAACATTGATTTCGTTTTCTATGCTATAGTGATGATACCCCTCTGTATTTATTTAAATGTAGATTTGACTTTATATTTAATCATTTAGCAGACGTCTTTGTCCAAAGTGACTTACAAACAACAATGCACAGAAAGAGTCACTCAGATTATATCACTTTTACTTCATCAGGCTGAAAAATTTGGTCTTGTTTCAAAATTTCTCGTTTTCACGTCTGTATAACGTCATTATAACCGTACAGACAAAAGGCCAGCGTTTAGACTCCTAAGCAATCCAAAACAGTGTGGTAAATGGCCTTTTGAAGGCATGGGACATGGAGCACAGACGCTCTTGACAATTCTGGAGGTAAAAAACTGAAATGGTTACAGCGTTTTAGGATGACCAAAACAACATTTCGTATGTTTTACAACGTGCTCAGCCTGCTGGTTCATCCATTCACACACATTTTTATCACCCCTTATAACACCTTATTATTATATATATATATATATATATATATATATATATATATATATATATATATATATATATATATATATATATAACAAAATCAAATTCACAAGACCTTTTTTAATGCATAATTTGTTCAGTAAAAGTGTTTCCATCGTAGTTTATTCACATTTTCTTATCGAATAAAAAGTTTATCCTACTCTGTTATTTCTTTTGTGCATATCAAAAATGTGCATAAAAATAGGTAAATGGAAACATAGCTACAGAACGATAGACAGACATTGAATGAAGTGTTGGGCAACAGATAAAGTTAACTAAATGATAGGAGCAATGGTCTTAGTTTTACAAATGCAGAGAAAAAAACAAGCATCCACAGAAAGTCACATGAACTAATTCAAGCAAAAGTTGCACAGGAGTTAAAGCCCATGAGAAATCTCTAAAACGATTTCAAAAGCCCATTCAACCAAAAACCACAACAACTTTGAGCTTCACATCCACCCTTTTAGCATTTAATATAAAAGCAGTGAACGCCACACCTACTGCAGCTTAATCCAAATCTCCCTCAATGACTCAAGCAGACAAGCATCAATCACACAAGCGTCGCCTCGTCTTACCTTCCACATCATAGGATATGTACGGGACGTCCCATTCATAGGCATCCGTTGGTGCATGACAGTAAAGAACCACACTTCAGTATCATCATACACTCTTAACCCGCACGGAAGGGTCCCAAATCATCCCCTTCCCCCATCCGCCAAAGAAGCTCAATTAATCCACCCCTTGCTGTCTAGTCAGGTTAAGCACTCGTGGGGGCAGGGCATTTTTAGGGTAGTCCTGGTCTTCCCCAACAAGCAGATCAGTCTTCAGATGTCCAAAGCCCCTCTAATCTGAGGGGCTAATCATTAGTGTGCTCTGGCGAACCCGTCTGACGGGGCGGTGGAGATTAGATTTGGGCTCATCTCGTCCTCAAGACTCGACTCCACCTAAAAAAAGGGTTCTTCCCCGAGGAAGAAAGGCAGCATTGCAGCAAAAGGGGCAGCATTTAGAGCTCTAAGCAATCCAAAAACAGTGTGATAAATGGACTTTTACGTAAAAGTACTTCTCCAGTGCTCCAAAATCCCATAAGAGTGTCACATACTTAGCAAAAAAAAAGGAAAAAACATGTCACAAGTTTAATATGGCTGCAAGGCTCGATACTCAGACCATTACTTTTTAATCCATTACAAATGTTGAGTTTATTTATTTAAGGCCAGATTTACATTTATATTTAATAGTTTAGCAACATTTATATGTAATAATTTGATATATTTCTAATCTGAAGAACTAATCATTAGTGTGCTGTCACGAACACATCTGATAGACTGGTGGAGATTAGATTTTTGGCTCATCTCATCCTCAGACTCGACTCCACATAAAAAAGGGTTCTTCCCCAAGGAAAAAAGGCAGCCTCGGCAGCAAAGGGGCAGCTTTTAGAGCTCTAAGCAATCCAAAAAAGTGTGGTAAATGGACTTTTACAGTACTTTAGGTAAAAGTACTTCTCCAGTGCCCCAAAATCCCATAAGCAAAAAAACAAACATAAGTCACAAGTTCAATATGGAATACTGCAAGGCTCTGTACTCAGACCATTACTTTTTTTTTTCCCAATTACAAATGTTGAGTTTATTTACTTAAGGCCTGATTTACATTTATATTTAATAGTTTAGCAGCATTTATATTTAATAAGTTGATATTTTTCTAATTTGAAGAACTAATCATTAGTGTGCTCTCACGAACACATCTGACAGGGCGGTGGAGATTAGATTTGGGCTCATCTCATCCTCAGACTCGACTCCACCTAAAAAAAGGGTTCTTCCTCGTGGAAGAAAGGAAGCATTGCAGCAAAAGGGGCAGGATTTAGAGCTCTAAGCAATCCAAAAACAGTGTGATAAATGGACTTTTACAGTATTTTAGGTAAAAGTATTTCTCCAATGCCCCAAAATCCCATAAGAGTGTCACATACTTGGCAAAAAAACAAACATAAGTCACAAGTTCAATATGGAATACTGCAAGGCTCTGTACTCAGACCATTACTTTTTTTTTCCCAATTACAAATGTTGAGTTTATTTATTTAAGGCCTGATTTACATTTATATTTAATAGTTTAGCAGCATTTATATTTAATAAGTTGATATTTTTCTAATTTGAAGAACTAATCATTAGTGTGCTCTCACGAACACATCTGACAGGGCGGTGGAGATTAGATTTGGGCTCATCTCATCCTCAGACTCGACTCCACCTAAAAAAAGGGTTCTTCCTCGTGGAAGAAAGGAAGCATTGCAGCAAAAGGGGCAGGATTTAGAGCTCTAAGCAATCCAAAAACAGTGTGATAAATGGACTTTTACAGTATTTTAGGTAAAAGTACTTCTCCAGTGCCCCAAAATCCCATAAGAGGGTCACATACTTGGCAAAAAATAAATAAAAAATATGTCACAAGTTTAATATGGAGTACTGCAAGGCTCGGTACTCAGACCATTACTCTTTTTTTTTCATCACAAATGTTGAGTTTATTTATTTAAGGCCATATTTACATTTATATTTAATAGTTTAGCAACATTTATATGTAATAATTTGATATATTTCTAATCTGAGGAGATAATCATTAGTGTGCTGTCACGAACACATCTGATGGACTGGTGGAGATTAGATTTTTGGCTCATCTCATCCTCAGACTCGACTCCACCTAAAAAAGGGTTCTTCCCCAAGGAAGAAAGGCAGCCTCGGCAGCAATAGGGCAGCTTTTAGAGCTCTAAGCAATCCAAAAAAAGTGTGGTAAATGGACTTTTACAGTACTTTAGGTAAAAGTACTTCTCCAGTACCCCAAAATCCCATAAGAGTGCATAACAAAAAACAAACATAAGTCACAAGTTCAATATGGAATACTGCAAGGCTCTGTACTCAGACCATTTCTTTTTTTTTTTTTTCCCAATTACAAATGTTGAACATATTTATTTAAGGCCAGATTTACATTTATATTTAATAGTTTAGCAACATTTATGTTTAATAATTTGGTATTTTTCTAATTTGAAGAACTAATCATTAGTGTGCTCTCACGAACATATCTGACGGGGCGGGGGAAATTAGATTTTTGGCTCATCTCGTCTTCAGACTCCACCTAAAAAAAAAGGGTTCTTCCCCGAGGAAGAAAAGCAGCCTCGGCTCCATGAAGTTTTTAAATAGAGCTTGCTTTTAAATGGGCCTTGTTGTCTTTAATAGGCATGACATGGTCTACCACAATGAGCTTAATTAGGTTAGGTGTCCTTTCATGTTTTTCGGATTCAAAGGGTTTTAGTGAAGCGTCAGCAGCTTTAAAAGGCACGAAGGGCCGAATATGGAGTCAGTGTGACTACACTAATGAATTTAGTGCAGAACAAAATGTAAATATTGGTGCATGCTTGAATTATAGAGAAAATAAAATAACATGTTGTTTTTTTTTTTAATATATAATACATAAAAACATCAAACTAAATAAATTGCATGAAAAAAATTAAATAAAGAGAGTGTCAGACTATAAGTATATAAGAAAGCATAAAGAAAGTTTAAAAGGTCAGATTTAAAAATGAAATGCATATCTATTTAACACTATATTGTGCTAGCTGATGTCTTCTTAAATGAGTGTTATGGTTACAAACATTTTTTAAAGATTTATTTAGCAGATTTTTGTGACAGTTAAAGGTGCAGGTGATCTGCCAAAATGCTAACGGATTAGCAAAATATCTTTGAAACATCATCCCTCCCCTGCCGTCCAAAGCCACGCCTTCTGTAGGTGTGAAACATGTGAACTATTTGCAGGTTCAGCACAAACATATTTAAAAATATAAATATAGAAGACGTTGCAGAGCTTTTCATTCCAATTTGCATTACCATGTACTTCTGATGAGCTGTTAAAAATACTCATTTGTCATCATCTAGTAATTGTTGCACTATTAAATATACAGAAGAATTTATGTAAATCATAAATAAGCCACACAATACTACATTACTACACTAAAAAAAATAATTACAAACAAAAGAAATCATTTGAGACTAGTCAAATGCACTGCTCTCATGTCTGGTGTTGTTTTGTCAAGTGGAAAATTACTAACAGCAAATCCTAATTGCAAAAAAAATAAACCGAAATTGTGATATTGTGGGCTCTTCAAAATACTGTGAATAATTATTTATTATTTAAATTTCTAGAATATTCAGATTGTTGTATTAGTGGTTGTTCAACATAGCACTATTCAATTATTGAAGTCGATGCCAATAGCCTAGTGGTTAAGTGTGCCAGCATATACAGTAGCACTGAGGTGTTCACAGTGACCCGAGTTTGAGTCCCAGCTCAAAGTACTTTACCGATCCTGTTCCCCTTTCTCTGCTCCCCTCACTTTCCAGTCTTAATGTGCAATAAAATAAAGGTGAAAAAATAATTATAAAAAATATGTACAATGTAAGAAATATCTGCATGTCAAATGTCTACAACAACAATCAGGAGTTTGGAAATCGAGCTGAATCACCAAGAGGGACGGCTGTTCCCTGACAAGTTACAACACAGAAAAATAAGGGAACTCAGTGTATGAACCTGACCCCAGGGCAGTGACTTCAGATGCACCATCACGTATTCTTACGCATTTACTGGTTATTTACTGTAAGTAGTGGTGATGAGGAAGTTCTAGAGGAAGTTCAGGTTAAATCTGATAGTAAATACCACTAGCTCTCCAGGTGGGCTTCCCTGTTGTGAAATCTCTACTTAGATTACCTCCTAAGACCTCATTTAGAAATGTGATATATGGAAATACATACAAATTGCATTTATGACATATAAGTTCATACAGTGTAAAAAACAAACAAACGAACAATGGGTTTCACACTATTCCTTCATGTTGTCCAAACACAAATCACTTAGCCTAACTTAATTGTGTTTACAAATTGAAGTGGATTGAACATAAAATCTTTCAGTTGCCTCACAAAAAAAAAAACCTCACAAGAACTGTGTTGATTCAGCCCATTTTAAATATGTAGATGGAACAAGCAGCAAAAATCTTTTTTGAGTGACAAAAGTCTTGTCGTCGATCCCAGTTGTAAGAGCAACAAATAATAACTTGACTTCTAGTTGATCATTTGGAAAAGTGTCAGAAGGTCGATTTTTCAGATGAATGATCTGTTAAACTGCATCCCAATCATCACAAATACTGCAGAAGACCTATTGGAACCCGCATGGACCCAAGATTCTCACAGAAATCAGTCAAGTTTGGTGAAGGAAAAATCATGGTTTGGGGTTTCACTCAGTATGGGGGCGTGTGAGAGGTCTGCAGAGTGGATGGCAACATCAACAGCCTGAGGTATCAAGACATTTGTGCTGCCCATTACATTACAAACCACAGGAGAGGGCAATTTCTTCAGCAGGATAGCGCTCCTCATACTTCAGGCTCTTTCTGAAAGCAAAGATGGTCAAGGTGCTCCAGGATTGGCCAGCCTAGTCACCAGCCATGAACATTATTGAGCATGTCTGGGGTAAGATGAAGGAGGAGGCATGACTTTATTAATAAGTGATTTGAGTCATTGCAGAGATGTATGGATGCAGTCTTCCAAACTCATGGAAGTCATACACTACATTAATTCTATTTCCACTGCACCATGACTTTATATTCTATACTCTACATTATTTCTGTTAAGTGACAAGACTTTTGTCTAAGCAAAGTCAGACCTTACTGTCCTAATTAAATAATTAAAAATCAAGGCATGATCATATTTTATTTTGGTCAAATAAGCGTAATCTAGGGGCCTTTGACTTTCATATAAGCCACTTCTAATACCAAATGATCAACTAGAAGTCAAGCTATTATTTGTTGTTCCTAAAACTTGGATAGGCGACAAGACTTTTGTCAGGTAGACAACATATGTCATAATACTGCAAAAAAGGTCATATACATATATTTATTTTACAACAATTGGAATTGCAAATATGTACATACTGTCAAGCCATAAATCATTCATACCCCTAGCAAATTCTGAATATAAAAATACTTCTATTCATCCAGCAAGCTGTTGTTGTTGTTGTTTTTTGACCAAATTATCAGAGGCTTCTCCCAAAAGATAACAACACCATGTAAAATGTATCATTGTTGAAAAAAAAATCTATATTTCTCAGCTTACATTTACATTTGAACAAAAATTATAAGCCAGATTTTGTCAGGGGTATGAATAAGTTCAGGCTTGACTGTATATACAAATATATTTACTATATATATTTTAATTATATTATTATATACATAAAAAACAACAACAATGCCTTTTTTTTTTTTAAACGCACTCACACACACACCCAGTAAATGTAACTACAGTAAATCTTTACCTGAAACGCCTTCAAACATGGTCTAGTTCACCATGTTTTTAAATAGAACTTTAGATAGAACTGGAACCAATCAATAGTGAAATGAAACGTCTACTCTTTCTGGAACAGCTAAATCCAGAGACTTCAAGCATGTTAAGCACTGACCGAACAGTTGGGCAATTACAGGGACCCTCAGTCAGTGATCAAAGCCAAGGACAGCTGAGTGTGTGTGTGTGTGTGTGTGGGTGTGCACATGTGTGTGTGTCAGATTTTGAAGTTCTACTGGATTACCAATGGGCCTCAAGGAAGGGGTGATGTGTGTTTGGAGTGTGGAGGTGAATGTAAGTGAACAGCAGAGAGAAACAGACAGCTGTGAACACACACAAGTGTCCACAGGGGCTTATCTAATTCATGGACACGTGGCACCATTCTTAACCATTACATAGCACACACTCATAACATACAGTTAGACTATTGCCAATATTCATTCATTCATTTTCTTTTCGGCTTAGTCGCTTTATTAATCTGGGGTCGCCACAGCGGAATGAACCGCCAACTTATCCAGCATATGTTTTACGCAGCGGATGCCCTTCCAGCTGCAACGGTGATGTGGCTGTGGTGATGAATTACGTAGCAATTTTACTGTCTTTATTACAAATATGTACTGTTTTAAAAACGTTTTAAACTTATAAACCTCATTCTTGACCACTTTTGATGATGCTTGATGATCCTAGCGAACTGAACAGATCTTTTAATCCCAGTTGCTTTGCAGACATCCTGTCTTGTTGATATGATTACACGCGTTACTACGGAGACATATTAATACGCGGTTGTCAATCAATTCGGTGGGCGGGGAAACCGCACTTCTACGTCAAGTTGCGGTCGGCCTCAAAATATGAGGGATTTGGAGGCTCTTTTAACGTCAGGAAATTAAAAAAAAGACACTTATTGTCTTTATATCACCCTAATATGACTGTGGACACACTATACCCACACACAGTTCTGTGCAAACAGCTTTCAAAAGATGATTTTCATCATGAAGCCCTTTAAGGAATGAAAAGAAGGCAGGAAAGAAACACAGGGAAAGTTCTACTCTATTAAAATAACAAAATTATTCTTCAAATAATAATAAGGGTCCATCATCTTCTGTATGTGATCTAAAACAGGTACATCGGTACATCCTCTTATAGTATATAATTAGTGATGGTGTTTATCGCACATTACCAGTTAAATGTTAAAGTATTGACAATATAATGATGGTTTTATAATATATTTTTAAATATAAATTTTGCTAATTAAATCTTGGAGGCTGAAGTACGAGAAGGAGCGCTATCCTGTACATGCTCTTATAAAAGGGGTGTCAAAGTCAATTCCTGGAGGGCCGGAGCCCTGCAGAGTTTAGTTCCAGCCCTGCTTCAACACACCTATCTCTAGGTATCAAACAAGCCTAAAGCACTCAATTAGTTTGATCAGGTGTGTTTAATTGGGGTTGGAACTAAACTGTGCAGAGCTCCGGCCCTTCAGGAACTAGCTTTGACACATGTGTCTTATAATATATCGTATTTGTTCTAAGGTCAAGTGGTGTTAAAGGTCCATAAGCCATTGCTTAAAGGCTTGGAGAGGATTTTTCCTTCCATTTGAACAATATTAAACTTCTAGCTAAAAGTATAGCAAAGGCAATCACAATAAAACTCACATTAAATCAGAATTCGGCAAGGCTCAGAATAATTTCGGGCTTGACTGTATATTGTGATAATGAACATGCACGCTATTGATATCATGGGCACTTCTAAACAGCACAAATAATTATTTATTATTTCTACTTTTAGAGTGCCTTTTAAAAATAGTCAGGTTGTTTTATAATTGATAGTTCATCACAGCACCAAACGCTTAAAACTTAACAAGCAATTTATTTTCAAATATGAACATTTTCACAAGTCAATCTGGCCTACGACATTGAAAATTCTGTGACTGTTTTATAGGCCTTTTATTTGTTAACTGTATAAAGTAAGGTTCAATTTGTTAGCATCAGTTAGTTTAACGGACACCTACAGTACGTGCAAAATCAACTTTTATAGTGTGTCCATTGCCATATTGGAGTGATATAAACACAACTGTCTCCTTTTTTTTTTAATTTCCTGACGTTAAAATAAGTTCCAAATCCCAGTGACTTTGAGGTCCACCACAACGGGACGTAGGAGTGTGGTTTTCCCTGCCAATCAAAATGATTGACAGGCACATATTAACATGTCTCCATAGTAGCGCATTTAAACATGTCCAGAGAACAAGATTTGTAAAGAAACTGGAATTAAAAGATCTGTTCCAACTCTCTGTGATCAGCTGCACCTCAAGAATGAGTGTTACAAGTTTAAAATGTTTTTTAAAAAAGTGCAATTTTGCCTCACATGTTTCATTGACAGTTTTATTGATCACTAAAATATGATTGACTTGGATTTACATTTCTCAAGTAGCTTGCCCAACACTGCCGGCAGAAGCCTACACATTTAAGTCGAAACAAGACAATTCATGTATTTTTTAACTTAATTGTTTTAATTAATTAATTCACATAAATTTGAAAACACTTTTAATTGAACTTAACATATTTGTTTTGGGACAACATAAAGAAGTTGAAAGTGTGGAAACCCTGTTGTGTTTACAGTAAGTTTTGCATTTGGTTAGGCTTAAATAACCCAATAATCAAAGCACTTGACTGAAAACGTGTCTCACCCCTGGTTATGACGCATAAAATGATCACTTCCTCATTTATCTGAGGATTACGATGTTATGTGTGCTTTAACAATTCCCTGCCCTCATTTCCCCCCTCAATAATCTCCAAAGCAATTAATCCATGATTTGCAAAAGCTTTTCACGCTTGATAGTTTAATAATAATTCATCTGCATCGATCTGCAGAGATGCTCAAGTGTGAAGGGGACTCATGGTGAACAGGTTCTGGGCTCTATATGTGGGAAGCATGTATGTAATCTGGGGAAGGGGTTGCTGTGCAGTCAGTATGAAGAGTTTCAGGTCATGGGTCAAGTGCAGTGTCCTTTAGTGCAGGATTAATCCGTCTGCCGCAAAACTGAGCACCTGTTCCCTTCAACTGCACAGCTCGCTCGCTCTTGCATAACCCTCATTTTCATCCCTCTTTCACACACAGATAATTGTGTGGGACATTTAATCTTTCCTTTCATGGAAAGCCGCACGAGAAATTTGTCCTCGCCTCTGTGAAGGGCGATTGAAATTATGTACAGGCTATAAACTATTGGGAAAAGCACGAATAATGGAAACCAGGAGCTAACTGACTTGTATCTGAATGGCTTACAGACATTAGTGATGGTGTTTATCACACACTACCAGTTAAATGTTTAAGTATTGACAATATAATGATGGTTTTATAATATATTTTTAAATATAATTGTAAATTATGCTAATTAAATCTTCTACAGTATAGAATATAAAGTCATGGTGCAGTGGAAAAAGATATAATATTGTGTATGACTCCCATGAGCTTGGGCGACTGTATCTTTACATCTCTGCAAAGACTCAAATCACTTAATAAGGTTATCTGGAATGGCAAAGAAAGCGTTCTTGCAGGATTCATCACGATTCTTTGGATTCATCTTCAATGCCTCCTCCTTCATTTTACCCCAGACATGCTCAATATTGTTCATGTCTGATGACTGGGCTGGCCAATCCTGGAGCACCTTGACCTTTTTTACTTTCAGGAATTTTGATGTAAAGGCTGAAGTATGAGAAGAAGCGCTATCCTGCTGAAGAATTTGCCCTTTCCTGTGGTTTGTAATGTAATGGGCAGCACAAATGTCTTGATACCTCAGGCTGTTGATGTTGCCATCCACTCTGCAGATCTTTCGCACGCTTTCATACTGAATGTAACCCCAAACCATGATTTTTCCTTCACCAAACTTGACAGATTTCTATGAGAATCTTGAGTCCGTGCAGGTTCCAGTAGGTTATCTGCAGTATTTGTGATGATTGGGATGCAGTTCAACAGATGATTCATCTGAAAAAAAATCTACCTTCTGACACTTTTCCAAATGATTAACTAGAAGTCAAGTTATTATTTGTTGCTCTTACAACTGGGATGGATGACAAGACTTTTTTCAGGTAGTCTATATATAAGACTTGGTGCTTTGCAATTGGGGTAAAATTAATAATAATAATAATAGCTTTTGTAAGCCAGTGTCTGACAGATTTGGAGTCATACTGACATTTTCCAAAAGCTAAACAAAACTAAAATGAAAATATGAAAAACTTTTAAATTGGAATATTTCATGCTATACTATTGCTGTTTTATTGAATATTTTTTTAAGCAAATAAATGCAGCCTTGACAACCATGAGACTTAAATTATATTAATATAAATAACTTTTAACAGCAAGCATTAAATAATAATTATTCAAACATTTGACCACTAGTGTATATAAAATGTTGCTATCTTGTCTGGAAAAACTGTTGCATATTTTAAAAAAAATAGAAAAAAAGTAATTTTTAAAAGACTTTCACTGAACCTTTTTACATTTTTAGCCACACTTACAGCTCAACATTTATTTGAACTGTTTTTTTTATTTAAAAAATAAATAAATATAAAATAAATATATATTAGAAATAGAATTATAACAAATATAATATATAATTTCCCAGTGATAGGTTGCAGCTGGAAGGGCATCCGCTGCGTAAAACATATGCTGGATAAGTTGGCGGTTCATTCCGCTGTGGCAACCCCAGATTAATAGAAAGAAAATGAATGAACGAATAATATATATAAATACTATTTTAAGCCATCGTGTACTTGAAAAGAAACAACAGTGGCAATGAAATAATTTAAAGAAATGACATTTTCTGTCTAATTTTGACATTTGCTGTTTAAAGGGGTGGTCCACAGTTTCTTTTTAGGGATTGGTTGTGTTTATAAGACGCAAAGCAGCATGTGCTCATGCTTCACTTGAAGAAAAATCACACAATTTTTTTCATATATCTTATTTTGATTATATTCAACTACTCAGCAAACATAAAAACGACTGTCATATTTCCTAGTTTCTCTGAAAGGCCCGCCCTAAAGAGGCTCTGATTGGTCCTAACATAATGTGCAGTGATTCGCGGATCGGCTTCACGTCACTCCCCTACAAGCGAGTGCTTTTGCGCTGTGTAAACAGTCCAGTCAGAGGCTCAGAGCAGCTGTTAGCAGCCTTAGCTGCCTGAATCAGACAGAAATGAAGAGCACACAGCTCACGCCTGCTCTCTACAATAAATTCTGACAAATGTCTTTCACATACTGTATATTCGGGTTATAAGCATGTGTAAGTAATATGAAACGTTCTCATACCCTTTGCGAGTTTGTTATTTGAGATGTAGTGTGCACGGAAAGCAGCCGCATAGTGAGACACTGCACGCGCTGTTGAAGTTTGCGGGTGTTAACAGCGGTTTGACTGATAAATATGAATTTGTAGCTAAATTGTTAGCGGTGCCAAACAGCAATTCCCATTTTTGACATCCTTGTTTACGCCCTCGCTACAACATACAGTTAACGCTAGAAACTGTGCCTGTAGTTGATCAATTTTAACAAATAAAAACACTTAAAGGTTGTCGCTAACAATCCACAGCTTCGAGGAGTTTTAATTAAATCCAGCACTGAACTGGGAGAGATTCTGGAAGTTCTCCTTGTTAAATGCTAGCGCTATATCTTTGTTTTATTTAATTCTCTAGAACATAATTAAAATTCAAGTCCTAGGCCATTTAGTGATTTAAAGTAGTAATACTTTAAAATCTATTCTGAATGTAACTGGGAGCCAGTGTAAATCAAAAACAAAAAAATTGTTAGCACTTCTCTCTTTGTGTCGTGTCCTTTAGAAGCCCAAATACAGAACCAGAAGAAGCTCTGTGGAAATAGCAGCGTTTGGACGGCATTTTAGCCTTCACTGCTGTAACATTACAGCACCTCTGGCTGCGCAGGGTGTGTGCGCGACGTGAATGCACGCAACCGGATGCCCTTGTGATCTCACTACCCGGGATGTATTTTTTTGTAGTCCCCAAATTCATTCGCTGTAGGCTTTGCTAAGCTAACTCTGTAAAAGCCAATGTCTCCTTTTGGATTGAACTTTAAGCATGTTACATTCAGAGATGTTGTTTATGTTCCCACAGCTACATCAACTAAAGTTTGAAATATGATATCGTAGTGGACCACCCCTTTAAACATTTGAGAGATGTATATCAAAAGCTCATCCCTAAATTAATTATTGTTTTGAACACTAATAAAAGTACACTTACAACACATTACAGCCACAAAGATGAGCGATTTGCTGTTTGAAAGTGGGGGGATGGATGCTCTCACACTCAAAAAGCATTTGATTGGACGAAAGTCTACGCAGTGCAACATGAATCATCAATATTTTTGTTTTTGTTTTTTGTACTGAAAGCTAAAAGTGAACGTTTAGGAATATTTTAGCATGAATCTAACCTCAAAGCTATAGCAGATATAAAGTGCTTTCTGTGCTAAATACATTTTCCAGGAAAAGATCGACTTGAGTTCAGTTATTAGGAACTCTAAACTGGGTAACAGGATATGCTGAAACTCAAATCAGAGGGATATTACTGAATTGAGCAACAGCGAATAAACTCAAAGAGCCAAAGTTGTAAAAAAAGCACACCTGTGCTAAACAGAAATTGCAAGAATGAAAATCATAACATGATCCTGCATCTTGCGCACACACACTCGCTACCTGAAATCAGCTGATAATATGTACAATAAGTTTAGATCACAAAAGAACATCAAAACGGCTAACTAATTTACTCAAAAAATTATTTTTGCTGCTTTTTCAAACTACTTATTTAAAATGAGCTGAATCAACACAATTCTTGAGGGTTTTTTTGGTACAACTTAATTGTTTTATGTTCAATCCACTTAAATTTGAAAAACAATTAAAATTAACTTAATCGATATGTGTTGGGACAACATGAAGAAATTGTGTGGAATCCAGCATTTTTTACAGTGTTGATTGAATTTACGGAAGGGGTACACTGTAAAAAGTGATTAGTTACCTGTTAGCCAGCACCAAATTTTGGGGATTTACACCTACCTAACTTTAAATAGTAACAGTTCCTGACTCCAGTAAGCTACAAACACAAACTGGGTATCAATGGAAAGAAGACACGTTGAGCATTACTGTGGTAAAAGGGGAAGTAATATGTTAAAAAATATAAAAAGTTATACATTATGAAGTTATGAGAAAAAAAATTGTATTGTGTTCAATATTTGTTTTTCCATATACAAACACAGGAAAACGTTAATGTAATGTCCTAGACAAAATATGACTTGAAAGCAAAGTGTTCTCATGAGTTTATATTTCAAATTTGATGAAGGTAACATGCAAAATGAGATTTCTGCAAAAAGTTTTCTGAGATTATATCGGTGTTCTTCTTTCACTCACCGTCAGAGGCACTTTCTCAAAAATGACCCTCCTAAACTAAAACATTTACAGTTGCTGAATAATTTGGTCTACGTTCACAGTTTATGTATCTTTGGAAAGAAGACACTCTGGGCTTTATTATCCATCATTTAGAGTTTATAATGCTCAAAATAAAAAAAGTTACAGATGCTTAAATAGAGTAAACCAATTGCCTTAAAAGCAACAAGTTGACTTTACAAAAATAACGTAAGTAACCCCATTGTAACTTAGAACAGTTAAGTTGACTTAAGTTTTATAATTACTGTACTCAATTTTTAAATAAAAGTAAACCAATCACTTTTTTCCAATACACCTTTATTATATTTGTTTTTCCCCCAGCCTTTCTGTACCTAGCAAAACGACATACAGTAAAATAAATCTGCTCTTCCAGATTCCAGTGTGTCTTTTAAATTAAAAACAGGCTGTAATTGTAGATTTTACAGACTTAATGAAGCACCAAATATGTAATATTGCAATAATTACAGTAATTATTTGAAAACAGACATGCTAAAATAGTCTGACACTGTAAAAGGGATTAGTTGACTTGAAAAAGGTAGTACAATTAGGCAAGGCAAGTTTATTTATATAGCACATTTCATAAACAGTGGCAATTCAAAGTGCTTTACATAAACAAGAATAAAAAAGACAAGTATAAAAAAATAAAAAAAAATAATAAAAATGGTTTAAAAACAGATTAAAAAGTGTTAAAACGGATTATAAAAGAATGGAAAAGAAAAGAAAGACACAATAGTGCAATCTGTCGGATGTAGCACAGTGCTCATTCAGTAAAGGCACAGCTAAACAGATGTGTTTTAGGTCTTGATTTGAATGTGCCTAATGTTGGAGCACATCTGATTATTTCTGGAAGCTGATTCCAGCAGCGAGGGGTGTAGTAACTGAAGGCCGATTCACCCTGCTTTGACTGAACTCTTGGAATTTCTAGTTTGTATGATTCTAAAGATCTGAGTGATCTGTTAGGTTTGTATTCAGTGAGCATATCGGTCCTAGGCTATTTAGTGATTTATAGTAGTAGTAAGTAGTAATACTTTAAAATCTATTCTTAATGTAACTGGGAGCCAGTGTAAAGACCTGAGGACAGGAGTGATGTGCTCTGATTTTCTGCTTCTGGTCAGAATCCTGGCAGCAGCGTTCTGTATGAAAAATATTTTTTTTTACTTGTTCAAACTACATAATTAAAATGAGCTGAAACAACACAATGCTTGAGATTTCATTGAGACAACTTAATTTTTTATGTTCAATCCACATAAATTTGTTTAAAGTGTTAACTAAAAAAATTATTGATTTGTGTTGGGACAACATGAATGAATTATGTGGAACCCTGCATTTTTTACAGTGTCTGACTGTTAGCATAATTCTAAAAACTTAAGTCAATCTAACAGTTCCAAGTTACAATGGGTTTACTTACGTTATTTTTGTAAAGTCAACTTGTTGCTTTTAAGGCAATTGGTTTACTCGCTTTAAGTAACTAATCACAGCAATAAAATGCTGGGTTCCACACAATCGATTTGAGTTGGGACAACATGAAGCAATTAATTTAAATAATTAGTTTTTACAATCTTAAATGGATTAAACATAAAACAATTAAGTTGTCCCAAAAACACTCAAGAATTGTGTTGTTTCAGCTCATTTTAAATGAGTAGTTTGAACGTAAATGTTTGAGTGTATATTGTGATATATAGTTGAAGTCAGAATTATTAGCCCCCCTTTGAATTTTGTTTTCTTTTTTAAATATTTCCCAAATGATGTTTAACAGAGCAAGAAAATTTTCACAGTATGTCTGATCATATTTTGTCTTCTGGCGAAAGTCTTATTTGTTTTATTTTGACTAGAATAAAAGCAGTTTTAAATTTTTTAAAAACCATTTTAAGGTCAAAATTATTAGCCCCTTTAAGCTAATTTTTTATAGATAGTTTACAGAACAAACCATCATTATACAATAACTTGCCTAATTACCCTAACCTAGGGTGCGTTTCCCAAACAACGACGTAACTCGCGGCTGAACTATCGTAGTACCATGCATCGTTTGGGAAAAGAACGATGGAGTGACGAGTGTTTCCCAAAACCCCTAGTTTCTCTGTCGCAGATCCATCGCTTGAACCACGTTAGTTAAAACATAAATCGCCCATAATGATGCTCTAAACGGGGGGGAGTAACTACTTTTTTAGATAAGAACCCCATAATTTCTTTGTGCAAATTATATTGTTTTACACAAACACGCATTTAAAATAAAATCCAATATTAGTTTTGGTAAAAACATGCACTCTTTTTCCATATTAATTGAAATATATGTGAATGGCACCTATAGGGCCTGTGTTTGCTTTACTAATATTATTGAGAAGTTGAACATTACATATTCTATTCTAAAACATGAAATCACTAACAAAAGCAAACACGTCTTCTAATATCATACATAAATCATATAAATAAATAAATAATGAGGCCATTTATTAAGAAATGAAATGTAATATTTTTATTTATTAGAAAATGAAAAAAATCCTATTTTAATAATAATATTAATGATGATGATGATTATTATCATTATAAAGTAGTTTTTGAAAAGTCTGCTTTTACAATTTGAGCACGTGCAAACCACTGCATGCTCTAACCAGCAGGCCCATGTCATATACAGAACAGATACTTAATAAATAACCTACTATAAATGAAAAGCATTAATGTATGCCATGTTTTTTGTTTTCATAAGCTTTGGAGATGTAACATAAATTCCGCTTTTAAAAAATAGTCACCTATAGCTTTTGTCATGAGGCTGTGTTCAAAATGACAACGTTTTCAAAGTGCACTGCGAAGGGAGTGCAATTATAAACATGATGATCGCTAAAACTGAACTGTAAAAATACACCTAAGAGAGATGACCTTAATGCTTTTTTACTTTTAATAATTCCAACTTTGAATGTTAGAATGTTCTTAATGAATAGGGCATAAGGGGGATAAGTGGGATTGAACACAGCCAGGAACTATGTTTCTAACTACAGCTCCAGAGGTGTCGTTTCAAGTGCTCAAGTTTGCGACGCAGTTTGCGAATGTTTGTTGGAGCGATGGATTTAAGAAACAGCAAATCAACAAACTATCTTTGTAACGACGGAACTTGCGACCTTAGTTGGCTAACGATGGTTTTGGGAAACGCACCCCTGCCTAGTTAACCTAATAAACCTAGTTAAACCTTTAAATGTCACTTTAAGCTGTATAGAAGTGTCTTGAAAAATATCTCGTCAAATATTATTTACTGTCATCATGGCAAAAATAATATAAATCAGTTATTAGAGATGAGTTATTAAAACTCTTATGTTTAGAAATGTGTTGAAAAAAATCTCTCCCGTTAAACAGAAATTGGGGAAAAAAATAAACAGGGGGGGCTAATAATCCAGGGGGGCTAATAATTCTGACCTCAACTGTATATCGTTATCAGGATATGAGATGACATATCATGAAATGTGATATCTGTCATATCGCCCAGCCCCATGAATGTGCATAGAAAGCTATGAGCAGACATAGGAGGAGATTAAGACTGACTAAAAATCTGAGGTAAAACATAAACATCACATGACCCCATTAAGAAATATACATATTCTGCAGAATAATCAGTACTTTAAAAAGGACCTAATATGCAAAAAATCACTTTTATAAGGGGTTTAAACACAGTTGTGTGGGCAACAGTCTGTGAATATAACCAGCTTCTAATGATAAAACTTTACTAATTTAATTTTTTTATAATGACACTTAATAAAAACAGTCTGCAGAAACACATTGATTGCCATGTCATCAGAGGGGGAAAGCCCTGCCCTTTAGTGACGATCTCTCCCTCATTAGCATTGCTTTTGAATCTGCCACTTAGCTGACACGTATGCATTTGTAGCTCCGCCCTCTTTTGAAAAGAGCACAATCTCATTTGTATTTAAAGTGACAGTCACCAAAATGGCACACTAAACCCTAAAAGGAGCAGTTTCAAAGAGTTAAAAAACATTATTTGTGTGGTATTTTGAGCTGAAATGTCACATACACACTCTAGGGAAATCAGAGACTCATTTTACATCTTGTAAAATTGAGCATAATAGGTCCCCTTTAAGACTATTTTGAGTCATCTTTTTCCACTGCTATTCTAAACAAACAAAGCCTGATGATTAAAAAAACAGGCTTAAATTCGACCCAATCCTGAGAGCATCATGACGACTATTAGTGTCAGAGAAGGGTCTGAATCACCGAACAAGCCTTAAACGTCTTGATTCATACTTAGTAAACTGTGAAAATCCCGTCTGACGCTTGTGACGTCTATAAACACTGACACACTGCCACTTAAACACAACAGACCAAAACACGCACACACACTCATAAAACACTGATTCACATCCCTGTGAACCCAAACACAGTTATCAGTCAAGTTATACACTTACTAAAACAAACACCCATGCAGAATAGGGTTAACTACAGTAATCCAACCATCTAGAGAAGTTTTGCTACAGCTGTTAGTTTTTAAGGCTCTAAGTGTTTTTTTTTATTATTTATGTAATATCTTATGAACATGTCATCACAAAACAGAATTGGGTGTGAACTTGCATGAAGCATAACCAAAATTTTCCACAAAAATAAGCAGGCGTATACTGGGTGAGATACTGAAATGAAATAAAAGAAATCTTTTATCACGAGAGCAGTCATATATGATTAAGCATAACAAAAATTATCCACAAAAATAAGCAGGGTGTTAAGGTGTAAAATAAAATAAAATAAAATAAAATAAAATACTTTTATCACGAGAGCAATAATATGATTAAGCATAACAAAAATTCTCAGCAGGGATAATAAATAAGCAGGGAATTACAGTGTAAAAAATAATAATAAAATAAATAAAATAAAATAAACATTAAGTTAAGTAAATTAAGTAAGCAATAAGTATTTTAGCACAAAAGCAATAATATGATTAAGCATAAACAAAAGATTTCCACAAAAATAAGCAGGGCATTTCTGTGTAAAATAAAATAAAATAAAATAATTATTTATTTATACAAATTATAAAATAAAAATTAAATAAAATAATAAAATACTTCCAAATTAAATAAATAGTTTATTTAAATAATATTTTTTTAATAAAATGTATAAAATAAAATAAAAAATACTTAAAAATTAAGTAAACAAAAAATATTTTTTCATGAGAGCAACAATATGATTAAGCATAGCCAAAATTCTCCACAAAAATAAGCAGGGCATTACTGTGTAAAAAATAAATAAAAATAAAATAAAATACTTTTGTCACGAGAGCAATACTATGATTAAGCATAACACAAATTCTCAGCAGGGATAACAAATAAGCAGGGAATTACCGCGTAAAAAATAATAATAAAATAAATAAAATAAAATAAACATTAGGTTAAGTAAATTAAGTAAATAAAAAGTATTTTAGTACAAAAGCAATAATATGATTAAGCATAAACAAAAATTCTCTACAAAAATAAGCAGGGCATTTCTGTGTAAAATAAAATAAAATAAAATAAAATAACTATTTATTTATACAATTTATAAAAAATGAAATAAAATAATAAAATACTTACAAAGTAATGAAATAAATAGTTTATTTAAATAATAATTTTTTAATAAAATTTATAAAATAAAATAAAAAATACTTTAAAATTACGTAAACAAAAAACATTACATTACTGTGTGAAAAAAAAAATATTTATTTATACAATTTATAAAATAAAAATAAAATACTTGCAAAGTAATTAAATAAATAGTTAATATATTATTTAAATATGTTAATAAAATGTATAAAATAAAATAAAAAACACTTAAAAATTAAGTAAACAAAAAAATATTTTTTCATGAGAGCAACAATATGATTAAGCACAACCAAAATTCTCCACAAAAATAAGCAGGGCATTACTGTGTAAAAAATAAATTAAAATAAAATAAAATACATTAAATGAATGGTTTATTAAATAATACAGTGACTGTTTGTGTATTGTGAAATGGTCTTTGTACCCCCCTTTTTTGTTTGTTTGTTCTGTTTATGTTATTGTTTACTTTCTTATGCTAAAAACAATAAAAATATTTTTTTTAATTAAATAATACAGTTATTTATTTATAACATTTATAAAATAAAATAAAAAATACTTAAAAATTAAGTCAACAAAAACTTATTTTATCACAAGAGCAATAATATGATTATAACCAAGCATAACCAACATTCATTACAAAAATAAGCAGGACATTTCTGTGTAAAACATATAATAAAATTAATAAAATAAAATAAACATTAAGTAAATAAAGTAAACAAAAAATATTTTAGCACGAGAGTTATAATGTGACTGATGCTGTGTTCACACCAGAATTGCACTATTCGCACGTAAATAGACGCATGAACATTTTGAGTTTACTCGCTTCATTCGCGCGTCAAATTCACTTCACAATAGATGCGGATTGGGCAGGGGAAGGGCAGGGCTTCTGTCTACCCAGTGACTCTAGTTTTATTGCTAAATGGCTAACATGGATTTAATTGAGAGAGTAGCTGTGTTTATGTGCTTTATGAAGGCTGAAAAACAGCGTCGATTTGTTTGGAGCTGTGTCTGAGTCCACTAGATCCATTCTGAGGTGCACCAAGCTCTGTGAGTTCAGAAACTCCTCCAGAAACTATACCTGGATGGAGCTTTCAGCTGCACTTCAGACTGAACCACGCTTGACGATTCTTCCATGCCTGGTGCGAACGCAGCATTAAACAAATTTTTCTACAAAAATAATAAAATAAAATAAAAATACTTAGAAATTAAGTAAACTAAAGTTAAAAATAAAAATAAAAATAAATTTAATTAAACACTTATTTATACTTATTTTTTAACGAGTGCAATATTATGATTAAGCATAACCAAAATTCACCACAATAATAAGCAGGGCATTACTGTGTAAAATAAAAAAAAATAAAAAAAAAATAAAATAAAATGAAGTCAAGTAAATTAAGTTAGGTAAAAAAATGTTGTTATCATCACAAGAGCAATAATATGATTAAAATACATAGAAAATAAAAGACTAAATGGAATACAAAAAATATGCTTTCACAACATTAATGACCAAAAAAAAAATCAACATTTATCAATGACTGATTAAAATAAAAAGCAAAATGAAAAACAAAAAAAATCATACTAACCCCACAGCAACACACTCAACAACATATCACAATTAATGGCATTGCATCTGGTTACAGCATCTGTCTTTTATGCTATAAGCTCTTTAGTTGACAAACTGCACACCCAGACACATGGTGTGGTTAAGTAATTACGTGAATGAGTAATTACGCAATTGAAGCCACAGCCAAACGTCTTTCGACTTCTGTGCGCTTACAGAGAAAAACACGACCATTGAAGGAAGTGAAACAAGAGCTGCTGCAGTTTGCATTGATTTTTTTTTTTTTTTTTGCACCAGACGCTCTGGATGAAGAACTGCGACAGCCATAGACTCCAAGACAAGAGTCTGGCCCATAAAGTAGACATTAAAAGAAGGTAAATTAAAAAATTAAAGGGCATTTACGCAAACCAAAGTTATATTATTTTGGTTCACCATGCTTTGTTTTCCTCGAGCTCTCTTAAACTGGGGCTAAAAACAGAAAGCCGCTTTATTGCGATTCTTTTGAACAATCTGTGAGTCCATATGGGTTTTAGCTTAGCTTTTTTATCATAGAGGAATAATTTTATCCACTAAAATGCCTTATACTTCCAAACCAAAGAATGAATGTTGGCTTAGGCCGGAATTATCCACAAGCAAGAAAAAAAAAAGATTTATTTACAGAAAACCCAAATGCATGAAAACCACAGAAAATCTCACATTGATCAAAAGTGAGAGAAAACAATAAAATAAATTTAATTAAATAAGAAATAATTTATTTATAAAATACAATTTATAAAATAAAATGAAAAATACTTAAAAGTAAACAAAAATAATTTCACTACCAGAGTAATAATATGATTAAGCATAACCAAAATTCTCCACAAAAATAAGCAGAGCATTATTGTGTAAAAATAAATAAATAAATAATTATGATGTATAGAAATAAAATTAATTACTTACAAATTAAGTAAAAATCATATTTTATCACAATAGTAATAATATGATGATTATAATTACATAAAGATACTAAGAATATACATATATACTTCCAAACCAAAGAATGAATATTGGCTTAGTCCGAACTTTTCCAGTAAGAAAAAAAAAAATTAATTAGAGAAAATAAAATGCATGAAAAATAAAGAAAATTTCACATTAATAAAAATGAGAGAAAACATATTATATTATATTATTATAAAATTAAAATATAATAAAATGACAGAAAAAATTAAATATAATAAATGTAAAAAGTATGTAAATATTACACATAGAAATTAATAAAACAAAAAATGCTTTTACAATGAAAACAATAATATGATTAAAATTAAATACAATAAGAATAGAATGAAATATATTACATAATTATATAGCTATATATAATTTTATTATATTTTTAAAAATTAACAAAAAAAAATAATGTGAGATAAAAAAAATCTAATATATAGAAATAAAATAATTACATAGAAATTAACAAAACAAAATTGCCTTTAATAATAATATGATTAAAATTAAATAAAATATAAATGAAATTAGAATAACATATATTGTATACATTATACATAACTCAACAGGTGAGAGAACAAAGACATTCTAATATACAGAAATAAAATAAGTTATTACTGAAAAATTTTTTTAAAAAATGCTTTTACCAAGGGAACAATAATATGATTAAAATAAAATATTAATAAAATAAGAATAAATTTTTTTCTGAATATTATACATTACATAATTATATTATAAAAAATTTAAACAAATAAAAGGTGACAGAAAAAAAAAACAAAAATAAAATAAATTATTACAGAGAATTTAATTAAAATGGGAACAATGATATAATAAAAATTTAATTAAAAATAAAAACCAAAAAATTGTTTCTGAATATCCATTACATACTTATATTATAAAAAATGTAAACAAAATAAAGTGAGAGAAAAAAAAGACATTCTAATATATAGAAATAAAATAAATTCATTCATTTATTCTTTTTCTTTTCGGCTTAGTCCGTTTATTAATCTAGGGTCGCCACAGCAGAATGAACCGCCAACTTATCCAGCATATGTTTTACACAGTGGATGCCCTACCAGCTGCAACCCATCATTGGGAAACATCCATACTGTACAAACACATACACTACGGTCAATTTCAGCATACTCAATTCACCTATAGTGCATGTCTTTGGACTGTGAGGGAAACCGGAGCACCCAGAGGAAACCCTCACCAACACGGGGAAAACATGCAAACTCCACACAGAAATGCCAACTGACCCAGCCAAGGCTTGAACCAGCGACCTTCTTGCTGTGAGGCAACAGTGCCAACCACTGAGCCACCGTGCCACCCCAGAAATAATTTTATATCTCTAAAATATACACCAAACTGGTCTAAAGGAAGCAAATGGCTAAAATGGGAGAAGTGACAGAAGTATGCAGAGGGGGCGAGTGACTGGCGGGTCACAGCCGTGGGTCAGTGGACATCCGGAACAATTAAGAGGAAAGAACGCATTACCACACCAGTGGCCAAATGCCTGAAATGACATACAGTGACCACACTCTCAATTTAGCATGTTGAGAATGTGAGATTATGACGGTATTGTGAGATTATGACGCATATTAAAATAAACACACTCACCAAACTCCTAATGGTCGACTTCTTCTGAAATTATAGAGTAGCCATGCTCACAACATGTATTCACTTTGTGAAGAAAAGTACTTTTGTTTTCTTGGTTTCTGTCCTCTTTTGAAGTTTAGTATTACAGTGTAAAATAAAATAAAGTAAAATAAAATAAAATAAAATAGCTTTTATCATGGGAGCAATAATATATGATTAAGCATAACCAAAATTCTCCACAAAAATAAGCAGGGCATTACTGCATAAAAATAAATAAATAAATAAATAAATAAATAAATAAATAAATAAATAAATAAATAAATAAATAAATAAAATAGCTTTTATCATGGGAGCAATAATATATGATTAAGCATAACCAAAATTCTACACAAAAATAAGCAGGGAATTACTGTATATAAAAAAATAAAATAAAATAAATAAATAAATAAATAAATAAATAAATAAATAAATAAATAAATAAATAAATAATAATAAAAAATTAAAGTAAAAAATAATAGAAAAATAAATAAAATAAAATAGCTTTTATCATGGGAGCAATAAGATATGATTATGCATAACCAAAATTCTCAACAAAAATAAGCAGGGCATTACTGTATAAAACAAAAACAAAAAAATAAAATAAAAAATAATAAAATAAAAAATAATAAATAGAAAAATAAATAAATAATAAAAAAAATTGAAATAAAATAAAATAAAATTAAAATATGCATAAACAAAATACCCTTTACTTTATGAAGAAAAGTACTTTTGTTTTCTTAATTTCTGTCATCTTTTGGAGTTTGGGATAGTTTGGGTTTAAAAGACACTTGATAATTATCAGTAATATTATTCATTTATCATGTTTAAGACATGAGATTATCGTGCTAAAGCAGGATTCTGAAGCATATGAAAAATAAACACATTTAGCAAGACAAAAACGTACATATGGACTAGTTTTTTTTTTTTTGGAGTTTAGACTAGTCCTGGTCCAAGTACACATTTATTTTATGAACTCAACTATATTTTTTTTCCTAATTTCGGTCTTATTATGGGGTTTTGTTGTAAAAGACACTTGATATTCAGTAATATCATTAATTTAACGAAATTTGATTTAATGAAAACAAAATTTAAACCTGAATGGAGATAAATTTTTATTTCAAGAATCATTGCTCGTTTCTACTTGGTTTTCAGATGCATTTTCAGTAAAGGCAATCTTCAAACAAGCTTTCTTTTAAGCAACAAAACATATTTTTACAGCTGATATGGTTGATCAATTCCAAAGAAATCAAATGAAATCTAGCAAACCAAGCTCCACCGGTGGTCAATCCCTCATTTTATTAATCAAATATTGTGTCCGCAAAGTAAATTCTGGCTTGCACATCACACAGCTCTTTAGGTTTGATTCCTTGATGGTTAAAGAACGAGAACTTGTATCCTTTTAGGAAGATATTAATATTAGTCTCAAGTCTGTGAAATTTAAGCTCAAATTACCTCATAAATCATTTATTATACCATGCTGTAAATGCCCATTTTTTGCCTTTGATAGTCTGGCAACAATAAACAAAACACTTGCATGCAGTCTGAAATAACTGAATTTTTGGTCGCCGAATATTGTTGACCAAATATTGAATGTTGTTTTGTTTTTTGTATGAAAATGAATAATGGCTGATAACATGAGGCAGAAAAAAGGGCTATGCTGAAGCGTTCATCACACTGGTTTAACTCTCACTCCCAGCCATATTCACTATGCGCTGTGAAGTGGCTTTCACAGCGGATGCAGAAAGTCCTGCGCCATGAAATGAAACCCATTCATTTCAATAGCTTAGCCTGAGAAAGGGTGGTTAAAAGCAGCACAAAAGCAGCAAAGAGCACACTGACTAGCTTGTCCACTCAAATAAGGTGTAGATAGAAAATGTTGTATACATGTTCCTGCTGCTCGCAATAATGCTACTGTGTTGTCATGTCAAAACTAGTAAAAAAAAACACTTCGACTTATTCACTGATCTCTTGTTTTTTTAAAAACACTACAACTTAAGCGACTGAGTTAAATTTACTTTTGCTTCTTATAATTTAATAAAATACTAAATAATTATTACGAAGTATTTAAACATTTTTAGCTTTTGATTTCCAGAATTTTATTTCTCTGCATCTCTAATTTTAAAGCCTTCAGTTTAAACTCTTAACATACAGCTTTTCTGATCGCAAAGACATAAAGCATGGAAAAAATATGCCATTAGCTGTAGATGCTGCGCTGACTGAACATTAAACTAAGCTACAAGCATTGTCAAACACACAAGTTGACAATATTTGTTATGTCTGTGAACTTAAACATGGGCTTATTATGCAAAATAACAAATTAATAATATATGGATAAAAAATTCCCAAAATCCTAACATTTCATTGCCATTATTTACATAGACATAGATTAATTCAATAAAAAAATAAAGAATTAATAATAAAATCTTTAAAAAACTGTGTATTAATGCTTATGAAATGGATGTAAATGTAATATATATATATATATATATATATATATATATATATATATATATACACATACATACATACATACATACAACACACACAAGATTGGCAAAATGAACACATTTAAACATTTGAACAAATGAAATTAAACTTTTGGGGAGGAAACAGCATGTCTATTAGTATATTAGATCCGTGAACATGCCACTAAAGTAACTCTATAAACTATTTATATTTAGGGGATTCTAATGTGTACACTGGGGAAAAAATATCCAGGACTACAATCAGAAACATGACAGAATAACTACATTCACATATTTCAATATTACACACTCAACGAAGATGAAAGTGTACAGATCATTTACCATTTACACTGCCTCAACAGTCTGTCCTGCATCAGTTTTTATGAACAACAAGTTTAAGCTTCCAGACGCAGCCAAAACGTCCCACAATGAACCTGTAGGTGATGCTGAAAAAGCACACTTCCAGATAAACTGCTGTTTGTGGCGTCATGGTTTGTCTCAAACACGCAAGAGCCACAAACGGTCTATATGGCCAGCCCTTTCACAGCAGCTGATGACAAACGTCTGAGAAGCCATGTGGGATTTCCACGCTTGCATACCGAAAACATGAAAGACATATTTGGTAACCATGAAGGGACTAAAACTTCCTTGAGTGACTAATGCTGAAAGCTAAAAAAACAAACAAGCCTTTGGTTCACATATAAAAGTCACTTCCCCCAAAAAGAAAAGTTCACTTTGGGACGACAGTGTTTATCAACTTTGGGACCTGTATCCACACTCAAAAAATTACTTTTGCTGTTTGTTCAAACAACTTATATAAAATGAGCTGAAACAACGATAGATAGATAGAAAGAACGATAGATAGAACAATAGATAGATAGATAGATAGATAGATAGATAGATAGATAGATAGATAGATAGATAGATAGATAGATAGATAGATAGAACGTAGTAGAGCTGCACGATTAATCGAAAAAAAATCGCGATCTCGATTCGACCCCCTAGACGATCTTGATCCAGCATTTCTACGATTCTGCCAATCATATTTTCAAGTTCAGGAGAGAAGCAAAGGCGGCTGCACAAGTCTTCTCTTTGTTTTACATGCGTTGCTCAGCGACATGGACACTTCCAAATAATGTTGAAAGAGTCACATACTGTATTTATAAGTTATAATTCACCCAAAAATGTCATTTTTGTCTTTATGTAATGATGTATTCGTGGCCGCGAAATCACACGTGACACGAGCTGCTGACCGTGAGCTGTTACCACAGAGAGGGCGGGCGCGCGCCCTACTTAATAATAGACGTGCACGCGTCTACTTTAGTAGACAGAACTTGCATAGGCTGTGAATAACAGGCAATAAAGTTGTAAATAACATTCAGTTTGTGGCACAGAGTGATCGTTTGGAAGCCGCGCGGGAAGTATGAACCGCACTTAGCAGTGAAAATGAAATCGAAAGCGTGCACGTCATTTAAATAATCATATCGCATTTTCAGAGTTATGATTATGACAAGCGTTTAATATGTTTTTCTTTCATAGCGAACACAAAGTGTGGTGCATAAAAATAAATGTTTACTTGGTCAGTATACCTACTCTAGCGTATATGATGTTGAATATAATGTAAGAGGGTATCTGATAATGACAAATGTCTAATTTTACCAGTGAGTAAATGGTCTAATAATGTTGTCAATGACAGATTACAAGCATATGTCTCAAACATAATAATTCAACACCACAATTATGAAAAGTTGTATTCTGATGTCGTCACTTTACTGTGCATTAATGACCAGGACGAATGTAAAGTCTGTTCAAGTCCTTCCTTCAAAGTCTATTCAAAATTTAGCATTTTAACCAACAGTAGAGCTACACATAACATTATTAGTGTTGTTATACCATATGTTTGAGAATTACAATAATAATGTCCTACTCATATTAACCTCTATTTTACATCTACATAATTGTGAGAAAATCGTGATCTTTATTTTAAGCAAAAAAAAATCATGATTCTCATTTTAGCCAGAATCGTGCAGCTCTAGAACGTAGATAGATAGAGAGATAGAGAGATAGAACGATAGAGAGAGACAGAGAGAGATAGAGATAGAGATAGAGATAGAGAGAGAGAGAGAGAGAGAGAGAGAGAGATAGATAGATAGATAGATAGATAGATAGATAGATAGATAGATAGATAGATAGATAGATAGATAGAACGATAGAGAGATAGATAGATAGATAGATAGATAGATAGATAGATAGATAGATAGATAGATAGATAGATAGATAGATAGATAGATAGATAGATAGATAGATAGAACGATAGAGAGATAGAACGATAGAGAGATAGAACGATAGAGAGATAGATAGATAGATAGATAGATAGATAGATAGATAGATAGATAGATAGAACGATAGAGAGATAGAACGATAGAGAGATAGAACGATAGAGAGATAGAACGATAGAGAGATAGATAGATAGATAGATAGATAGATAGATAGATAGATAGATAGATAGATAGATAGATAGATAGATAGATAGATAGATAGATAGATAGATAGATAGATAGATAGATAGATAGATAGATAGATAGATAGATAGATAGATAGATAGATAGATAGATAGATAAATAGATGCATGCTCATGAGAAGCATGCTAAAAGAGCAGTCAACTTTAGTTTTCTTTACAGGAACATTCCTCCTAGTGTGTGTTTCAACATGTAGCATCAGCAAATGTGCATACACACCCACACCTGGAAAACAGCCACCATTATCACAAACTAAGTGTGGATATAAATTAATCTAAGAACAATTTCTATGAACAATTTCTGAGAATGGCATTAACAAACGACAAAAAAACAAGAATGAAGAACAGCAGTAGCTAACAATAATAAAGCCCTTAATCAGTAGCTTACACTTAAAAACAAAACGGTCAACTCAGCAACAACAACAAAATTCAGCAAGAGTGAAATGGCATTAATTTTTAAATGAATATTTCATATTTAAATCCAGTGGTCCACTAGTTCATCATGTGCGTACAAGACTGGCTAAAGCAGGCATTGGATCTACAACTGAAGCTGACGTAAATGGCAACATAGGGCAAAGCAGACATTTAATAAGGAAATAATATCTTGCCATCTGTGTTTTAAGCAGAGACACATGCAGTGAGGACAGAAGCGCAGGACTCACCAGCAGCTGTGCGAATTCAACTCAAACTCTGTCAAGTGTGCTGAGAGACTGTCTCAAGATCAGCTCGGTGACGCAACACTGCCATAGCTTTAGGGAGAGGAATAGAAGGAGGGGGAGAAATCGACATACAGAAAAAAGGAAAGAGGGAGATACACACACACAGAGAGAGAGAGAGAGAGAGAGAGAGAGAGAGAGAGAGAGAGAGAGAGAGAGAGAGAGAGAGAGAGAGAGAGAGAGAGAGAGAGAGAGAGAGAGAGAGAGAGAGAGAGAGAGAGAGAGAGAGAGAGGGATTGCGAGAGATAGATCAGAGAGTACAGTGTATTCTGATCTATTATTATTTTGTATTGATTTGTATGAATAATATAATATGTTGAATAATAATGTGATATATTGATTATTTTATATATTATTGATATTTTATTTAATTGTTATATATAAATATCATCTTTTTTTTACCACTACTACTTACTTTGTTTACTGTTTTTTTTTTATTTTTATTATATATGTATGTTACTATTTATGTAAACTTTATAGACCATTTCAGTGTGTTGATGTCATTGGCCCATGAACATTTCCTGCCTGTTATCAAACTATTTTAATAACGGTTACAAAGGGCAATTCAATCATAACCTAACGTTAAAACAGCTATCATAACATTATTTTTCAATACTTGGACTTCTTTGGATTCTTTGAAGCTATATGGTAATTAAAATATAATATGAGGGTTTACATCCCTCAAAATGGTCTATAACTGCTTTGGCAATACATTTGGAACACTTGTCATGCCAATGAAGCAACTATTAAATTGAATTGAGAGACAGAAAGAAAATTAAGTGGAAGGAAAGGGAATGTTATAATGAAAGTTGCTTTAGAACGTCACTAAAGTCTAGGAGATATGAAATAAATAATAAATAATCTAAAATAAAGTACAAAATACTATTTAGTAAGAATTTAAAGAGGTCAAATGTCAGACTTTTGTTCGAACATATAAAAAATAAGAACTGTTTTACCTGACATTGGGCTTAATGTGCAAATTACCAAAGCCATCAGATTTAAATGTACATAGACATCATCATTGATTTATTATATAAATTATAAATTGTAAAACCTATTTAATGAAGAAAAAAATATAATCAAAATTGTATGTATTAATGGTAATTTAAAAATAAAAAGTCCTAGCTGTGGAGGAAGAGGATGCAGATACTTGATTGGCCTGCCTGGAGTCCCTACCTGTCTCCAATAGAGAATGTATGGCACATTTTGAAGTGCAAAATGTGACAACGAAGTCCCCGTACTGTTATATATATGAAATGATGTTTTATCTATACAGTTGAAGTCAGAATTATTAGCCCGCCTTTGAATTGTTTTTTCTTTTTTAAATAGGATGTCTAAAAATTTTCTTCTGGAGAAAGTCTTATTTGTTTTATTTCGGCTAGAATAAAAGCAGTTTTGAATTTTTTTTAAATCCATTTTAAGGTCAATATTATTAGCCCCTTTAAGCTATATTTTTTCGATAGTCTACAGAACAAACCATCGCTATACAATAACTTGCCTAATTACCCTAACCTGCCTAGTTAACCTGATTAACCTAATTAAGCCTTTAAATGTCACTTTAAGCTGAATACTAGTATCTTGAAAAATATCTAGTGAAATATTATTTACTGTCATCATGGCAAAGATAATATAAATCAGTTATTTTGAACGAGTATATATATATATATACACACACACAGTTAAAGTCAGAATTATTAGCCCCCCTGATTTATTAGCCCCCCCTGTTTATTTTTCCCCCAATTTCTGTTTAACGGAGAGATTTTTTCAACACATTTCTAAACATAATAGTTTTAATAACTCATCTCTAATAACTGATTTATTTTATCTTTGCCATGATGACAGTAAATAATATTTGACTAGATATTTTTCAAGACACTTCTATACAGCTTAAAGTGACATTTAAAGGCTTAACTAGGTTAATTAGGTTAACTAGGCAGGTTAGGGTAATTAGGCAAGTTATTGTATAATGATGGTTTGTTCTATAGAATATCAAAAAAAATATAGCTTAAAGGGGCTAATAATTTTGACCTTAAAATGGGATTTAAAAAATTAAAAACTGCTTTTATTCTAGCTGAAATAAAACAAATAAGACTTTCTCCAAAAGACAAAATATTATCAGACATACTGTGAAAATTTCCTTGCTCTGTTAAACATCATTTGGGAAATATTAAAAAAAAAAATACTATAAAAAAAAAAAAACTTCAAAAAAAAAAAACTAATATATATATATATATATATAACATAATTTCATATCTCAATGTGCAAATCTTCAATAGTCACACCACAGGACCTGCAATGTCATCTTGGGATTAATTAAACTTAACCTTAGCTAATAGGTTCTACAATTGTGAAAGATTTTCCTTTAAGTGTATTTTTAAGGCCTGTGACTGTAAGATTTCAAGAGAATCTAAAGCATTTTGACGCCAGAAATTCTAAAGTTTGCCACTTTAACAAAGATTGTTTAATTATTTTTTAAATTCTGATCCTCAATGCTGTTAGACTCCAAAAAGAAAACCATGAAGCGCTGTTTATTTCATGTTTATGTTTAAGTTTTCATATGTGCTTTATTTTATTTTGTATATTTTTGTAAACCCACCTCCCTAAATTTATGAATTCTTTCTAAATAGTTACTCAAGTCATCTTGACATCCATATAGAAAAAAATTTATATCGCAACGCAATGTCAGTTTTTTCCATTATCGGGGCGCCCTATTATATATATATATATATATATATATATATATATATATATATATATATATATATATATATTATATATATATATATATATATATATATATATATATATATATATATATATATTATATATATATATATATACATACATACAGTAGTCCACACACGAAGTGAATCAAAAATGCTTTTCAAAATTGTCCTAGAACTAGTTTAGGTGTTGTTTCATAGTTTCAGGACAACTTTAACGAAAGGCGATGATCCACTTCAAATGTTGACTACTGTATATGATAATAAAATGATTTCGGGAAAATTAGTCACAGAATCTTCTACACACTGTAAAACTAAAACATCTTTATAGTAAGATGTTATTTTAAACATCACAATTATTTTACCATGGTACATGAAATGTACAATAATTATATAATGACTTGATGATAACACTGAATGACTACCATAAACACATTATGTGAAAAAAGAACAGCAATAGTACCAAAAACACACAGTAACATCACGTCCTATTATTGTTTTAATATATGCAAAAGAAGAGAACATTCTAATCACTGCCATATACAGACCTGCACACTGACTATACTGACTTAAACATGCTTAAAATCCATTATCTCTCTTATGATGGCTCAGTGTTTACAGTCGCCTCACAGCAAGAAGGTTGCTGGTTCGAGTCCCGACTGGACCAGCTGGCATTTCTGTGTGGAGTTCGCATGCTCTCCCTGGGTTGGCGTGGGTTTCCTCTGGGTGCACACTTTCCCACACAGCCCAAAGACATGAATTAAATAAACTAAATTGGCCATAGTATGAGTGTGTGTGTGTGTGTGTGTGTGAGAAGGTGAGAGTGTACGGGTGTTTCCCAGTGATGGGTTGCAGCTAGAAGGACATTCGCTTTGTAAAACATAAGCCAGAATAGTTGGTGGTTCAATCCGCTGTGGGGAATCTGAAGTAAGCCGAAGGAAAATGAATGAATGAATTAAGTGTGCTTCACACAGGTGAGTGGGCTTGACAAACCACCTGTAGAAACACTCTTGACTTAAAAAAACACTCCCTTTCTCCAGCATTTAATGCTCTGAGCACTAACAGTTCCTTTGTATAATTAGCACTTCCTGTGTGTACCGCCTCTTCGTGTAGAGTTGTTGAATGTTGCCTCAATTGTAAGTCACTTTGGAAAAACTATCTGCCAAATGTCTCTGTAAATGTAAATGCGCTTCACGACTAAAAATAAAGCATTAATTCTGCTCACACATCGACAACATGAGTCACATGACAACCAAGACAAGACAAGTAAATAAGCAAGCATCAATATGATGATAACAAATCAGAAAACCTGACAACCAAGAAAATAAACCAGTGAACATACAAATAGGCACAAATAATGAGGAATGTCTCCTTAATGACACATCAGAGGCTTCACTCACCGTTAGCCGGTCCGGATCGCATGTGTGTTTGCACGAGTGCATGTTGCTCCACACTTCTGTGCGACAAAGCGCAGTCCTCTATTCTCCGTCAAAAGCAAACAGCACCTTCTCCTGCAGTCTGGCAGGATTTGAGGTGCTTTCAATCTAATAACTCCGTAAGCTGCTCTACGTGTGTGTGCGTGTGTGATTTCCTCCAGCGTGGGTGCTGTTTAGCCCCTCGAGCACTGTTTATTTAACTGCCTCTATATGATTGTGCATGAGGAAGAAGATGTCAGATCAAATCAGTTAAGAGCAAGACTGAAAATCCAGTGTTTGTTTATTAGAAAGCCCTCACACACATTTCCTCATTGTCTTGCTGACATACGTGACTTCATATGAAGCTTGTCTGTGAAAATCTGTTCACATGAAGTGCTTTAATAATACTTGGAGAGGAAATGATAGACATAGTTAGCCAAAGGCACTAAAAAGGGAAAGAGAAAGTCGGAAAAAGACAGCGTATATATAGTTACGTCATCATACTTTGTTTCAAGATATTAAATCATAATTACGTAATATGTGAGCACTTCCGCATTTTTGACTGGTCAGTGTGAATGATTGGGTCTTTATTTGATGCATCGGTCCTTTTAGATTCATATTTTTTAATGAAACAAATCAAAATAACTTAAATTAAATTAATTGAAATCAAATTAAAGGCGGTTCATTCCACTGTTACCGAAGGAAAATGAATGAATGAAATCAAAATAATTATTTCAAGTATAATCAATCATTTCATGGTCATTATTTTAAGTAGTTGAAAAACGAGTGTGAGAGATGTACAGTCAGATGGATGTTATCAGACATTATCATAAAAAAATCCCTAACACTTTGTTAGAAAAAAACAAACACTTTGTCAGAGTGAATTTTGTGGTCATGGCTGTCTGCTTGTACATTATTTCTGCATATAAATATGTAACAGATTTGTAAAACTCAAGATTTTAAAACTGCTTAAGTTTTCTGTTATACCGTTCCTGCATATAAGGTTTTTTTTTAATTTCTTTTTATGTTTTATGTCTTGCAGAGGTCAATAATTTTTCTAATTATTTAGCCTGACATGTGTACCGTTTCAAAATATTATAAATGTTTACTAAAATAAAACATATTGTGTTCAATGGGGAAAAAATGTTTTGTTTTTTTACCCAGACATTTAACATATTTTAGAGTAGTAATCACAATCCCATGATATTTTTATCCAAGGTTATCATACTGTCAGAATCTTATACTGGCCAATGCCTAATAACAGATCATTCGTCAATTTAGATAAAACTGTCAGAAACTACACTTTCCCAGTGTTTTCGAATACATTACTTTATTTTGTATACTTACTATATGGCCAAAAAAAAAATAGATGTATTAATTAATTAAACACAGGTTTTAAAAACTGTCAGGTCATGATTTTAATGAAATAAAATAAAAGTAAATACAAACATTACCATTAAAAGGCACCATTAAATTCACACCATTAATATTTTTGTTTGCATTATTTACATGAAAAGTGAAGGAGGACTATGTGGCTAGATTTTATTTAATATTTATTTAATATTTATTTTTTTGTTACGTTTTGGGCCCTAGTTTAAAAATTCAATTGTCAAAGTCAAAATGTAATGATTTACAAAAAACAAAAATTTACCTTTAGACAAAAAACTAAACAAATTAAATAGAAAGTTATAATTTTTAAGGTATATTATTAAGTATTACCCAAATTAATATTTACAAATGTAAAGTAAATCTGATCAAACAGAGACAAAGGGCGTACTCACACTAGGTGCAGTTGCCTTGAACCGTGCAGAAGCGTGCTTGTCCCCCTCCCCCCTCCCCCAATGGCCTGCACAGAGCAGGCTTACATCATCGAAGATGCGACTGTTCCGTTTAACAGGAAGAGAAATGCTTTCGCTCAGCACAGTGGACATTGCTTTTATTTTGTATTATTTTTAGACGTTTGGGATGCCGTGACACGCAGTCAAATATTTTGCTGAACAGATCCACAACTTTTGACGCTCATAAATTATCATAAAGTCCTCGTGCTGAACGTATTAGGAGGTTTGCTGAAGGTGCAGCTGACGTTCAGTGAGGGGTTTGTATCTCTTTAATAAACTAGGACAGTTCGCGTTCATTAAAAAAGTAAGAATGATTAATAAATCCATATGAAACAGTCCCTTAAATGTCACGTCCCGTCTTCAGTTTTGGGCTCATGCACTTTGCACTCACACTACAATCGTACTGTACCAAAGCCCAACTGAACCTCGCTTTGGCACACCTCTTCCAACCGGGCCAGAGCCAGCCAACTGAACCGCACCTGGGCCCAATTTAGAGCACTTACACTTCTCAAACGAACTGGGAAACGCGCCTGGGCACGGTTCGGATAGCATAGTGTGAGTGCATCCTCACACTACAAGCGTATCACGCCAAAGCTCAACCAAATCACGCTCTGGCACACCTCTTTCAACCAGGCATGGGCCGGCCAACTGAACCGAACCTGGGCCCGATTCAGAGCACTCACACTTGTCAAACGAACCGGGAAATGTGCCCGGGCACAGTTCGGATAGCCTAGTGTGAGTGCACCCTTTGTCTACACTAATCTGAATAAATTTGAAAATGACATTGTCATCTAAAAATGCTCTGCATACACACAATGTTTTTTAATCATTCCCCAAAAGTTGGTCATCCACACTGAAAAGACAGAAAATGCTTTCATTAAGATCCAAGATACTTTGACCTGCGTCATTTTCACCTGCTGTTTATTAACATTACGCTGAATTAAAAAATTTCACGAAATATGTCCAGGCACCAAGCACCAAGTCTTTTTAAATGGCTCGACAGCAGTAGTGAGTTGTTACTGCGAGTAACACAGGAGTATAAAGTTGCAAAAGCGAGCGAGAATGTAGACGGTGAGACGAGCCAAAACAACAGCTCTGAGTAAACATTCTGTGTCCTTTGAAGAAAAGCAATCTGGAGCATGTAGCAAAAGGACATTAATCTTTAACAATGCTGTCCAAATAGAAAGCATCCAAAAACCACTGCTGTACAATGTCAGCAACCATTTTAGCTGAACTGATCATATAGTTGATCAGCACCACAGCTCAGATTGCATGAGATTTGTGGAGTCACTGCAAAGTATACCAATAACAGAGTGAAAGATTATCGTTTATATGTGTTTAAAAAGGCATTTCAAGAGATTTTAAAGCATTCGGCACAAAAAATTACCACATTTGTGACTTTAATAAAGAATATTTTTACTGAATTATTAATACAATGAAGACTATTGTATGTTTATTCTATGTTTACATCACATTCGATTATTTAATTTCTGTACTTGAATACTGTATAAAGCACTGTTTATTTTACTTTTATATTTTCTCTCTTGATTTATCTATGATTGTATTTTCAAAGTATTTGTAATTTGTAAAGTCACCGCAATCGATCTAAATGAATAATTTCTTTCCAAATAAAGCTACAGTACTTAAGTCAACTGGTAAAATTGTATATTTATATCGCAATATGTAAATCGCAGAAAAAATTTATAATCACAATGTGAGATTTTACCAATATCATGCAGCCCTAGATAACTCCATTTTCACAGTCAACACTGTGACACGAAAACAGTGTTTTCTTATGTGTCCACATTGGAAAGTGTTTTTAAAAAGATACAGGCAAGCCTAATCACTCAAAAATTGACTTTTGCTGCTTGTTTAAACTATATATTTAAAATGAGATAATTTTGGGACAACTTAATCGGTTTATGTTCAATCGACTTAAGTTTGTAAAAACGAATAAGTGAACTAAATTGATTTGTGTTGTGACAACTTGGAGGAATTGTGTGAAACCCAGATTTTTTTACACTGATAGTTAGCAGACAAAAACATACAGTTTTGCAGTGGCCCTGCCCTAAGATTCCCGACCTAAATCCAACTGAGAATCTGTGGAGGGAGCTAAAGATCAGGGTGAGGACAAGGAGACCCTTCAACCTGAAAGAGTTGGAGCTCGTCGCTAAAGATGAATGGGTAAAAATGCCAGTGAAGACATGCAAAAAGCTGTTCAGCAATTATAGGAAGCAATTTATTGCTGTACTAGCCAATAAAGGCTTTACTATTGATTATTGAGAAGGGTATGAATAACTATGGGCATGACACTTTGTTCAAATGTAAATAAAAGCTGAGAAATATATTTTTCCCACAATGATGCCTCTTGTACATCATCTTGTTATCTTTTGGGAGTATACAGTGTCATTTCCGGTCAAAAAAAAAAACTTGTTGGTTGAATAAAAAAAAACTTTAAGTCAGAATATGCCAGGGCTATGAATAATTTCAGCCTTGACTGTATATTTCCCTAGCCTAAAAATGCAGTCTCAGTGTGGACACAATTCCAAAAATATGTTTTAAACAAAAACGTGTTAGTGTGGATATTGCCAGAGAGTCTGAAAACTGGCATGTTGAGCTGTTTGAGAAGCTAAAACAAAGAATATTTCGAAAGCTGATCCTCTCACATAAGGTTTGCCAGTCAAACACATGAAGAGCAAATCCTAATGAACCCCAAACTGAAGACTGCACAACGATAGTTTACAGAGATTTACTACAGTACTACAGAAGACACCACACCCTCGACAAAATATACTCTGAAAGGGAGGGTTTTAGTTCTGCTTTTGTATTGCATCAGTGCTATATTTCCAGGATTAAAACGCGGGGTGTAAAATGCACTGGATGCACCAGTCCACGTGAGTCACAACAAGTCCATCTGCACCAAACACACACTTCTCCTGGACGACAAATAGATATCTGATATTGAGGAGCTCCTTAACAAATATATTTGTTCCTTCCTTAAGTTATTAACATATTGAACAAATTGTTGGTTTTATATTTCTTTGTTCCTTGGGCATTCAGAGTGTGAATCATTCTAAACTTGACTTTAAAAAAGTGGAATTATTTTGGGTGGCTGAGGTACTGCAGTATATAAGAACCACAGCCATACAATGACCCCTGCACCTCTTTTCCACCAGCATGAACTGGGTGCTAGTTTACAGCTAGTGCTCTTTCTGATTCATCTGGCAAGCCTTCTAAGAACCGCTTTGCTTTTCCATAGGCTAGAGAGCCACCATAGAGCCAGGTCTGCCAGATGTGACGTCACTGTATATGTCTTTCCCAGAAACCCAAATGCAGAAACACCAAATAGAAACACACTAATGATGATTAGTTGCTATTAACGCTAACAGCTTTGTAATTTTACATTGGCATCCAAACAGCGAATCCAGCTTGTTCTCCCAGCATGCCATTGTTTGAAGAGACTACAAGTGATACAAGATTACAAGTGATAATAACTTATTTAATATTGCGTTTTGCTGCTATTATTACAAATGCAGATCAAAACTAGAGCCTGACTGATATATAATTTTTCCGATTTTATTAGCCGATATACTGGAGAATCTGCCGCCGATATGAATATTTTAAAAACATATTTCACAAAATATGCAGACATTCAAATAATAATTAGGAAAATATATGGTTTTGCCAATTTTATCAGCCGATATGCCAATACATCGGAGAATCTGCCATCAATATGAACATTTTTAAAACATATTTCACAGAATATGCAGAGTTGCAGACATTCAAGTAACAGTTTGGAAAATATATAGTTTTGCAGATTTTATCAGCCGATATGCCGATACATTGGAGAATCTGCCACCCATATGAATATTTTAAAAACATATTTCTCAGAATATGCAGACATTCAAATAACAATTAGGAAAATATATGGTTTTGCCGATTTTATCAGCCGATATGCCGATACATTGGAGAATCTGTCGCCGATATCAACATTTTTAAAACATATTTCACAAAATATGTAGACATTTAAAAAACAATTAGTAAAAAATATATAGTTTTGCAGATTTTATCAGCCGATATGCCGATACATTGGAGAATCTACCACCCATATGAATATTTTTAAAACATATTTCTCTGAATATGCAGACATTCAAATAACAATTAGGAAAATATATGGTTTTGCCGATTTTATCAGCCGATATGCCGATACATTGGAGAATCTGTCGCCGATATGAACATTTTTAAAACATATTTCACAAAATATGTAGACATTTAAAAAACAATTAGTAAAAAATATATAGTTTTGCAGATTTTATCAGCCGATATGCCGATACATTGGAGAATCTACCACCCATATGAATATTTTTAAAACATATTTCTCTGAATATGCAGACATTCAAATAACAATTAGGAAAATATATGGTTTTGCCGATTTTATCAGCCGATATGCTGATACACTGGAGAACCTGTCGCAGATATGAACATTTTAAAAACATATTTCACAGAATATGTAGACATTTAAATAACAATTAGTAAAAATATATAGTTTTGCCGATTTTATCAGCCGATATGCTGATACATTGGAGAATCTGCCACCCATATGAATATTTTTAAAATATATTTCACAGAATATGCAGACGTTCAAATAACAATTAGGAAAATATATGGTTTTGCCGATTTTATCAGCCGATATGCCGATACATTGGAGAATCTGCCACCCATATGAATATTTTTAAAACATATTTCTCAGAATATGCAGATATTCAAATAAAACTTTGAAAAATATATAGTTTTGCTGATTTTATCAGCTGATATGCCGATACATTGAAGAATCTGCTGCAGATATGAGCTTTTTAAAAACATATTTCACAGAATATATAACTGCTTTAAATGTATTACTCAGAAAGCAGTACACACTCCATTGTTTACAAGTTATTTTTATTTAACATCACAAAATAAAAGGATGAAGTCATTGGTATTTAGAATATAATAAAACAGAACATGCCAAAACATGTTTATTTTTTGTGTTTATTTTACCTAATTGTTATTTGAATGTCTACATTTGGAAAAGCTGTACCTCCAGTATAAATTACCACAAAAAATGAGTTTCTATATCTATTATGTTTATGTATTTACTGTATTCTATGAACAGTACTGGTCAAAAGTTTGGACACACAAATGGAAAAGTGTCCTTTGGTTGGTACTGTACTATAATATGCACATGTACTGTAGAATACCGGCCGATATATGGATATCTGTATTGTTCTAACTTCCTGTTTTTGGTATCGGAACTAAAAAAAAACATCAGTCAGCCCCTGACACAAGCGGTTCTTACTTCTAGCCCAACAATATTTTGACAGTTCACCCACAAATTCAATTTCTATCATCATTTACTCATCCTCGACTTGCTCCAAACAATGAAAGATGTTTTTGAAGAATGTTGGAATATTGTAACCATTGACATCCACAGTAAGAAAAAAAGTACTATGGAAGTCGATAGTTTCAGGTTTCCAACGTTCTTCAAAATATCTTCTTTTGCATTTAACAGAATGAAAATAACCGATACAGGTTTGATTGCAATAAAATTTTCATATTTGGATGAACAATGTCTAATTCCTCTCAGATTTGTACCCTAAATAAGAGATAAGAGTGTGTTTGGGATTATAGAGTCTCATCCTCCAGAACCCCTGCTGTCTGCCGCAATTAAAAGAGTCTATATTTAAAAAGGCAGACAGGAGCAATACAATTACCTGAGGGGATCAGGTGCTTCAGGCAAAGAAACTGAAAAGATGTGGCACGAGTGCTTCAACACAGCTAACACCCTCTAGTGCTTTTTCTCAAATTTAAGGACACAAGATGGTCTTGCCCGTGTGTCATGACGGCTCCATCGCCTCTATTGTCAGAATATCTTATCTTCAATCTTAAAAAAACAAATTCCTTGTCTGTCAAACCGCTGTTCAAAACGTAATGGTCGGTATTCATTTTTAAACTGTTTTTGAGACTCTTCTGCTCATTTAACCCAATACTAAATGTAATTATTTTTTTTAAAAAATGGATATACTATCAAATGTAGTTTCTTTCTATAATTCAAAGCTGAATTTAGAATAATTTCTCCGGTTATCAGTGTCATAAGATACAAAGATAAAACTAAACAAAACAAAACAAAAAACAAAACAAAACACATTTTTAATTTTTGAATGTGTTCAGCAACCTTTACGCATTTGATAAAAAACAAACAGTATAGTGCAGGCAAATCTCTAGCACAAGTCTTGGTGCAATATATATAATATGCTTTTATTCCAGTAAAACTAAAATAAATAAGACTTTCTCCAGAATAAATAATGATAAAAAATAGATATCTACAGGGAGTGCAGAATTATTAGGCAAATGAGTATTTTGACCACATCATCCTCTTTATGCATGTTGTCTTACTCCAAGCTGTATAGGCTCGAAGGCCTACTACCAATTAAGCATATTAGGTGATGTGCATCTCTGTAATGAGAAGGGGTGTGGTCTAATGACATCAACACCCTATATCAGGTGTGCATAATTATAAGACAACTTCTTTTCCTTTGGCAAAATGGGTCAAAAGAAGGACTTGACAGGCTCAGAAAAGTCAAAAATAGTGAGATATCTTGCAGAGGGATGCAGCACTCTTAAAATTGCCAAGCTTCTGAAGCGTGATCATCAAACAATCAAGCGTTTCATTCAAAATAGTCAACAGGGTCGCAAGAAGCGTGTGGAAAAACCAAGGTGCAAAATAAACTGCCCATGAACTGAGAAAAGTCAAGCGTACAGCTGCCAAGATGCCACTTGCCACCAGTTTTGACATATTTCAGAGCTGCAACATCACTGGAGTGCCCAAAAGCACAAGGTGTGCAATACTCAGAGACATGGCCAAGGTAAGAAAGGCTGAAAAACGACCACCACTGAACAAGACACACAAGCTGAAATGTCAAGACTGGGCCAAGAAATATCTCAAGACTGATTTTTCTAAGGTTTTATGGACTGATGAAATGAGAGTGAGTCTTGATGGGTCAGATGGATGGGCCCGTGGCTGGATCGGTAAAGGGCAGAGAGCTCCAGTCCGACTCAGACGCCAGCAAGTTGGAGGTGGAGTACTGTTTTGGGCTGGTATCATCAAAGATGAGCTTGTGGGGCCTTTTCGGGTTGAGGATGGAGTCAAGCTCAACTCCCAGTCCTACTGCCAGTTTCTGGAAGACACCTTCTTCAAGCAGTGGTACAGGAAGAAGTCTGCATCCTTCAAGAAAAGCATGATTTTCATGCAGGACAATGCTCCATCACACGCGTCCAAGTACTCCACAGCGTGGCTGGCAAGAAAGGGTCTAAAAGAAGAAAAACTAATGACATGGCCTCCTTGTTCACCTGAGCTGAACCCCATAGAGGACCTGTGGTCCATCATCAAATGTGAGATTTACAAGGAGGGAAAACAGTATACCTCTCTGAACAGTGTCTGGGAGGCTGTGGTTGCTGCTGCACGCAATGTTGATGGTGAACAGATCAAAACACTGACAGAATCCATGGATGGCAGGCTTTTGAGTGTCCTTGCAAAGAAAGGTGGCTATATTGGTCACTGATTTGTTTTTGTTTTGTTTTTGAATGTCAAAAATGTATATTTGTGAATGTTGAGATGTTATATTGGTTTTACTAGTGAAAATAAATAATTGAAATGGTTATATATTTGTTTTTTGTTAAGTTGCCTAATAATTATGCACAGTAATAGTCACCTGCACACACAGATATCCTCCTAAAATAGCTAAAACTAAAAACAAACTAAAAACTACTTCCAAAAATATTCAGCTTTGATATTAATGAGTTTTTTGGGTTCATTGAGAACATGGTTGTTGTTCAATAATAAAATTAATCCTCAAAAATACAACTTGCCTAATAATTCTGCACTCCCTATATACATTTGTCTTAACTGTATAAATACAAAAATTAAATAAAAATAAACAGTATAGTATAAGCAAATGTCTAGCGCATGTCTCTGTGTAATGGTTTTCTGTTTTTCAGGTTATCCCTGTGAACTTCTCAGAAATGATTTGCTCAGCCCAACAACTAGACATCATGCGCAATGCAATGGTCCATTTGCAAAAAACCAACATTACGAAACAGCTTCTTTCCTCAAGCCTGCCCAGAAAACACCTCACACTGCCACAGCGTCCTATGTTCACTATTCATCAAGCTACTACTGATGAATGAAAACACTCCCCATTGAAAAGCCATTATCTTACTCTGACGGGTAGATTTTCATGCCCAGTCCACCATCCTCATGCCAACAGACAGTAAGCGGTCTATGATCATTACACAAAAGTGAAGTAATCTTACCATTCCTTCACGAAGAAAACCACTCATCTGGGCCTTCACTCACTCATTTCATCTTATGAGCCATTACCTTGTCCGTTCAAGCTGGATTTATGCTTTCGGTGGTTATTTAATGGCATTACAATCTGTGGGGAAAATTCATCTCTGAGTGAGGCTCACGACTTATAATTTAGATGTGAAAGAAAGACAACATATGCAAGAGAGCAAAACCATATGATGCCAGAAAGACCTGTTACAACATCCAATAGGCTATAAAGGGTATATTATTATATTGTTGAGAAGTTATAATATGTAAAATTCATAAATCAATTAATAGTGAGTATAGATATATATTTAAAATTTATAATCTCTGAACTTTAATGTCCATGGTTATTATAGATACTCTTCTGTGGAAAAGGCCGAAGAGAAATTGAGGTTATTTAAAGAAGGTTTAAAACTTGGGACTTTCTAAAGATTTAATAAGTTGAACTTGAGAACTGAATTTGTTTCAGTCATTAGTTTAAATCATCTTTTTTTCATAGGTAATCAATCATTGTTTTAGATTTTTTTATGAGTTAATTATAAAAAATTATTTATTCACAAAGTTCAAAAGTAATTTAAAATACAATAGACCTGAATGATTCTTTTAATTACTGAAAATCTTTAAACCATTAAACTGTATTTGAGAGCTGAATCAGCTCGATTCAAAAGCAAAACATTTTTGTAAACTGGATCAAACAATTACACTGAAAAAAATAACATTCAAAGATAATTCCTTGGATTTACAAAAAAAAAATTAAGTTAAGTGGTTGTAAACAGTTTATTTGGGCTGAATTTAAACAAACAAATTAAGTTGAAGATTGCTAAATTTAATTTGTTTGTTTAAATTCAACACAAATTGTTTGCAACAATTTTGCAGAAGTCATTTTTTTCAGCGTAGTTGACTGTCCTAGTTTAAAAAAACAAATATATAAATTCAAATGAAATAAAATGTCATTTTTAAAAGTTAATTAAAAATAATTTTTACAACAATTATTATTGTAATTATTATTATTAAATTATTAAAGGTAATTAATAATTAAAAATTAAATAAAATAAAACAAACAATTAAAAATAAAATGTAAAAACTAAAATCAATTTTAAAAATATACAAATTAAATAAGGAAATTTTAAATAAAACATTAAAATATTATTAAAATAAAAGAAATAATATCCTAAAATAACTAATAAATCTAAAAAAAGTTTTTAAAAACCGTATTAAATAAAATAAAAAATATCAAAAATTTTAAATAAATACAATGTAAAATAAATAATTCCATTTTATACAACAAAATTCAGCAGCCATATCTAAAACGTTGTGCCAAATATTCCACTATTATTTCATTAAATACTTCTTCACTCAGTAATTATAGATAATTCATTCATGTGCCCTTAAGTTAAATGGTGAAGTGAATCATTTTATGAACCAGGTGTTTGTTTTACTAAAGTACTAAAATAGTGAATCATACTAAAATAGTAAATAGTCAGTCTTTTTTTGAGTTGGGACAAATTATTGAATTGACAACTCGACCAGTCTGATTACAGACAAGAGGATCATCTGTATCAGCCTTGAATGTTTTAAAAAAAAGATATTTCACCCAAAAATGAAAATTCTGTCAACGTTTACTCACCCTTCACTTGTTCAAAACGTTTTCGAGATTCTTTCTTCTGTTGAGCACAAAAGAAGATATTATATTTATAAAACCCAACATTCTTTAAAATATCTTCTTTTGTGTTCAACAGAAGAAAGAAAATCATAAAAGTGTAAACAAACATAAGGGTGAATAAATGAGGTCATTTAAATTTTTGAATGAACTAACCGTTTAAAAAAGCCATCCAGTAACAAGAGCCTGACAGAATCTGTGGATAATTTTTTGCCTTTTCTGCACAAAAGTTTTTTTTTTTAAATCTACAGACTTATGTGGAATGATTTTGAAAGTAACTAAAAACTTAAAACATGTAAATATTAATAATAATAAATAAATAAATAAATAAATAAATAAATAAATAAATAAATAAATAAATAAATAAAAAAAAAAAAAACGTTTATATTTTATTTAAGGTTTACAACGCAAAGCCAATTAGAGCCTCTCATAAAATAGAGCTACTTCAAGACGGAAAAATATTACTTTACAAACTGTATTGTGAATAAATCCTATAAACACTAGCATATTATTCTTTATTACTACTGAAATTAATATAAAAACTGAACAAAAAAATATATTTACACACATTTACGCAAGAAAATACATAGACGCAATGATGGGCTAAAAAAAAAAAGAATTTCTGCACGCCTACTGCACTAATAACATAAACACTACCTGACAAAAGTCTTGTCATCAATCCCAGATTTAAAAGCAACAAATAATAACTTGACTTCTAGTTGATCATTTGGAAAAATGGCAGAAGGTAAATTTTTCCCATGAATTATCTGTTGAACTGCATCCCAATCATCACAAATACTGCAGAGGAGCTATTGGAACCCACATAGACCCAAGATTCCCACAGAAATTAGTTAAGTTTGGTTCAGAAAAAAATCATGATTTGGGGTTACATTACATTTGTGGGCATTTGAGAGATCTGCAGAGTGGATGGCAACATCAACAGCCTGAGGTATCAAGACATTTGTGTTGCCAATCATAGTACAAACCACAGGAGAGAGCAAATTCTTCAGCAGGATAGAGCTCCTTCTCATACTTCAGCCTCCACATCAAATTTCCTGAAAGTAAAGAAGGTCAAGGTGCTCCAGGATTGGCCAGCCCAGTCACCAGACATGAACATTATTGAGCATGTCTGTGGTAAGATGAAGGAGGAGGCATTGAAGATGAATCCAAAGAGTCTTGATGAACTCTGGGAGTCCTGCAAGAACGCTTTCTTTGCCATTCCAGATGACTGATTTGAGTCATTGCAGAGATGTATGGATGCAGTCCTCCAAGCTCATGGGAGTCATGCACAATATTAACTCTTTCTCCACTGCACCATGACTTTATATTCTATACTGTACATTATTTCTGTTAAGTGACAAGACTTTTGTCTATCAAAGTCAATCCTTACTGTCCTGATTAAATCATTATAAATCAAGGCATGATCACATTTTATTTTGATCAAATAAGCGTAATCTAGAGGCCTTTGCCTTTCATATAAGCCACTTCTGATACCAAATGATCAACTAGAAGTCAAGTTATTATTTATCGTTCATAAAACTTGGATAGGCGACAAGACTTTTGTAAGGTAGTGTAGAATAAAAAAAAAATAAGCTATTAGAGAGTTCATGAACTGCTTGCCACAGCCCAAAGTTACCCATGAATCACTAGAGTAATGAAAATCGAAACATTTAACCATTGTTGGTTTCATAACTGGAAAAAAGCAGACGTAAATGAGAAGCGACAGCCAAACAAGGCGCATGTGTTTCATCACTCAGCAGTGGAACCAGGAAACAGAAAAAAAACCCTGAATTTATCTGGAAAAGCGAGGCTTTCCCTAAAGACTGACGGATGAGTGGGAGGATTCATTAGGACAGGATGAGGTGTTATAGAGAAAGTGAGGGTCGTTATCTGATCTCTTCAGCTGTTTGTCTTTGGCGGGGTGGATTTCTTTCCCTGATGATCTGCACCTTGTCTAGTCCTGTCGGCCACTGAAGAGTGAATAGAGGTAATTAGCTCTGAGTGATGAAGCACACGCTCAGACTGGCCCGTTTGCACTGGAAACACAAAAATCACACACCTGAAGATACAAGCTGAAGACTCCAGAGGCCCGTTACACACTTATTAATATCAGATACTAATGTTTAAAAGGAACGCTCAAAGAAATATGCTCCTTTACAGCTCTCCTACAGTAAAAAATATCTGTAAATTAGCTGTTTTCTGTATTTTGAGATTCATGTTTTTATTTTACCCCCATTTATTTATGCTTTTGAACTGCATTACGGGACCTTAATCTTTCTTCCAGCAACTTTTAACCTTGAAAAGTTTAAAAAAGTGACTTTATGAACATTTGTAATAGTTTAAAGTGATATATTGTCTGGGTTTGTGTAAAGTATGGTGCAAAAACTTTGTACTAAACTGCCAGTACGTTTTCTGTTATTTTACAGATTTATTTCCCTTTATACTATTTCTTAAACATTATATTACTTTAAACTACTAAAATCTCAATATAAGTCTCTTTGTTAAACTGTAGAGTTGAATTTTTTTAACATCAGATGTTGACAGAGCAGAAATTAACATCCCATAATGCAATTCACAACCGTAAATACAGAAAACACAAAATACGAAAACGAACGCCAATCATAAACGCTTTGGTGCGTTTTAAAGTAGGCAGATGTCAGATTACAGCTGAGGTGAAAAGTTCAAAAAGCTAAACAAACAAAAGTTATGTGCCTTTATATTTATGAAAAATACTAAAACAATAAATGTATATTTTATTATGTTATATAAAATATGTACTTCGCAAAGCCTGTTCTAACCTAAAATTGACACAAAATCAAAAGTGTAATATCTAAACAAATTATATTCCAAATTTAAAGTTGATATCTCAAAAATATGAGCTTTCAGTAAGGTTTTGTTTGGCCGCAGTACCAAAGATGACGACCAAAAGATATGCAGTTTCCATTGGTGACCATAAAAGGGCGCCCCCACTATGCTTTGAGGAATATGAACAATGTTCTCTTATCCTTTCGATAATAGTTGTAAAGTAGACATACACTTCTAAAGTGGGAAGGGAAGTTTGGTGGTATTTAATTTGTATCTAGAACAAAAAATATATCTAAAGGCCCCAAAAGTTTATATTTTTACATGTGGATTGCTGTAGCAAAGTAATCAGAGTTTCAAGTAATGGACTGGAGCAGAGATCAACATCCCATAATGCAATTCACAACCTTTAATAAATAGAAAACACAAAATACGGAAACCGTTAATTAACAGATTTTATTTTTATAGTTTTGAGTTTTACCATTTTTTTAAGATATGAAAATGACATTCAATTTAAACGAATGCCAATCATAAATGCTTTGGTGCGTATATTAAAGCTTGGTCTCATTTTAAAGTAGGCGGATGTCAGATTGCAGCTGAGGTGAAAAGTTCAAAAAGCTAAACAAACAAAAGTTATGTGCCTTTATATTTATGAAAAATACTAAAACAATTAATGTATATTTTATTATGTTATATAAAATATGTACTTCGCAAAACCTGTTTTAACCTAAAATTTAAACAAAATGAAAGCTAAAAATCTGAACAAATTATATTCCAAATTTAAAGTTGATATCTAAAAAAATACAAGCTTTCAGTAAGGTTTTGTTTGGCCGCAGTACCAAAGATGACCACCAGAAGATATGCAGTTTCCATTGGTGACCATACAAGGGCGCCCCCACTATGTTTTGAGGAATATGAACAATGTTCTCTTATACTTTTATTAATAGTTGTAAAGTAGACATACACTTCTAAAGTGGAAAGAGAAGTTTGGTGGTATTTAATTTGAATTTACAATCTAAAAAAAACAAAAAAACTAAAATCTTACATTTTTTACATGTGGATTGCTGTAGCAAAGTAATCAGTGTTTCAAGCAATAAAGTCAAATTTTGCTAAACACTACAGATTTTTTTAATGGCCCAGGATAAAAATATATATATATTTTTACTTGCCCCATCAAAAAACTCATTTTAATTAATTATTTCTTAGCCATTTTAAATAATGTGTCAAAACAAGCAGACCCTAGTTCTATACATACTATTTTTTTTAACATATTAAAAACACTTAAAAAAAATAGATGTATGCACAACACACTGTTATAATATTAGTTATAAATAGGGATTTGCTAAAAGTTTTGTATTACTGGAGATTGGATCCTTTGGATTGGGTAGATTTACATAAACAAAGGAAAATTAAGATCTGTTAAAAATTATTTAAGACAAACAAGACAAGATTTCAGTGAATTTAAGACTTTTTAATGGCTAAAATTTAAGACATTTTAAGACTTTAAAGACCGCGCAGACACCCTGGTAATACTTGATCACTCCGATGAGTATCCTTGTTGCATTAAACCATATCGCTCAAAAATGACCAAAAGAGTTTCAATAATTCTTTCGCATTAAAAGCTTGACTTTTCTGTGGTTACATCGTGTACTAGGACAGATAGAAAATGAACAGTTGCCATTTTCTAGGTCGATATGTCTAAGGACTATACTCTCATTCCAGTGAAATAAATCATTGTGCATGCTTCAGCCATGGTACAGCAGCAAAGCTTCTTGATTATTACACTGGAATATCGAAAACTCTTTGGTCATTTTTGAGCGAGATGCTAATGGTTTAATCCGATTCAATGATTTATGTTAAGCTAAGCTGTTCCCGCCAGACCCAGAGATCAGCTGAATGGATTCAAACATGGTAAAACTCAACAGGGGAGTTGTAAAATGAGACATATTTTAAGTGGAGTGTTTCTTTAAATTATAGAAATATGAATAATTGATAAAAGGACATAGAGAAACTGCTAACATAAAAAAGCAATTATAGAATTGAAAATAAAGCTCAAATAAAATACAAATATAAAATACAGTATTAAATCAAATATTAACAGTAGATAAAAGCAATAAAAAATAGGAACAAAGTGCTTTGATTATTTTTTGATAAATAAAATAATAACCTAAAACTATCAAGAACAATAATATTGTTTAAGCCTAATTAATTAAATGACAAAATAAATAAAAAATAAAGCTTTTTTACTAATAATAAATAAATTACAATAGAATAAATAACATATAAATATTTTTATATAATAAAAAACTAAAAAGTTATAAAAATCAGTCTTTGTAAACTTGCCCCTATAGCTAAAACAGATTAATGAGATGTATGATAAAACAAAGCTGAAGTATAATAGGTCATACTTTAAAGTACAATTCTTGCTTTTAACAAACTATTAGCCAAGACATTTAGCTCAGAAAAGCATTACATTGCTGCTTATTTTATAGTTTTTAAAGTAGTACTCTGGTTTAGGTATTGAAATAGGGATATAGAATAAAATCATAATTACAGTGCATCCGGAAAGTATTCATAGCGCTTCACTTTTTCCACATTGTTTTATGTTACAGCCTTAATCCAAAATGGATTAAATTCATTTATTTCCTTAAAAATTCTACACACAACACCCCATAATGACAATGTGAAAACAGATTTTTTTGAAATTGTTGCAAATTTATTAAAAATAAAAAACCTGAAAAATCACATGTACATCAGTATTCACAGCCTTTGCCCTGAAGCTCTAAATTGAGCTCAGGTACATCCTGTTTCCACTGATCATTCTTGAGATGTTTCAGCAGCTTAACTGGAGTTCACCTGAGGTAAATTCAGTTGATTGGACATGATTTGAAAAGGCATACACCTGTTTATATAAGGTCCCAGGGTTGACAGTGCATGTGAAAGCACAAACCAAGCATGAAGACAAAGGAATTGTCAGTAGACCTCCAAGACAGGATTGTCTCGAGGTACAAGGCTGGGGAAGGTTACAGAAAAATTTCTGCTGCTCTGAAAGTTCCAGTGAGCACAGTGGCCTCCATCATACGTATGAACCACCATCATATGTTTTGAACCACCAGGACTCTTCCTAGGGCTGGCCGGCCATCTAAGCTAAGGAATCGGGAGAGAAGGGCCTTAGTCAGGGAGGTGATCGATAACCCGATGGCCACTCTGTCTGAGCTTCAGCGTTCTTCTGTGGAGAGAGGAGAACCTTACAGAAGGACAACCATCTTTGCAGCAATCCACCAATCAGGCCTGTATGGTAGAACGGCCAGACGGAAGCCACTCCCCGCCTGGAATTTGCCAAAAGGCATCTAAAGGACTCTTAGACCATAAGTTCTCTGCTCTGATGAGTCTAAAATTGAACTCTTTGGAGTGAATGCCAGGAGTTACATTTGGAGAAAACCAGGCACCGCTCATCAATAGGCTAATACCATTTCTACAGTGAAGCATGGTGGTGGCAGCATCATGCTGTGGGGATGTTTTTCAGCAGCAGGAACTGGAAGACTAGTCAGGATAGAGGGAAAGATGAATGCAGCAATGTACAGAGACATCCTGAATGAAAACCTGCTTCAGAGTCCTCAAACTGGGGTGACGGTTAATCTTCGAGCAGGACAATGACCCAAAGCACACAGCCAAAATATCAATGGAGTGGCTTCACAACATCTCGGTGAATGTCCTTGAGTGACCCAGCCAGAGCCCAGACCTAAATCCTATTGAACATCTCTGGAGAGATCTGAAAATTGCTGTACACCGTCGCTTCCCATCCTGATTCCAACCTGATAGAGCTTGAGAGGTACTGCAAACTGGAATGGGCAAAAATTCCCAGGTGTGCCAAGCTTGTGGCATCATATTCAATAAGACTTGAGGCTGTAATTGCTGCCAAAGGTGCATCAACAAAGTATTGAGCAAAGGCTGTGAATACTGATGTACATGTGATTTTTCAGGTTTTTACTTTTAATAAATTTGCAACAATTTCAAAAAAATCTTTTTTCACATTGTAATTATGGCGTATTGTGTGTAGAATTCTGAGGAAATAAATTAATTTAATCCATTTTGGAATAAGGCTGTAACACAAAAAATGTGTACCAATATCGTAATAAGCAATTAATAAGCCAGAAGTTAATAGTGTGAATTTCTACATAAACTACAGTGTTATATTAATATATTATATTACATTAGTAGGTAAAACAAAGACGCCCCAAAATCTGATTTTGAGTCTGTGCCATGCAATACATCAGCCAATATCTCTGACAGTTAATCTTTAGAACTTTCCATAATTACCTGGTTAAATGACAGATTTATAATAACAGGTTACACAAACACCACTCCATAGCATTTTCATAACAGCTTAAAAGCAATCACTTTCTCAAAGAGCACCTCCAGAAACATCAAGACATGCACTTAACTTAGTCTTGTCAGCATTACTTTAACACCAGACCATACATATAAACAATCTATTGGCTTGCCTGGTTTTGCAGCAGAAAACGAGACAGACGGTGATTCAGATATTTACACTGCTGTTGTTTGTCATCAACCTTGTGCTCTTTATGACTTAACAGAAAAGCCTCACCTCTACAAGTTGCACAATTTGAGGCAGCAACTCTTAAAAATTACAAACAAAGTTAAAAATTGTTTACTAGTTTTACCCAATGAGGTTTTACCTCATAAAGAAAACAGCACTTACAGTACGTCGTCAGGATTTCTGTTTGTCATCCAGTCACACGCAAACGCTGTGATGACTCCGCCACCTAGAGGTCAGTCAGTGTTACTGCAGAAACCTGTCATGCTACTTTTCTGACAAACAAATTTGGTTTTATTGTGTAAGGACCTTAAAATGAAAGCTTTCGAAACGGTATATTTAAAGGTAGAGGACAGATGGATATGTGATGAGGCAGTGGGTAAACTGTCACGCTATACATTTAGTAATGTACATTTAGTATACTATACATGATAGTGGGATAGAACTGTAAAATACGGGAAAATCCCGAGAAAAACGAGAGGGTTGACAGGTATGATAAATAACAAATAAGATTTCTGAAGGATCATGTGAGTAATTGCTGAAAAATTCAGCACTGAATTACAGGAATAAAGCACATTAAAAACCTTTACTAAAACATAATTTTACAATAGAACTGCTTTTTAATGTTATTTTGCTACAGTATATACCTCTTTAAGGGCGGCACAGTAGTTTAATGGTTAGAACTGTCGCCTCACAGCAAGAAGGTTGCTGGTTTGAGTCTTAGCTGGGTCAGTGGCATTTCTGTGTAAAGTTTGCATGTTCTCCCCGTGTTGGCGTGGGTTTCCTCCGGGTGCTCAAGTTTCCCCCACAGTCCAAACTCCAAAGACATGCGCTATAGGTGAACTGAGTAAACTAAAATTGGCCGTAGTGTATGAGTGTGTGTGTGAATGAGTGTGTATGGATGTTTCCTAGTACTGGGTTGCAGCTGGAAGGGCATCCGCTGTGTAAAACATATGCTGGATAAGTTGGCGGTTTATTCCGCTGTGGCGACCCCTGATGAATAAAGGGACTAACCTGAAGGAAATTGAATGAATGAATATACCTCTTTGGATAGAATGAAAGACCTCTAAAACTTTCTTTGGAAAAACACTTAACCTTTGAATGACAGATGCTCAACTCTCCCCTGATGCTGAACACCAGAACAAGTTTCTGCCTCAAATGATCATGAGACAAAATAAAGCGTCTGAAGGAGGAGAGGGCCAGTAATAAAGCAGCAGCGGCGCAGAGGGAGATGAAGGTGACGACGAGACACAAAACATTCCTCCCTCATGCACGTTTTCTCTCATAATCTCCTTACATAAGCAGAGCCCGTGACCTCGAGGAGACGCCAGACCAACACAGACAGACACACACACACACACACACACACACACACACACACACACACACACACACACACACACACACACACACACACACCAGATGAACACAGTCACTGCAGAGCTTTACAACAGGACGACCCCCTACTGCGATCCTGCTAATACACACACATAAAGACACATATCAACACACACTCACATCAGACACAAAAACAAACATATACACACACACAAAACACACTCACGAATCACACACATGTACATAAACACACACTCACAAGTTGTTTGATTCTGATTACTTTGCTCTGTGTTGATGTGTGCTTGTGTACAATATCTGTGTGTGTGTGTGTGTGTGTGTGTGTGTGTGTGTGTGTGTGTGTGTGTGTCTGCCCCTGTGTTGATGAGTACAGTATCCGTGTCTGTATATATGAGTATGAGTGTGTGCGTGTGTGTACAGTATGTATGTAAGGATGCGTGTGTGTATATGTGAGTGTGTATTTATGTATGTGTGTGTGTATGCACTCATGTGCATTTACTGTATGTGAGTGTGTGTATATGAGTATGTGAGTGTGTGCGTGTATGTGCATATGTGTGTATACGAGTGTGTATTAATGTATGTATGTGTTTGTGTGTGTGTGTATTCAGTCATGTGTGTCTATATGAGCGTGTATTTACAGTATGTACATGTGGTGTGTATGGGTGTGTGTGTGTGCGTATGTATGTACAGTATGTATGGGCGCATGTGTGTGTATACGAATGTGTATTTATCTATGTATGTGTGTGTTTGTATGCACTCGTGTGTCTATACGAGTGTCTGTTTATGTACATGTGTATATGAGTATGTGCGTGTGTGTGCATGTGTGTATTTATGTAGATATGTATGTGTGTGTGTGTGTATGTCTATGCACTCATGTGTCTCTATATGAGTGTGTTTATGTACATGTGGTGTGCATATGAATATGAGTGAGAGCGTGTGTGAGCGTATGTATGTATGTATGGGCGCATGTGTGTGTATATGAGTGTGTATTTATCCATGTATGTGCGTGTTTGTATGCACTCGTGTGTCTATACGAGTGTGTGTTTTTGTACATGTGTATATGAGTATGTGCGTGTGTGTATGTGTGCGCATGTGTGTATTTATGTATGTATGTGTGTGTGTGTGTGTGTGTGTGTGCATTCATGTGTCTCTATATGAGTGTGTGTTTATGTACATGTGGTGTGTATACGAATATAAGTGTGAGCGTGTGTGTGCGTATGTATGTACAGTATGTATGGGCGCATGTGTGTGTATATGAGTGTGTATTAATGTATGTATCTGTGTGTGTGTGTGTGTGTTTGTGTGTGTGTGTGTGTGTGTGTGCCCCTGTGTTGATGAGTACAGTATCTGTGTCTGTATATATGAGTATGAGTGTGTGCGTGTGTGTACAGTATGTATGTAAGGATGCGTGTGTGTATATGTGAGTGTGTATTTATGCATGTGTGTGTGTGTATGCACTCATGTGCATCTACTGTATGTGAGTGTGTGTTCATGTACACGTGGTGTGTATATAAGTATGAGTGTGTGCGTGTGTGTGCATATGTATGTATGGACGCATATGTGTGTATACGAGTGTGTATTAATGTATGTATGTGTTTGTGTGTGTGTGTATTCACTCATGTGTGTCTATATGAGTGTGTATTTACAGTATGTACATGTGGTGTGTATGAGTGTGTGAGCGTGTGTGACCGTATGTATGTATGGGCGCATGTGTGTGTATATGAGTGTATTTATCCATGTGTGTGTGTGTTTGTATGCACTCGTGTGTCTATACGAGTGTGTGTTTTTGTACATGTGTATATGAGTATGTGCGTGTGTATGTGTGCGCATGTGTGTATTTATGTATGTATGTATGTGTGTGTGTGTGTGTGCGTGTGTATGCACTCATGTGTCTATATGAGTGTGTGTTTATGTACATGTGGTGTGTATAGGTGTGAGCGGGTGTGTGCGTATGTATGTACAGTATGTATGGGCGCATGTGTGTGTATATGAGTGTGTATTAATGTATGTATCTGTGTCTGTGTGTGTCTGTGTGTGTGTGTGTGTGTGTGTGTGTGTGTGTGTGTGTGTGTGTGTGTGTGTGTGTGTGTGTGTGTGTGTGTGTGTGTGTGTGTGTGTGTGCCTTGTGTTGTGGAGGCCAAATTGAGAGCAATACCAGTAATTATTTACCTTGTGGGGACATTTTTTAATCCCCATGAGGAAAATGTTAGTAAATCACAGAAGCCTTTTGAAAAAAAAGTTTCTCGTTTAGGCATAGGGTTGGGGTAGCGGGGTAGAATATATAGTTTGCACAAAATAAAAATCAAGTACCCTTAAAGATAGTTGTGTGTGTGGTTGTGGTTCACAAGATGACGTGTACAGATGGCGAACATACATTCACTGAAGGACAGATGAAGCATCTCTGTCTCCATATTGGCATGCTAGCTGAAACAGAACAGGGAACTGAAAGTGTTTTTGCTTTCAGTTTGCAGACTTCCCTACTGCAGCCATCTAATCACATTCTTATGCACATGCCCTGAATGGCCAAATGCTGCGTAATTCACTTACACTGACAGTCAAGCTGATGAACAGCTTGATATATATATATATATATATATATATATATATATATATATAGACGTACACATACAGCTATCTAAATGGGGGCATTACAAGCACTTTAATTGTTTTTACCACACATTTAAATACACATTTATATACATAAATATACACAGACACACACACACACATGTCACTTAACTATCTAAATGGGGATAATACATAGACTTCTATTGTTTTTAAATACATACTGTATAGTTACACACACAGTCATTAATATACAAGCATATCATTCCATATAGATAGGTACACACAAACACACACTCACTTAACTATCTAAATTTATATAAAATAATAATAATTCCTTACATTTATATAGCGCTTTTCTAGACAATCAAAGCGCTTTACACATTAGGCGGTATCACCTCATCCACCACCAGTGTGTAGCATCTACCTGGATGACACTTATGGTAGCCATATTGCGGCAGACCGCACACCACACACCAGCTGAATGGTGTAGAGGAGACAGAGTGATGAAGTCAATTATGATATGGGGATGGTTAGGAGGCCAGTGGGCAAATTTGGCCAGCACGCCAGGGTTAAACTCTTTTTTGAAGGACATCCTGGGATTTTTCACCACAGAGTCAGGACCTCAGTTTAACGTCTCACTGATGCTCACTGAGCAGTACAGAGTCCTCTCCACTATACTGGGGTGTTAGGACCCACACAGACAGCAGCTTGAGCGCCCTCTGCTGGTCTCACTAACACCAAGCAGCTGGTCTCACTAACGCCAGCAGCAACCTAGCTTGCCCATGTGGTCTCCCATCCAGGTACTGACCAGGTGCAGCCCTGCTTAGCTTCAGTGGGTGACCATGTGAGTTGCAGAGAGCTAGCTGCCGTGTATACATACATACACACATATATATATATATATAGTAGTTCCTCTTACAAAAGGGTTTTTGAGACTCTCAGTGTTTCATTTTCTTTTTTACATACGCGATTATGCCATCAAACTGCTGTAAAAACGCAATATCATAGCAGTGCAATGGCTGTATATTGCCACTGGTGGGGAGCACCAACTGGGAAGGCAGTAAACAGTAAACAGACAGTAAAGCTCCAACTTATTGATCATTTACATCTAAAACTGTTGAGGAAGAAATGTCAATAATATTGTGGTGTCACTCTTACCTTTGATGCGTGTCTGCGCTCTGGACAGTCTGGATGCTGACAGAGCACACACTCTTCATCCTGAGAAGACTTCTCGTCTACAACAGAAAAACACACACACAGATGCACATCATGTGGCAAGGTGGATTCTGGCGGGGAAAAGAAAATAATGCACATTTTTCCACCATCATTACTGTTGACAGTGCAGCAGTGTTTGTTAAACTATTCTGGATTAAATTTAAACAAATGAGAATATAACCATTTAAACCTAAACAAAAAATATATCAATAAAAATTTATAATAAATGTAAATAAAATAAATAAATAATTAAAAAGGGGAAAAAAGACAAAAACTAACCAAAATGAAAAAAAAAAAAACTAAATTAATTAATGATGTTAAATGTAAAACTAGGTAGGGATTTGATGAAAATAAAAACAAATGAATCGCGAGTCATGTATTAAAATTAAGCAAAAAAAAAAAAAACATTTAAAAAAAAAACTAAATAATAAATAAAAAAATATTTAATGAAAAATGTGGAAAAGGGAAAACTAACAGAATGGAAAAATTAAAGTAAAACAAAAAGCTAAACAAAATAAAAAATAAAGGGAAATATGTACAAGCATGCAACAAAAAAACAAAGTAAAGAATTGCAATCAAAAAGAAAACTAAATTCAAAACTAAAAGAAAAGATTTCAGAAAAAAAATAAGAAAATACAAACAAAAGAAACAATGAAATTAAATGAGACAAACTGAAGAAAAAACAACTATGAAATAAAAAGAAAAAAGAAAATAAATACCAAAAAAAGTAATAAATTGTTTGTTTTTTTAAATCTATACAAACATTTAAAATACATTAAAAGTAAAAAAAAATAGATCTTAAAGA
>LR812541.1:42779803-42787303 GCA_903798195.1 Danio kyathit | reverse complement strand
CCTGGCGATCAACCTTCCAGCTGATTTCAGCTCCAACCCTGATCAAACACACCTGAACCAATTATTTAGAACGTGAGGAGCACTTGATAATTACAGGCAAGTGTGTTTGATAAGGGCTGCAACTGAAAACTGCAGGACGGTCGATCGCCAGGAATAGGGTTGAGCACCCCTGACCTATAGCAAACGACTGACCTAAACTCAACCAATAGTGTTTTCAAATGCAAACATAAGTGAAAAGTGCACTTGTAGTGCAGTTTTACCTAGATTTTACATTGTTTTATTTCTTTTGTGGAAGCATACTTAACTGGTCTCAAACCTGAGCACTCTGCATCACAAATACAACACCGTACAAGGTGAGCTATCAAGCAAACTGACCATGCCAGAAATGTTGTCCATATGGAGATAGATAGGTGCGCCAAATGTATTCGATTACAAATCATAGACACCAACTTGTTTTGTGGTATTTATTTGGTGTTGAGCAAAGAACTGCACAAAAATAATGCTTTATTTGTAAATAATATAGCCCTGTAATATCATTAAAGTGAAAAGGAACAAAGTTGTTGGCGTCATACTGCCCCCTAGTGTTTATTTTACTTAGAAACTCCAGTCAAATGTAGGTTTAAGTATGTTTTTGCAAATTTACAAAAAATACAGGCTAAAAGCAGTGGTTCCCAAAGTGGGGGATAACCAAAATTAAACAAAGAATAGACTTGGGCCTACCAGTGTGTGTGAGTATTTTGCATTTACAAGGTTTGTATATTTATAACCACCTCAGAGGATATTGGGAGTCACAAGTCACTGGCATTGTTATTCTGGGGGTCACAGGCTAAAAAGTTTGGGAACCCCTTGGCTAAAGTACTTATTTTCAATTAGCCTGTGTTGAATAAATGACAACAATTTATGTTGCTGTGTCTGTTAAACCTGTGTACAATCACAGAAAACCTTCAAATCTACTTGCAATGCAATCAATCCAAAGAGCAGGGCTGAAATTGGAGGTAAAACATTTAAAACACACTACGAATGTTAGTTTTTGGTTCCCAGAATATTCTCCGTTTGTTAGAAATAAAAGAAATTTGTCGGTGTGATAGCCCAGTGGTTAGAGCTTCGACATATAGCGCAATGTGCTCTGGGTGTCCAGAGTTCGAATCAAGACTCGTGGACCTTTCCTGATCCTATTCCTCTCCCTCCCTCTCCCACTTCACTTCCTCTCATTCTACTGTCCTGTCAAATAAAGGCAAGATACCAAAACAAATGTATTTAATTAAGTAAATAAAACATTTCTTCTAGGTAAGGAAAATGTTCCCAGGATTCTCTATTTTAGGTTCCTGCTGAGTGAATGCAAAAATCATTTCTGCAATATTCTGGGATGTTAGCTATTGGCTATCGAAAAAAAAAATCCTACAAAGAATGTTCCCAGATTGTTGTTATTTGTGACCCTGGACAAAACAAAATTTAGGTTTATGCATCACCTGAAAGTTGAAATAAATGCTTGTGTTCCATTGATGTATGGGTTATTATGATATGACAATATCTGGGATATTTGAGATACAACTATTAGAAAATCTAGAATCTGAGGGCTCAAAAATATCAACATACTGAGAAAAGTCACCTTTAAAGTTGTCTAAATGAAGTGCTAATCTAAATAAATTGTTTGTGTTCATATATTTAAATAGTAATTTTACAAAAAAACAAACATAATACAATAGTTTCCTTAATATTCAAATGATTATTGGCATAAAAGAAAAATTGATAATTTTAACCAACACAATGTAATTTTCAATGATTGCCAAAAATATATCCTTGCAATGTAAGATTGGTTTTGTGTTCCACGGTCACATTTCGTTCTCAAAAAAATATCAAAGTGCAACCAAAGAGGAACCATACGATTACTCGTAACCACTGACTTCCAAAGTATTTGTTTTTTCTAGAATTTATGTTAATGATTGTCAGTTTCCAGCATTCTTCAAAACATCTTCTTTTGAGTTAAAAAAAAAAAAAAACAGTTTGGAACAAATCAATATTGAATAAATGACAAAATTTTCAATTCTGTGTGAACTACCCCTTTAAGAGACCCCACACTTGAATCCCAAGTACATACAGCAATATGACCATTCTAACCCGTAGACACCAGTGGAGCTAATCTTACAGTACTTAACTGAATAATAATCCGTTACAAGTTTTTGACATTTTCCCATCCCCATTACGAACTCAAACACCAAAGTGAACCATGACCCACCATTACAATCCTCCAGACTAATTATGGCATTTGAGAAGACAAGTATGCACTTAGAAATGCTGTACGCAGGGGCTCTCAGTAATGGATCAGCTTTAAATAACAGGTCTCATGAATGGATGAGATCAAAGAACAGCTTTCCATCTCTGGATAAGTGTCCCAAATGATCCGGAAGAAATTTGGGTTGCGTAAGTTTCGTGACAAATAAATGAAGCACTGTGAGCTGAACAACGGACAAATGAAAAACAGCAGTGTTTTAGTGAATCATTATATGCTATAGTGAATAATACTGAAAACCATGGAGAACACAGAAATTATTATTATGATCATAATTATTTTTGTAAAATTCTATCAAATTAAGGCAGAAACTAATCAATCTTATAATATAATATAATATAATATAATATAATATAATATAATATAATATAATATAATATAATATAATATAATAACAGTAATGGGTTGCAGCTGGAAGGGCATCCGCTGCATAAAACATATGCTGGATAAGTTGGCGGTTCATTCCGCTGTGGCGACCCTTGATTAATAAAGGAACTAAGTCGAAAAAATAATAAAGTGATTAATAATATCATATAGGTGGCACGGTGGCTCAGTGGTTAGCACTGTCCCTCACAGCAAGAAGGTCGCTGGTTCGAGTCCAGTTGGTATTTCTGAGTAGAGTTTGCATGTTCTCCCCGTGTTCGTATGGGTTTCCTCTGGGTGCTCCGGTTTCCCCCACAGTCCAAAGACATGCGCTATAGGTGAATTGGATAAACAAAATTGGCTGTAGTGTGGGAATATGTGTGTGAATGTGAGTGTGAAAGTGGCTGGGAAGGCATCCGCTGTTTAAATAATATGGAATAGTTGGCGATTCATTCCGCTGTGGTGACCACTGATAAATAAGGGATTAAGCCAAAGGAATATAATATAATATAATATAATATAATATAATATAATATAATATAATATAATATAATATAATATAATATAATATAATATAATATAATATAATATAATATATATTTTAAACACTGAGCAAATATTGGAAAACTAAAAATGTAAAAATGTAGGAAATTTGCATGACAAACTAAATATTAAATGTATGGCTCCATGTATTTTTTTTAATATATACGTTTATAAATGTTTACATGCGCAAATTTTTGATGTGCACATTCCCAGATTAAAATCTCAGGACTAAAATCAATATTTCTAAGGACGTTAAACAGTATTTGGTCTACTAATAAGCAAAACTCTATTTGACGAGGTGCTTTGTAACTCATTTTGCAGATAATTTTTATGCTCAAACACAAACACCAATGAAAGATGTACGCATACTTAAAGCATTTACTTTATTTAGTAATCCTGAGCTTACAAACCTTAATTTAGTGGTCAAAAATACCAATAACAGACTGTTCATGAATATTTAAAAGGATAGATCACCCAAAAATGAAATATTTGTCAACATTTACTCAGCCTTTACTTGTTTCATGAGTTTCTTTCTTCTGTACAACAGAAAAATGTTATTTTGAAGAATGTTGCTTGATAGTACCCATTTGGGCTGTGCGATTAATCGAAAACGAATCACAATTTGAAACATTGCAATTAGTTAAATCGCAAGAGGCTGCAATATATAATATATACAGTTGAAATCAGAATTATTAGCCCCTATGTTTATTTTTTTTTCCCCCAATTTCTGTTTAACGCAGAGAAGATTTTTTTCAACACATTTCTAAACATAATAGTTTTACTAACTCATCTCTAATAACTGATTTATTTTATCTTTGCCATGATTACAGTAAATAATATTTTACTAGATATTTTTCAAGACACTTCTATACAGCTTAAAGTGACATTTAAAGCCTTAACTAGGTTAATTAGGTTAACTAGGCAGGTTAAGGTAATTAGGCAAGTTATTGTATACCGAAGTTTGTTCTGTAGACTATCGGAAAAATATATAGCTTAAAGGGGCTAATAATTTTGACCTTAAAATGGATTTAAAAAAATTAAAAACTGCTTTTATTCTAGCCGAAATAAAACAAATAAGACTTTCTCCAGAAGAAAAAAAATATTATTAGACATACTGTGAAAATTCCCTTGCTCTGTTAAACATAATTTGGGAAATATCTAAAAAAGAAAAAGAGGGACTAATAGTTCTGACTTCAACAGTATGTATATATGTAAACAAGAATAACGAATAACATCTGAGGCGAAGTGCTTCAAAACCAGTCTGCTATGCTTCAGAAAATTAAACATGCTAGACTTTCTGCCATGGTGTCGTGAGGCATCGCAGACATGGTATCGGTTGTTCTGAACTATGCCACATTACACGAAAAGAAACAATTGAATCTTGTGTCACGATGTCCATTTGTTGTTTACGACTCCCCACAACACCCTTGGTCAAGGAAATTGTACCGAAATCGTGTGATCTGACTGGTGTTTTATAACTAGACAATTGAGTAAGCACACTTTTGTTCTGCCCAATCAGAATTGCACAGCTGAATTATGCCTACAATAAAAAAAGAAAACAAACAGGAAAGCCCTTACAAGTGGGATTATGGCGTCTGCTGCTTCAGAACATTAATAGGTGAATTAATATCAAAGAAAAACAGCATTTGTTATATGGGAATATTTTGGTTTAAAGTCACAGACACCGAACAAAAACAGGTCATTTTTAAGAGCTGTCGCACAATTGTTGCCATGACTTACAGATTATTGAGCTGAAGCTTGAATTAAATTAAAATTAGCTTGAAGCTTGAATTAAATCATGAATCAAATCGCAATATCTGTCAAAAAATTGATAATAATAATAATAATAATAATTAAAAAAAAAAAAATCACTATTAAATATTTTCCCCAAATCGCACAGCCCTAGTACCCATTGATTTTAATAGCCATTCCTATTACGGATATCAATGGGTTCCAACAACCAACTTTTTTCAAAATATCTTCAACAAAAAAAAGAAACTCATAAAACCTACAAGGGAGAGTAAGTAAAGTTATTTTCATCTTTGAGGGAACTACATCTTTAATGATTTTGCATTGCATACATTCAAGTACTCTTGATACTGAAGAGTTCAAAAGATGCCATTTGCTGGTTAGTGACCGAAAAGTGAGAGTATTTTGGGTAAGTGGTTCCAGCCTTACCATAAACATCATGGATGACATCCAGAGGGGACGACCAAGAGTACCGTTCTGCCCCTAGCTCTGTCAAAGACGATGGGAGTGTCTCCAGCTCATAAGCTCCCCTTTTCCTCCAGTAAAGGAACATCATAAGGATGAGGCTGTAAACACTAACTGCAAAAAGAAGCACCCCGCTAAGAGATCCGATCAGGCTGCTTCAAAAGGAAACAATACCTGGTTGTGCAATAAACAAACACTCAACATCTAACGCGGCATCTTTATATCCAGCTCTGATGTTCCCTAAACTGGATCTAGTCAAACAAATCACCATAAAGCAGGCACCTGCAGTTACCTCATCTTCCTTAACAATTAAACCTCTCTTTGATCTCGTTTCACGAGTTCCAACCCATAAAAGTGTGCAACTAGGCATGCCAAAAACAGACCTATGTTCCAAATCTGAGCAAATGCTGGCACCCATTTCACAGCAACACCATGTGAATGGATGATAAATCTCAACTGAGAGCGTATATGACTAAAATGGCAGATCCCGCAATGGAACGTTGCAGTTGCGCCAAGTCAGGAACACCTAACAGTCCATAACACCTTGGCAGGAAAGGTCAAATTAAATTTGCCCAAAGTTGCTCAAAGTCTTGACAAGATTGTTGCACCTTCGAGTTAGTTCTTAACTCAATAATATATTATGGTGTATCCCACAATGGGATCTTGCAGTGCAGAAAGTCAGGAACACCTAAAAGTCAGGAATGATCAAATTAAATTTGCACAATGTTTCTCCGTGCCTTGATGAGATTGTTGGACCTCCTTTGAGTTAGATTGTAACTCAATATTATACATGTCAACTGAAAGCTTATGGTAACTTCTTAGTTTTTAAAATGGCGTATCCCACAGTCAGAGCTTTTAGTGTGCCAAGTCACGAACAGCTAAAAGTCCACTACACCTTGGCAGGAACAATCAAATTAAACTTGCCCAAAGCTTCTCAATGTCTGGACGAGATTGTTGCGCCTTCTTCGAGTTAGTTTGTAACTCAATGATAAATCTCAACTAAGAGTGTATAATGAATTCCTCACTTCAAAAATGCATATCCCGCAATGAGACCTTGCAGTATGCCAAGTCGGGAATACCTAAGAATCCACTACACCTTGGCAGAAAAAGTCAAATAAAGTTTGCCCATAGTTTCTACATGTCTTGACGATACTGTCTTGCCTTCTTTGAGTTGGTTTGTAACTCAATAATACATTTTAATTGAAAACTTTTGATGAATTCCTCGCCTTTTAAATGGCTTATCTCACAACGGAATCTTGTAGTACGCCAAGTCAGGAACACCTAAAAACCCACTAAACCTTGGTAGGAACAACTAAATTAAATTTTCCCAAAGTTTCTCCATGTCTTGATGAGACTGTCTTGCCTTCTTTGAGTTAGTTTGTAACTCAATCACAAATCTCCATTGAGTGTGTATAATGAATTCCTCGCTTCAAAAATGCATATTCCGCAATGGGATCTTGCAGTACACCAAGTTGGGAACACTTAAGAATCCACTACACCTTGTCAGTAAAAGTCAAATAAAGTTTGCCCAAAGTTTCTCCATGTCTTGATGAGACTGCCTTGTCTTCTTTGAGTAAGTTCGCAACCCAATAATATATTTTAATTGAGAGGCTTTAATGAATTAATCTCTTCTAAAACGCATATCCTGCAATGGGATCTTAAAGTACGCAAAGCCTGGAACACCTAAAAATCCACTACATCAAGGAAGAAAAAGTCAAATTCAGTTTGCCCAAAGTTTCTCCATGTCTTGATGAGATTGTCTTCTTTGCGTTAGTTTTTAACTCAATAATCAATCTCAGTTGAGAGCGTATAACAAATTCCTCACTTCAAAAATGCATATCCCGCAATGCGATCTTGCCATACGCCAAGTCGGGAACACCTAAGAATCCACTACACCTTGGCAGAAAAAGTCAAATAAAGTTTGCCCAAAGCTGCTCCATGTCTTGACAAGATCATCTCATCTCCTTTGAGAAGTTGACGGTGCTTTTTCTTCAACTTCATCTGAAAAGATGTTCCTTGCCAAAATATCAGTCTGTGAGCAACAGGCACATTGGTGTTAAAGTCTGTGAAAGCAGTTTGGGCAAAGAGAA
>LR812541.1:42724803-42774803 GCA_903798195.1 Danio kyathit | reverse complement strand
GCCACTATGCTGCCCATTAAACGTATAGTTCCTTTTTCAATTATATATTTTAAATCTAAATGTATATTTTTCTGCCAGGGTTGCTTATTCAACACTCAGTCACCTGAACTTGCCGTGAGACAGAGAAAATTAAAGTACATCAGCACCAAGGAAAAATCAGATGCTCAAGACAAAATAATGACATATTTAAAAAAATGCAAATGTATGAGAGGTTTGTGATAAAACAATTACAGTAAGGCATTAAATAAATCATTATTTTCCATGGAGCGGAACAAATCATCACCGCATAGTTGAGTAGTGACAAACACAAACAACAATATAATTCGTATATTTTTTTAGAAAAAAATATATTTTTGAAACTAATTTCGTTTGGTATAATTTGTATCTTAATTTTAATGTATTTTTTGTCGATCCGTTATCTACTAGATAAACAAGAATAACGAATAACATCTGAGGTGAAGTGCTTAAAAACCAGTCCGCTATTTGCTTCTGGTTTGTTAAATAAAATAAAATCTAGCCTAAATAAAATTAAAGTGAAATATTCACAGTTTCAGATAAACTTAAATTAAACTATTTTCATTTTTAATGACAAAATCATCCATTGTGCTGGTCAGTTTCAATTTCATTTTGAATAAGCAAGACAGGCTTTTACAATGTGTTAGTAGCACTGAAGTGTTTCCAGACTACCTCGGAAGAACGAACTCAGTCGGATGGCTGAGAGAACTCAGAAACTCGTTGTGAGAATGAAGATGTCTGCATATTTGTGCCAGTCTGTCAAATAAAATCCACCAGAGACCCACCCGTAAGTAAATATGCAGCCTATTTTTTGATTTCCTGACCCACGGATTAACGGCAGCCGCAGATATAACTGAGAAATGATGTGCTCCTATTGTCTAGTGTCACCCACGTGACGGAACTCGTCGTGAAGATTGGGGAAAAAATTAAACATCCTAAACCTTCTGCGATGGTGTCGTGAGGCGTTGCAGACATAGTATCGGTTGTCGTAAACTATGCCAATCGAGAAGAAATTATTTAAACTTGTGTCATGATGCCCATCTGTCGTTTACAACTCCCCACGACACCCTACTTCAAGAAAATCATTCCGAAATTGTGACAAAATCGTGTGATCTGACCAGGGCTTAAATTTCAAGAGTCCAAAACAGCTGCCAATGCAAACTTTTCAAAGTTCGCTGCTATACAATTATTAGTCACCATGATAATCACATCATAAGCGGGTGTTGCTCTGAGGCGCCAGCTTCTTTGTCATAGAAATCTTCTCCAATTGATTTTGTCTGTTAAACAAACTACCACTATTTGAAATAAGTCAACAATGATTACTAAAATAAAAACAGTCTTGTATATTTTTTGCACATTGCACTTAGCAAAGTCCTGCAGAGATGTATCTGGAGTTTACTAGAGTGAATGCTTTACTCATCACAGCTGGGACCCAGACGAAGAAACCTAAATTTCCACCTTCAGGCTCCACAAATCAGTCAAAAGAAACCAAACGACTACAACTGCAAGTTCACGGCTAAGTTACGCTAATCTCATTCATTCAACGAGTCTGATAGCTATACAACCACTTAAACCAAGGGCAGGACCTGGAGGAAGAACAACATGCTAATAGCGCAGTCTTAAGCCCTTCTTGTGTGTGTGATAAAAGCAAGTGTAGAGCGTGACATAGTGAGGGATGATGGGAAAGTTGTAAGGCTAGGAGGGCTGCTGAACAGTGGAGGGAACGGCTGACAGCTGCAAAAGCCTGTTCATGAGCATTACATCATCTCAGCACTTGAAAAGCTCATAGCGATAGCCCGGCTGTGTGTTTTTGTGTGCCTGTGGAGTTCTGTGTTTGAGTTTTGGAGTCAGACTAACAACACAGTGTCTCAAGTAAAGGCCATACGTGATTAGGCTATTGAAAGTTGAGATAAATTGCATACACTACCTGATAAAAGAAATCTTGTCGCCTATCCAAGTTTTAGGAACTACAAATAATAATTTGACTTCTAGTTAATCATTTGGTATCAGAAGTGGCTTATATGAAAGGCAACATACTCAATAATGTTAATTGTCTGGTGACTGGGCTGTCCAATCCTGGAGCACCTTGACCTTCTTTACTTTCAGGAATTTTGATGTGGAGGCTGAAGTATGAGAAGGAGCTCTATCCTGCTGAAGAATTTGCCCTCTCCTGTGGTTTGTAATGTAATGGGCAGCACAAATGTCTTGATACCTCAGGCTGTTGATGTTGCCATCCACTCTGCAGATCTCTCACACGCCCCCATACTGAGTGAAACCCCAAACCATGATTTTTCCTTCACCAAACTTGACTGATTTCAGTGAGAATCTTGGGTCCATGCTGGTTCCAGTAGGTCTTCTGCAGTATTTGTGATGATTGGGATGCAGATCAACAGATGATTCATCGGAAAAATCTATCTTCTGCCACTTTTCCAAATGATTAACCAGAAGTTAAGTTATTATGTGTTGCTCTTAGAATTGAAATCAACGACAAGACTTTGGTCAGGTAGTGTATTTTAACAAATGAATTAAATGCAATGTGCAAAATTAATTTTGGTTGTTCAAACAACTTATTTCATATGAGTTGAACCAACATAATTCTTAAGTTTTTTGGGAAGGACAGCTTAATTGTTTTATGTTCAATCCACTTTAATTAAAAAAAAACAATTAATTTAACTTAACCAATTTGTGTTGGGACAACATGAAGGAATTGTGTATAACCCAGCATTTTTACAGTGCAAGTGCTCGTGAATGAATCAGACAATTTAGGTGAGAATAAGGGAGTCAGTTTCAGAAGACAAGTTGTTATATGGACTTTTCTTGCTGAATAACTGAGAATGAATAACTAGATTTTCACATTTGTCCAATATAAAATGCCAAAACATTGGTATGCTATTGCTTTATTGGTTTTGTCTTTGAACTTTAGAACTAAAACATTGAAGTGAAAAATTATTAACTTTTCCTGAAACATTAAAACATCATGAAATCAAATGAACAAACAAAAAAAATGTGACCCTAGACCACAAAAAATGTTCATAAGCATAAACCTTTTTTAAAAATTTAAATATATACACCATCTGAAAGTGAAACGAATACGTTTTTATTGATATGATTTGGTTAGGGTTGATAATTGATAGGATTTTGGTTTGGTAGGATAGGACAAATTTTGACAACTATTTGAAACGCTGAAAATCTGAGGGTTAAAAATATCTAAACATTGAGAAAATCAACTTTAAATTTAGCAAATTTGGGTTTTAGCAACTGATATTCATTCATTCATTCATTTTCCTCTGGCTTAGTTTCCTCTAACTTATCAGGGGTTGCCACAGTGGAATGAACCGCCAACTACTCAGACATACATTTTACTTCCAGCCACAAGCAACTGATATTACCAATCCAAAAATTCGCTTTTAGTAATTTATGGTAAGATATTCACAAAATATCTTCAAGAAACATTATCATAAACAGCTTTATTTAATATTATAATGATTAATAGAAAATTATTTTATAATTATTATTGTTGCCAAAACAATACCCATTCAACATAAGGCTTTTAAAACAGGTTTTGTGGTTCAGGGTCTCAAATGTGTATCAAAAAAAATAATAATAATAATAATTCAAATAAACTTCAATACTGGTGAGGCAGTGGCACAGTAGGTAGTGCTGTCGCCTCACAGCAAGAAGGTGGCTGATTCGAGCCTCTGTGTTTCTGTGTGGAGTTTGCATGTTCTCCCTGCGTTTGCGTGAGTTTCCTCCGCGTGCTCTGGTTTCACCCACAAGTCCAAAGACATGCGGTACAGGTGAATTGGGTAGGCTAAATTGTGTATGAGTGTGTATGGATGTTTCACAGAGATACGTTGCGGCTGGAAGGGTATCCGCTGCGGAAAACATGTGCTGGATAAGTTGCCGGTTCATTCCGCTGTGGCGACCCCGGATTAATAAAGGGACTAAGCCGAAAAGAAAACAAATGAATGAATGAATGAATGAACTTCAATACTTTTTTGTACATTGCATTTTACAGCTTTCCAGCGTGTTATTTTGTCTTTTGATGGTAAAAAAAAAGGGTAATTATCTGTACTAGCATTTTATAGCTGTATTTTATTGAAATATAAAGTTATTGAGAAGATATTTTGCTGGATTCCTGCTTCCATAGGAACAAAAATACTATTAAAAGTCAATGAGTGGCAGCAACCAGCATTTATCAAAATATGTACTTTTGTGAAACCAAAAACTCATATAGTTGGTGACAAAATGTATCCCTTAATATCATTTTCATTTTTTAGTCAACTATCCCTGCACAAACTTAGCAAAGACCACTTGCATTTAGTTCATAAAGCCTGACTACGAACAAACACATCAAATTTAGCTAAGAGAAGCGCAAACTGGAAAATAAATACCCCTTGACACTTCACATAATAAGATTAGCCTTTAAGCAGAAGGATTTGCCAGTGTTTGGGGCAGAGAATTAGCGGATGCAAGAGGAACCAACTTAAAATGATGCAATGACAACTTTGGAGGAAGCGTGTCAAACTTAGAGCTTTCAAAGGTCAGTCGGATGAAATCATGCATCCAAAATGAGGATAAAACACACAGCTAGAAGTAAGATAAAATGACTAAATCAAACTCGAGTTAGACAGAAGCTCTTTCACAGACGGGCCTTAAACAGCAGATGCTTCAAGATTAAAGCCTGTGTAATTCAGGGAGTCTTGAGTGGTCTGGTAACTTGTAGCCCATGCTGAGCTAAGAAGCTGAACAGCGAACTTTAGTTTGGGCTTTCTATAAATAACCATTCAAACTGGAAGGCTAATCTTATCTTGATTGCAGAGGTCAATATAATCAAGCAGGGAAATGTTTGGCAACAACATAAAGTGTCTGTGCATGCCAGTCTGTATTTATATTTCTAGTCAAAGCTGCAAAGTTTATTTTTTGGAAATTAAGAATGATCCATGAATAATGTGTCACTGCTACACATCATTGATAAAAAAAATTCAATTAATTCAATTCAAGATTATTTGTATAGCGCTTTTTACAATAATTACGGTGTGGTACGGTACAGTATGGTTTGGTAAGCTTTTATGGCCATTTCCACTGTCAAAAGGCGTACCGTACTGTACCGTATCGTACCTCTTTTTCGGCACCCTTTTGAAAGGTTACGATACAGAGCTGAACACTATTGGTTTACAGAGATACGTCATTCGCTCACGCAACAAGTCAGAATGAAAATAAAGAAGCCGATTACAGCGTAATTATATATATATATATATATAATTATATATTGTATACATATAAGTGTATATATATATATATATATATATATATATATATATATATATATATTAGTGGTGGGCCGTTATCGGCGTTAACGTGCTGCGTTAACGCGAGACTCTCATCGCGCAATAAAGAAAATATCGCCGTTAATCTATTCTCAAAGTTGGGTGGGAGCTGGGTCTATTCTACGCAAACTATGATGACTTTTACCTTGATAGTTTAGCGCAGATGTATACCTGACCGGTGAGCCGTCCGGGAAAGAAGTGCCCTTCTGAATCAAGTCAGCAGGATGCCTGACTCTAACTGCAGTTCAGCAGTTTCACTTTAACTCACGAACATTTAATTCATGCATTTGTGACAAACTGGGGTATTAGACGCAAATAAATGATTAAGGACAGGTGAGAGTGTTATGGAATTTAATAACGCACGCCAAACGAGAAGAAAAAAAACTTCCGCATTTCGCGATGTGTGTGTTTGTGTGTGTGCGTCTGTGCGGATCTTGTCGGAAAATATGGCGAAAAGTCCTAAATAACGGGAATAGTTTGTCAGTAATGCCACTAATATCTGCACACTCCACGTCTCAATTGCATTTCTGTTTAGTACAGTGACTTTAGTCGCATTAAGTAATCAAAAATGGCTGTTTACATGGTAGACTCTTAATCAGAGTATTGTTTTCATCATATTAAAATCGTATTAAAGTATTGTTGCCCATGTAATTATACTAAATGTTTGACACCGTCAGGGCTCTGTGAACTTGCCTTTGCGAAGCAGCATTTTCTGTATGTACGTACATCAAAAGCAAGTATGAAATCACTGTTTGGAGCTTATGTAGACCTACAGCTCAACATTCATGTTTAACTGAATAAACAGTTAGTAAACACAAGTACATCTTATTGAACATCATTTATTTTCATCACCAATTATCATAGTAGAACAGTTTCTCAAGCAGTTTGTGATGCATTTTCGAAACAGGAGATGAGCCCCTGCTCTAATGCGTCACCTGGCTTGAGAAACCCGTTCTCAAAGACTTATTATTTGGGTAACACACATATTCTGAATGCCTTCGGCAGAATTCAAATGAGCCATTTTAATCTAGATTAATCTAGATTAAAAAAATTAATCTATGCTCACCTATAATATATATATATATATATATATATATATATATATATATATATATATATATATATATATATATATATATATATATATATATATATATATATATATATACACACAGTTGCAATCAGAATTATTGAACCCTCTTTGAATTTTGTTTCTTTTTTAAATATTTCCCATATGATGTTTAACAGAGCAAGGAAATTTTCATAGTATTTCCTATAATATTTTTTCTTCTGGAGAAAGTCTTATTTGTTTTATTTCGGCTGAAATAAAAGCAATTTTTAATAAAAAAAAAAAACATTTTAAGGTCAAAATCATTAGCCCTTTTAAGCTAAATTTGTTTTCAATGGTCTACAGAACAAACCATCGTTATACAATAACTTGCCTAATTACCCTAACCTGCCTGGTTAACCTAATTAACCTAGTTAAGCCTTTAAATGTCACTTTAAGCTGTATAGAAGTGTCTTGAAAAATATCTAGTCAAATATTATTTACTGTCATCATGACAAAGATAAAATAAATCTGTTATTAGAAATGAGTTATTAAAACTATTATGTTTAGAAATGTGTTGAAAAAATCTTCTCTCCGTTAAACAGAAATTGGGGAAAAAAATAACAGGGGGGCTAATAATTCTGGGGGGTTTATATAATCAATAATTCTGACTGCAACTGTAATAACGAGCCATGGTCGACCCAGGCTCAAACGAACCTTGTCGTCGTCTTGATAAACAGCCACAAAGCCAAAAAGAAGAGCAGATTTTACCTGGTGCCCCGTAGTTTTTTACGAGCCAGTCTGAAGCGCGAGCGGTTTCACTTTCTTGCTTGCGCTCGCCGCGCGTCTATATTTGAAATAACAAACTTCTTGAGCTGATGATAATAACGTGCACTTGATTATTGATGTGCTTTTGCAACCTGATCCTATCAGAAACTGACAAACGCGAGAGTGACACGCGAAAAAACAAAGGAGAAGCCGGAAAAAAGGAGCACATTATTTTTTCAGCAAACGTGAAGAAACTGCCATGTTTAACTATTATCATCACCTTTTGGACTATTATGAACTCGGAATGATGGAATTACTTTCTAACAAGAGGCTACATGTGCTGCTGAAGATTAAAGACACATTTAATAATGAGAGGTTTGCACTGACTGGGCTATACTTCGTGTTGTTTTGAACCTAAATAAAGACTAAATGTATGCTGTGTGGGGTTTTTCTGTAAGTGGTAACATATCGGAGACTGTAAGGGTCTGTATGTGTTCATATATGTTGCATTTATTTATTTATTTTATATAATTGCAGACGTTACAGTAGGCTATTTCAATTTAGTAATAAACTTTACAGTAGGCTATTTATAAAAGTTAGTAATAAACATTTATACAGAAGTATTTATGTGTATAAAGCCTCTGTTTTGTGAGAAGTGCTTCTCATATGATATGTGAACGACCCGTACAGCTTTACTGTAGACATTTTCTCGAGCAAAAATGATGTTGACTGCAACTTTCTGTCGTACACCACGCCTACCAAAAGAGTACCATTGGTACCCTTTTAGCAGTGGAAACGCAAGCCTGATAAAGGTGACCCGCACCATACCATACTGTACCACTCAGTGGAAACGAGCCAGAAGCTTTACAAAAGGTGCACATTATTGCATTACAATCAAATTTAGAAAAGTTAAAGGTGCAGTAGGCGATTGCCTTCAGAAACATTTTTTGTTGTGCTGGTTGAAAGTCTCTTCCAAGGGCGTAGATTTGCTTTTGATATTGGTGGGGACCTAATTTGACACCAATTATTGTAAAAAGCGCTATACATCACGAATACGCACCTTAAAGATGACAGTAGACAACCCAGATCATGTCATTCGCCAGTTAGCAAACTTTTAGTACTTTATAATACTACAATTCTGAACTAAAAACTGTGTTATATCTAGCACGTTTTCAGTTGTGTAGCAAGCAAAACTTGTCATAACGTGCAAGATTTTATGCATGCAAGGATCACTGGACTCACTCTTTCACGCGCTTTGTCCTAAAGCGAGTACTGTATGCTTAGTGGTTGGCCGGTGGCGTGCAGGAATTACACTTATTACTAAGCCACACTTACATGCTATTTCACACCGAATATTCAGAGTAGCATGGTAAACAATATAGCGCTCCCTATATATTTTACCATGCTACTCTGAATATTCGAAAGAAAAGAAAAAAAACACCTCTTTTTTGGAGGGGGTAATTATAACACAGACGACATATACAATTATTTTAATCACTTTCAACAGTGTTTTATTAAAATTTAAAGGTTTTTTTTTTAAATGACACCAAACTTTTGCATTTACACCTCTGCATGTGGATTTGGGAAGCTTTTGAATTTGGGTAGGCAAAATCCAGGTGGAAACCCCAAAATAGCACTTGACTTTAAGAGGTTAATGAAAATGCAGCACTGTGTCCATTCATACAACAAGTGCAGCGGACACCTATATATACAGTCAAGTCGGAATTTATTTGTATCCCTGGCAAATTCTGACTTAAAGTATTTGTTCAAATGTAAATAAATACTGAGAAATATTATTTTGCACAATGATGCATCTTGTACATCATCTTATTATCTTTTAGGAGAAGCCTGTGTCATTTCCCGTCAAAAGAAAAAACCTTGCTAGTTGAATACCAGTACCTAAGTCAGACTTTGCCAGGAGTATGAATAATTTCAGACTTGGCTGTAAATCCAAAAGCATCAAAACACACATCTACAGTCATCCACCTGGACTGCACTGATATATAGCACCTTCAGGTATCAGACAAACTGTTAGTTCACACTCCCTAAGTGTTACTGTAGAACAAAACTTACAGAGACGCAGCCGGATACCAAGCCAACTTCTGGGAGGAGATTTGTGAAGAACTGGATGCATAATCCACTTGTTGGGAACCATGATGTTTGCCTTTACTCTGCGTCCACTGTGTTGAGGTAGAAGTCCACACTAAAGCAGCTGGCGGAGGGAGTCACCAGCGGTCAGATACAACCCCTGACATGAAGACTGTGTGAAGAATCAATATTTTTACTGACAGGGTCATATATAAACATCATCCAAAACTGATTAAGTGTCTAACTATTAGAAAAACTTGTGTAAATGAAAACAAAACATCAATATGCATGAACAGGTCGGAAACCATTATATGTCTTTTTAAGTAGCTTCTGCTCATCAAAGCTACACTTATTTGATCATAAACATACAACACATAAAGATGTAATAAAATTAGCAGTAATATTGAGCAAAAATATTGATTAATTTAATGTGTCTGTGACAAAAAGTCTTTAAAAAGATTTTTTAAATAGAACTTTCGAATTTTAATATAATCAAAGTTTCCATAAAATATGAAGCAGCACAACCAATTTCAAAACTGTTGTTTATTATAATTACATACAGTTGAAGTCAGAATTATTAGCCCCCCTGTTTATTTTTCCCCCAATTTCTGTTTTACGGAGAGAAGATATTTAAACATAATAGTTTTAATAACTCATTTCTAATAACTGATTTATTTTCTCTTTGCCATGATGACAGTAAATAATATTTGACTAGATATTTTTCAAGAGACTTCTATACAGCTTAAAGTGACATTTAAAGGCTTAACTAGGTTAATTAGGTTAACTAGGCAGGTTAGGGTAATTAGGCAAGTTATTGTGCATTACATAGCGGTATGACGCATGATGTGCCCCACACAGGATTTTGCTTCTTGTTTATATACACTATGAACAGCAGCTACGCTAATTATTCTTCTTATTCTGTATTTCCACCTGGGGGTACTCATCTCGAGGCCCTCAGACTATGCAGTGCCACTGATGCGATCCAAGACCAGTAACGAGATGATCCCAAGGATTTCTGGACCAGGCCGTATCCTGAGCAACTGCTGTGGTGGTCATCGTGGAGTGAGAGCATGAGACTGACTCCTGTGATGCTCCAAGGACAGACGAGTCTTCGCTGAGGTCCAGCTTCCTGCGCCTAGACTGCAGCTCTGCACAAGACGTTTGGCCATAGGAGAAATGGTCGTGCCCAACTGAGCCTGGTTTCTCTCGAGGTTTTTTAAATCTTCACTTTCGCCAATTGGTGAAGTTTTTTCCTCGCCGCTGTCGCCACTGGCTTGCATGGTTCGGGATCTGTAGAGCTGCGCATCGATGGAATTGCTCTTCAGTGTTTGGACTCTCAGTAGTGATTATTAAACCACACTGAACTGAGCTAAACTGAACTGAACTGAACTGAACTTAATCTATGAAAACTGAACTGACACTGTTTCAATTCACTATAATCTTCCATGTGAAGCTGCTTTGACACAATCTACATTGTATAAGCGCTATACAAATAAAGATGAATTGAATTGAATTGTATAATGATGGTTTGTTCTGTAGACTATCAAAAAATATAGCTTAAAGGGGCTAATAATTTTGACCTTAAAATGTTTTTAAAAAAAATTTAAAACTGCTTTTATTCTAGCCAAAATAAAACAAATAACACTTTCCCCAAAAGAAAAAATATTATCAGACATACTGTGAAAATTTCCTTGCTCTGTTAAACATCATTTGGGAAATATTTAAAAACAAAAAAAAAAAATTCAAAGGGGGCTAAAAATTCTCAATTCAATTGTAATCATAAAAGTTTACAGAGTAGCAAATCATCATAATAGAATAAAAAATGGAATAAAAATGCAGAAAATCAGTAGAAAAACTGTTATTTTACTTGTAAAAATATTTCATGTCATTACTTTTTTATTGAACAAAGATTGATTGAACAAAGGCGCCACGGTGGCTCAGTGGTTAGCACTGTTACCTCACAGCAAATAGGTTGCTGGTTCAAGCCCCGGCTGGGTCATTTGGCATTTCTGTGTGGAGTTTGCATGTTCTTCCCATGTTGGTGTGGGTTTCTTCCGGGTGCTCCAGTTTCCACCACAGTCCAAACAAAGACATGCGACATAGGTGATTTGGTTAAGCTAAATTGTTCGTAGTGTATTTGTGTGAATGAGAGTGTATGGGTGTTTCCCAGTGATGGGTTGCAGCTGGAAGGGCATCCGCTGCATAAAAACCTATGCTGGAAAAGTTGGCGGTTGATTCTGCTGTGGCGACCCCTGATTAATAAAGGGACTAAGCCGACAAGAAAATGAATAAATGAATGAATGAAAATAAAATAAACAGCAATATTGTGCAATGTTGATCAATTTAATGTGTCCGTGATGAAAGTCTATTTAAAATCGAATAGCTTTTATTTAAATAGCATGTTTGAATTTCAATAAATCAAAGTTTCTATAAAAATATAAACCAGCACAACTATTTTCAAAACTGTTATTTATCATCATTCTATAATCTTAAGTTTATAGATTAGTAAATTGTCATATTAAAATAAAGAATGGAGTAAAAATGCAAAAAATCAGTAGGAAAACTGTTATTTTACTTTTACTGGTTGTTTTTTTAACCAGTAGGACTGATTGAACAAATGTAGCCTTGGTTTTTCAAATATATATATATATGATTTTAGAGGAAAAGTTCAGACGCAAAAATCTCCAAATTCCATCTGAACTCTTCATATATATATATATATATATATATATATATATATATATATATATATATATATATATATATATATATATATATAAACCTTGACTGTACTGTAAGCATACATACTTCATGCAATGCTAACATTAACAAACATGACCAATATTAAAAGCATTAAATGATCAAACATTTTTTTGCAAAAAATAAATAACATCTATTAGGTTTAATTATGTTTTTCTTTCATGCATATCTTTAAAAAGTGTAATACATAAATGTTTCAAAAGGATTTGGTTGTTTTCATCCATTTTTAAAATAAATTAAAGACTGAGGTTTTAAATATACAGTGTGTGCAATTTAGTATATAATACAATATAAAAAAAATCCTGGTTGCCTTAATTTTTTAAGCTGAATCAAATTAACATTATGAGTCCATTGAACTTATATTATGTTAAACTGACTTAACACAGCTTGCGCAACTTATAATATTCAATTAGAACATGATTAAATTAGTTTAATAAATTACAATTAACTAAAAACACATGCTGTTATGAATAATATATGTTAACAGTGTAGTTTTACTGCTAATGCTGCAGACATTTTACAATCATTAAAAGTAACTTTGCAGAAAACTGATTGAAGTGAAATAAATTAACTCAAGTTGTTGTTAAACATCCCTAGTCAGTGATGCACATAATATCTCCACTGCATATAAAACACTGACCCAGATTGCTCATCTCAAAACAGGCCTGATTTGCCTAATATCTCCTTTGATCTCTCAGTATTCTGTTGCATTGTAAATTCAGTGTGTCGCTAAGCGCGCGTGCACGCTGTTTACGCACATCCATCGATTAACACAGGGACAACAACATAACCAGTGCACTAACTAGATTGCTAGCATTTGCTTCAGTAGTTTTGCTAATATAAATGAAAACTCTCTCTAACCTGTTGCATTGTAAAGCGTCATCGTCCACCCACAGAACCAAAATAAGCTCGTCCATTCAGCAGCAGCAGGACTTTAAATTCACTCCAATGTCGCTTTCATCCACTCAGAAAGGTGCTGGATTTACTGCACCACCGCGGTCTGCTTTAAATCCATGTTTGGTGGGTCAGGAGTGGCGATTTTCAGCGTCAAAGTTTCTCGCTGCTTTGTCTGGGCTGCTCCCTCTACTCCGTTTCAGCCATGGAAAAGCGTTTTCCATTCATTCAAGTCACCTTTAGTCAAGAGATTCCGCTGCAGTGACTAATTCAGCCACTAGAGGCGTCAGAGAAAGACTGTTTTTATTTTTTTAAATTGTGAAATATGTACAAACATCATCTCACACAACAGTTTTGAAAAAATAAAACAAAATAAAAAAGAGATAAAGTACTGCGATATGTTACATTTATGTTATCTTTTTCATCTGGGCTGTTATTGCTTTTGTTTGCAATAATAATAGTAATAATAATTTTATATATTTGAATATAAGAAATAATAACTTGACTTTTAGTTGTTCATTTAGCCTCAGACGTGGCTTATATGAAAGGCAAAGCCCTCTAGATTATGCTTATTTTACCATAATATTCATGCCTTGATTTGTCATCTGGAATGGCAAATAAAGCGTTCTTGCAGGACTTCCAGAGTTCATAAAGATTCTTTGGATTCATCTTCAATGTCTCCTCCATCTTACCCCAGACATGCTCAATAATGTTCATGTCTGGTGACTGGGCTGGCCAATCCTGGAGGACCTTAACCTTCTTTGCTTTCAGGAACTTTGATGTGGAGGCTGAAGTATGAGAAGGAGCGCTATATCCTGCTGAAGAATTTGCCCTCTCCTGTGGTTTGTAGTGTAATGGGCAGTACAAATGTCTTGATACCTCAGGCTGTTGATGTTGCCATCCACTCTGCAGATCTCTCACACGCCCCCATACTGAATAGAACCCCAAACCATGATTTTTCCTTCACCAAACTTGACTGATTTCCATGAGAATCTTGGGTCCATGCTGGTTCCAATAGGTCTTCTGCAGTATTTGTGATGATTGGGATGCAGTTCAGCAAATTATTCACCAGATTTAATCTACCCTCTGCCACTTTTCCAAATTATCAACTAGAAGTCGAGTTATTATTTGTTGCTTTAACCACAATATTGAATTGTTAGCCAGAACATATCCCAGTAAGTAATTGTTTCCACATCGTACACAACAAACACATGTACACTTATTCCTGATTTCACAGGAGAGCTGTTTGAGCTGACAAACAATACATAGGAAAACAAAATATCTGGTACAACTTTTTAACTCTTTTATTTTTGTGAACTAACATTTTTAATTTTCCTGAAAATGTAAAAGTAATGTATAACTTTACTAGTCACTTAAAAAAGTAATCTGATTACATAACTTAAGTTACTTGTAATGCATTACCCCAACATTGCATTTCAGTGTATTTACACTCACCGATGGTTTAGGAATTCATCTGCAGGGTCCAGTTTTTTTTTTTTATATAATTTTTTTGCTATCCAGGATTAACTGATCTCTTTTATGACAGGTTTTTAAAGAAACATTGGGTTGCCTCACTGTGATCCAAATACCAAATTTCAGGATTACCAAAACATGTTTACCAGAGCCTTAACTGACATGGAACCAACCATATCCCATTATTAGACGTGACATGCATCATATACAGTAGGCTTCAAATACGAAGGAATACATCAGTAATTTAGTTATTTGGTTAAAAAAATCCCAACTGAATGCACCCTTTTGTAGGGATCAATATAATACTGTTTTTATTTTTTAATCAAATAGAACCCAATCCAAGTTCAAAGTTTTGAATAACCTAAAAGGGCAGGTTTAATCCAAATCAAATGTACGATTGGATTAAAGGGTCTGATCTTAATTCAAAATCCCTCTGTTACTTTTGAAAAACCCATTTCGGAGATTTGATCCATTCTGTAATCCAAATTAACTTTTGAAAATCTGGGCCCAGTTGTGCATTTCTGTACTGATTGATTAATCAGATGCATAAAAAGAAAGTTTAACATTCATCAAAACAATCAAAAAAATACTCAGAGTTTGTTTTTCTTAATTTTTGTTCATTTGAAATGATTCTGAGTCTTTTTTTTTTTGTGCAATGGAGAAAATGTTGAATTGCCAGCCAAAAAATTTCAAGTGAGTATATGTTTTTACATTATACTCAACAAAAACATCAGCACATATTCCTTATTCCTGATTTCACAGAAGAGCTGTCAGACAACAGAAAAACAAAATATCTGGCACAACCTTTTCATCTCTTTTAACTAACGTTTTTAATTTTTGAATTGAAAAAATAATGCGTAACTTTACTAGTTACTTGAAAAAGGTCATCTGATTACATAACTTCAGTTACTTGTAATGCATTACCCCAACACTGCATTTCAACGCATTTACACTCACCAGCAGTGGTTTAGTAATTCTTCTGCAGGCTATATCTTAATACTTGAATATGTGGCTCCACCTGCTGGTCATCACGTGAGTCTTCTTATGACCGCAAAAGTTAAGCAAGTGAATGTACAATTGAAGTCAGAATTATTAGCCCCCCTGAATTATTAGCCCCCGTTTATATTTTTCCCCAATTTTTGTTTAACGGAGAGAAAATTTTTTCTACACATTTCTAAACATAATAGTTTTAATAACTCATTTCTAATAACTGATTTATTTTATCTTTGCCATGATGACAGTAAATAATATTTTACTAGATAATTTTCAAGACACTTCTATACAGCTTAAAGTGACATTTAAAGGCTTAACTAGGTTAATAAGGTTAACTAGACAGGTTAGGGTAATTAGGCAAGTTATTGTATAATGATGGTTTGTTCTGTAGACTATCAAAAAAAAAATAGCCTAAAGGGGCTAATAATTTTGACCTTAAAATGGTGTTTAAAAAATTAAAAACTGCTTCTATTCTAGCCAAAAAAACAGAAATAAGACTTTCTCCAGAAGAAAAAGTATTATCAGACATACTGTGAAAATTGACTTGCTCTGTTAAACATCATTTTGGAAATATTTAAGAAAAGTAAAAAAAAAAAAAAAATCAAAGGGGGCTAATAATTCTGATTTAAACTGTAGGTCTGATACTTTTAAAACAGTTTTCAGGTTTAAATGTCGAAATCATGAAAAGATTGTTCATTAACATTTTTAGAGCAGCTTGGAAATCTAGTTCCCAGCCAGGTTAGGTGTACTCAGATTAGATTCATTTTAAAAGGATAGTTCACCATTTAAAGGGATAGCACCATACTCTCCATCAAATGGTTCTGAAAACTAAAAAAAAATCAGAAAAGCGAAAGATCTGAAAATTGTTAGAAACCTGTAACCATTGACATCCATAGTAAGAAAAAAAAAAATAGGCTACTATGGATGTCAATTGTTACAGGTTACCAATGTATACAAGAAAAAAATTGATCTGAAAAAAAAGCTCAAACATGTTTGTGACAAGTTAAATTGAATGATGACAGAATTATGCTCAGTTTTGAGTGAACTATCCCTTTAATGGAATTCCATATCCACAAATTTACTAATACCAAACCATATTTTCCTGTTTTTTTGCAATAATTTATTCATTATTTAAATGTAATTTCATTATCTGAAAATAAGAAGCAAACAGAACTATTCATTTTGTAATGACTTTAATTTTTTATACTGTAATTGATTCTTAAATGTTTACCCTCAAGTTTATATCATGCTCTTTATTATTCTTTCTTTCTCTCTCTTGTATCTTTTTTCATTGACAATATAATTAATATTCTGAATTGTAAACAAATATTGATACAAACATGTCAACTGTTTTTTTGGCAAATTAAATAAATCCCTTTAATGGAATCAAATGTTGAGTTGTTTCTATTAAGTATAATGAGCTTTCACGAAACTTTGAGTGAAAGGAACTCATTTTGATTAATTAATTGGACTGCTCGATTTTACAGCGTAGCCTCATGGTAGGGGTTCAATCTTCAACTGGCTGGCAGGAGCTGCCAGTGGCGGGTCACGTGACCGGGCAGTGGCTGGTGGCAGCCGCCAGTGTCCAACTGTCTGCTGTCTGGTAGCATGACCTGCCAGTGGCAGCCGCATTTAACCCGGCAGTTGACAACAGGAGTATTCTTTCAGCAATAAAATGAAACTGAAAGCTGTAGTTTGTAAAGGCCAATCAGCTTGTTTCATAGGCTACAGTCGAGGAAGTGTACAGTACTACACCTTGATCTTAATCTGTCAGGTTCAGGGTCCAACTTACTTTCAAAAACTAAAGTGTTGAACTAAAGGAGGAATAGATTTGCTTTTACGATGAAAGCGCTGCATCTTTTACTTATTTTGGGGTCTGTCATTAGCATTGTGTCTACAGACGAGTCTATGTGTGTGGCTTGCGGGTTCATTGTATCAACGTCTGCGCTTCTGGTTTCAGTAGTCATCTATTTTACTACTCAGCCGGAACCTTTACGGACGTTTAATCCTGCAGGTGAGTACTCAAAACCATTGACCACTTTATGTTTGAGTTTGCAAGAGATAAAAATGAAAATAAGGTGATCATTTACTATGATAGGGTTGGAAAACAAAATAAATCGAATGTTATGTACTGAAAATCTCTATTTTGACCGCTTGTATTTATTGATGACCAAAGTTGGTTTGACGTAGAACGTTTGATATTGGCAAATTTAGGGACCGTCTCTAAAGTTACATACGACATTGATATACACTGTTCTAACTTAGCAATGGGTATTTTGCACACGGACTTTTCATTTTCAGGCAGCCAGCCCGACGGCTTCCAGTGAACTGTTTTATGACAAAAAATCGCCACTTTTAAGATCTGTTTTCTTTTAAAATAAGTGATCTTCACTGCCTAATAGATTTTTGATATAAAGTGGGTCTCAGACAAGACAAGAAGCACTACATTAAATTTCATTTTTCCCTCCCATCTCTTTAAAATATGAAAATTTATTTTACCTCAGTATATTGAATGGAGTTTATGCGCTAGCTGCTGGTTTTGAGTGACAGCACGCGTGTTTACATGGTCTATCATCTCGTTTTATGCTTAAATAACTAAATAAATGCCTAAGTTTATTTAACTGAATGCATTGTAAATTACATTACAACATCGATGCTGTAAAAAAACTTATAATAGTCACATTAACCGTTCACTGGAAGTTTACTGTTGGCTTAAAAACACTATAGCTGTGCATAGAGCCCATTGAGAAAAGTTAGTCACAAACCCAACTATTAACATGTCCTTAATAGTTAAACATGTTCATTTATGTCTCAATTATTATTTATAATTTTATTTAGATTTATATATTTATTACAGTAAGCAGTAAAACTAAAGTAAAAATGCATTTATTTTCAATACCAAGTGTCCCCAAACACTAAATATGATGTTTTAAAGCTCAATAACTTTATAGGAGAACAACTTACAATCACAAAACCAACTGTTCATGTAGTTCTCAGAAAGGATGCACATGCTTAATTGATTTTGCAAGTAGGTATTTCCTTGAAGGTGAGATGTTACATCTCAAGGGGTTTATCCTGAACAATACAATTTGTTGCAATTTTAACTCACGATCTATGGTGGGAGCCCACTATGTCATATAGTGTCAGCCCTAATCATTTAGATCTAATTAACCAAACATTAATAAATAATCATATTTTAATTACTTGTTACTTTTGGATATCCTACATTTATATTGTATTATGGTATCACGTCATGTGCTGTTTTAAAAAGTATTAAAATACTGTAATTTGTTGAGTTTAAAGTGTGGCTCTAAACTTTTTTTACACCACAATAAGATAAGCATTGCCACATTGTACAATGTAATTTGTTGTGACCTTAGGTTGGGCAAAACCAGCCATGTAAATGATCATTGCAAACTACACAAAAATAAAATGCACTTTTTTCATATTCCAGGTTTGAAGTCAGATTTAGGACAAGCCCTTTTTGGGCAGCACATTGTCTCTGATGTTGTACTTAAAGCTGTGTCCTCGTTTATGGCTGACAGCAAACCAAACAAACCTCTGGTGCTCTCTTTCCACGGGACTGCAGGAACTGGAAAAAATCATGTCTCTAAAATCATTGCAAGAAACCTTTACACTACAGGAGAAAACAGCAAACATGTTTACACATTTATATATGACAATCAAGATTCAAACGCGTACAGCGTAAGTAAATTGTATTTTACTAGTAAGATAGCTAAGAACTGGTTTAAATATTGCTGGTGTTTGCCAATTTCTTTATCGGTGTAGGTAAAATGATTAAAAATTGTATTTTTAGATAAATATATATATATATATATATATATATATATATATATATATATATATATATATATATTACAATTAGCATTCTTAATTCTGTTTACCTACTATACACTTCATCAATATCATGGCTACAGTCATAATGATGTGACAATGGAGGTGATGTTTCAAATGCAGCTTTATTGTAAGAATGGTCAAAAATAAATGTCAAGGGTTAATCAGGTATGGCTGACGCAAAACTAACGTTTAGACACAATGTCGAGATCCTGAACTCTAGCCCCCGGTTTCACATACAAGGTTTAAGGCTAGTCATGGATTAAATTGCATGTTTGAGCTGTCTCAACTGAAAATAACTTGCAGTGAGATGTTAAAATATGTCAGTGTCATTTTTGTCTACAGGTACACACCAGTAATGTATTTTTCTAAGGCAGTTTTTATAAATGTGGCTTAAATAGGTTAATTTAACTAAGGTCTAGTCCTGGCTTAAGCTAAGCCCTGTTTGTGAAACTGGGCCTAGATGTTTCAAAACTAAAGTGACTTATTGGGGAGTTTCACAAGCGTTTCAAGAATTGGCATAAGTAGTGAATCTGCATTTGATTGACAGCATCGGAAACAAGCCACACAATGGTATCACCGGCCACTTTATTAGGTACTCCTGTTCAACTGCTCGTTAACGCAAATTTCTAATCACATGGCAGCAACTCAATGCATTTAGACATGTACAGTAGACATGGTCAAGATGACCTGCTGCAGTTCAAACTGAGCATTAGAATGGGAAAGAAAGGGTGACTCAAGTGACTTTGAATTTTGGCATGGTTGTTGGTGTCAGACAGGTTGGTGTGAGTACTTCAGAAACTGCTGATGTACTGGGATTTTCACGCGCAACCATCTCTAGGGTTTACAGAGAATGGTCTGTAAAAGAGAAAACATCCAGTGAGTGGCAGCTCTGTGGCCGCAAATGCCATGTTGATGCCAGAGGTCAGAGGAGAATGGCCAGACTAATTCGCGTAAGTACATCAGTACTAGTAAGATGTACCTAATAAAGTGGCCGGTGATTATACATGTAGCCTAGTGGACCTTTCCAAATCCCCCAACTTCACTTCTTGTCTAGCTACTGTCCTGATTTATGATAGGACTGTAGCTAGACAGGATGTGAAGTTGGAGAGAGAGAGAGAGAGAGAGGGGGATGAGATCCGGAAAGGTCCACAAGTCAGGATTCGAACTCAGGATGCCCGAAGTGTCTGATTGGTGCTATATGTCGCCACTAGGCTATCAGTGCAGACAACTTGTCTTTTATTATGTTCACTTTGCATGACCAAAATAACATATTTACGCACAAACAGTTCAAATATTAGACCGATGTTATAACAGATTACAAGAATCTAGCATCTAGGGTACGCACACCGGCACGGCAAGTCGACGGCGCCCAGCTACGACTCAGGACACTGTTCATATTTCTGCCATGCCACAGAGCGCCATCTGAATAGTTTTATTTTAAATAACATTCCAATGTGCGCTTTTGGTGTGCTATACTTCCAACTGTCATGTGCACACCGTGTTGCGGTGCTGAGTGGCGCATCAGGTGTGCAACCCCTTAAGGGAATTAAAGAAACTGCCAAGAAATGTTCACAACACTTAACAAGACTTCAAAAAGATAGAAGGTGTGTCCCAAATCGCATACTTATGCACTATTCTACGCCATTTTGAAGCATAATTAGTGTAAGTATTGCATTTACACTGAAAACTCTAAAAATAATAAGTGCACTTTAATTACCCGGATGATGCACTCATTCAACCATTAAAATGAAGTGTGGAATGATGGACACTTCACGCACTCAACGACCGCTGCTTTGCTCATGTGGCGAAAGGGGCGGAGCTATCGGGCGCACATGTTGGATAACTTTATTTATTTTGGATTGTGAAAGCAAAATACTCCTACGAGAGTGATTATAGCGCCTCCCGATGGTGAATGCGGTTATACTCATGGCAGGTATTATCTGGTACTTTGGTCATTTATTTCACTAATTTGGCAACCGTCAAACGTCATCAGGGAAACGATTTGAACTTCTGCTTAGTAAAAAAAAAACATTAGTGTTTGATTTGGGACGACACTACATTCATATACTATGATGTTGAGTGTGTAAGTGCATAAGTACATAGTGCATAGTGTGTAGTGTGCCATTTGGGACACAGCTAGGCTGCGTCCGGAACCGCATACTACTCAGTAGGTACTGCATTTGAATTTAAACGTACTACTCGACCGTTAGAAAAGTACGTTCTATACAGTATGAATGGAAGAAGTATGAATGGAATTCGGATGTACTACATCCGCCATTTTGTCATGGTCACGTGACCTACCTGCGTCAGTTGCATCGATTCATTTCCATTCATGAATTCTCTCGCGGGGCATCATGGGATAGCGCAGCGTGCATGGGATGCGCACTTCAGAATCTCGCCGGAAGTAGTAAGTCATCCGGGTACTTCTCGCATACTGATTTTCGAATTCTATGAATTCGGACATACTACTCGGCTCGCATACTGATTTTAGCGTACTGTATAGTATGGAAGTACGCGGTTTCGGACGCAGCCTTTGTGTCTTTTGGGCTTATATGTGAGTCAGGAATGTCCTGCAGGTGTTATTGTAATCAGAGTGTAGATCAGAGTGAATGGGTCACAGCTGTAGTGGGTTGATTGGTGCAATGCGTAGTGGGAGGTGTAGTCGGAGTGAACGACAGGGGTACTGGATGGATGGAGTGCCCTCTGGTGGGTCTTAAAGTGCATGCTAGCAATAAAGAAATAAAAAAGAGACAATTTACATAATACACATGTGGGGGTGTAGCACATAACATAAGTTATTTCTCTAACTGGCATGTTCTATGTATTCAGGTATGGCTAAAGCAGTTCATACATACAAGTGTAGAAAATTTTCCACGCTCCATGTTCATTTTTGATGAAATGGACAAAATGCAACCACAGGTTATCGATGTGATTAAACCATTCCTGGACTACAATGCCCATGTAAATGGAGTGTCATTCCACAAAGCAATCTTCATTTTTCTCAGGTTATACATTATAATTTATATTCATTATAATTCCCCAAATTATCCAATCAATAATTATCTGTGTGTATTTGTAGTAATACAGGTGGGAAAGTGATTGCTGACCTGGCCCTGGATTTCTGGAGAGAAGGCAGAAAACGGGAAGAGCTAAAGATGAACAGCAGGGATCTAGAGATTATGATCTCTGAAAGCATCAGCAAGAATGAGAAAAGTACAAATCAAAGGATTTCAGTTATTTAAAGATTTTATTACATGCATGTAGTCATATATGCATATATTAATAGTTTTTTTTCTATGGGGCTGATAAATGCTTGAATTGAATGGCTGCATGGTATGGAAGTTGTATGCAATTCTAAGGCATTGCACATTGCACTGCCTTTTTGTTGACTTTAGAAAAGAAGAATGCGCATTGGTCTTGATGCTGGAGCCCACAACGTTGGGTGCTTTTTTTGTTAAGAGTAGATTTGCAGCAGGCAAAATTAGAATTTGAATTGAATCAGCTCCATTGAATTGTTATAAAATAATGCACATCGCTTCGCATCATGGCTGCATCAACCCCTTGGGTGTGCATTATTTTACATAATAACTTAAAGGGGTGGTCTAGAGTAGAGATGCGCGGATCAGCTGAAATGTCACCCGAATCCGCGGCTTCATACTAGGCATGGGACGATAACCGTTTTCAAGGTATACCGCGGTTTGGAAAAGTCAAGGTTTTAAAACGGCCAAAATTTTCTGTAATACCGTTCCTAAGGTATGTGTAAGATTTTTTATTTACATTTTTTTTTGTAGTTTTTTAGGACAACAGTATCTCCAGCAGAAAAGATATCCAAAGATGCTGTTGTAAATTGTAAAGACATCTGTGTTTTTTAAACTAATGAAGACAGCAAAAGTCAATGATTCACTTGAATTGTTTAGCCTGACATGTTTACTGTCCCAAAATATTTTAAATGTTTCTCAAAATAAAATATATTGTGTTCAAAAGGGAAGAACGTTTATTTTTTTTTACTCAGACATTAAAAAAAGAATATATTTTAGAGCAGTAATCACAATACCGTGAAACCGTGATATTTTTATCCAAGGTCATCATACCGTCAGAATCTTATACCAGCCGTATATTAGCCATATCAGTTTGTGTCTGAATCAGACAGCAAATAAAACATTTACAATTACATCCTTGTTTACGTCCTCGCTATGACTGTGCATGTCATAGATCAATTTTAACACATAAGAATACTTACAGGTTGTGGCTCACAATCCACAGCTTCGTCTATTATAGTTGAAGGAGTTTATAGCCGATTTTAGAACTGAACTGGGAGAGATTCTGGAATTTATCCTTTATCAAATGCTAGCTATATATTTTTGTAATTCTCTGGAACATACTTAAAATTAAATTGTTAGCACTTCTCTCTTTGTGTCGCGTCCTTTGCAAGCCCAAATACAGAAACAGAACAATCTCTGTGCAAATAGCAGCGTTTGGATGACATTTTAGCTCTGGCCACGCCCCTTCGATGCGCAGAGTGTGTGCGTGTGGTGAATGCACGTAACCTGAAGCGTTTGTGATCCCACTAGCCCGGATGTATTTTTTTGTAGTCCCCAAACTTTGTTCGCTGTAGGTTTTGCTAAGCTAACTCTGTAAAAGGCAATGTCTCCCTTTGTATTGAACTTTGAGCATATTACATTCTGAGATGTTATGTTCACACAGCTACATCACACATCAACTAAAGTTTAAAATATGATATCGTAGTGGACCATCCCTTTAATGGCCTGTCATCAATGATTTCTTTTCTTATTTTTTAAAATGGTTGCTTATTTTAATTACATTTGGTTCATCCATTCCTTGTATTATTTTGCATAAATTTGTTCTCCTCAAATCTATTAATTGTTGTGTATCTCTTCCCAGGTGGATTTTGGCACTCCAGTCTCATAGATCATCATCTGATTGATCACTTTATTCCTTTCCTACCTCTGGAGCTGAGGCATGTGCGCCAGTGTGTCTTAGCTGAGATGGAGCATCTGAACAAAACCCTAGATGCTCATCTGGCAGATAAAGTGGCCAGAGACATGCCTTTCTTCCCCAAAATACACAGAGTCTTTGCTGAGAAAGGCTGCAAGTCCGTCAGGCAGAAGTTGGCGCTATATGTTGATGAATAGAAGTACCACTCAGTATCACTTGAATGTATCTAAATAAAGACTGTCAATAGATTGGTTTTTCTAAACCATGAGACTAATGAAGTATTCTCACAAAACTGTATGATGCATGCCTTTTCATTGTAAATTTAGGTACATTTACAAAAAAGCACACTCCAAAAATTATTTTATATGACATAAGGACTCATCCCGTTTCCTTCGTCAACTCTAACAGCTAACAACTTTACAACAATCTTTATTAAATGGGCCATGAACTGATGTCCTTCATGTTTCAGAATTCAAAACTTTGTCCTTACTCCACTAACAGCCTATAATGAAGGCGGTCTGCCGAAACAGCAAGTTTTGAAATGTTCTACTCTATGATGTACTAAAGCTCTGCCTCCACAGAACATTGAAATCTGTTTCTATTTCACTGTCTGTTTACCATTCGGTGCAAACTCAATTCCTGGAGGGCCACAGCTTTGAAAGGTTTTGCTCCAACCCTAATCAAACACAGTTGATCCAACTAATCAAGGTATTCATTCAACCAAGGCTCATTCTGAAAACGTAGCTCTATATACATTTCTGAAAACCGTGAAATACGTCCCAGGGGGTACGCTTTTTTGCAGTTTTTGTTTTTGTGAATCCACGAGAGGCTGCTTTGTATGCTTTTTGAGATCTCAAATTTCTCTCGCGAATGCCATTTGCGCCTGCTGTTCTCGCGTAAATCCACCAGAGGCTACTGCTGACTGACTGAATGACCGACTGACCGACCAATCGAATGATCCACCCTCCTCCTTCCCTAAACCCAATGAATTTTATTGATTGACCCTCCCACCCACTTCACTAAACCCAACCAACAATTTTCAAAAGCAATCCAGAAAAAGCAAAGCCCTCGTCTGATTTTTACCACGTTCTACCACATTCTCACCCTGTTATTTACTTGTTTATTGTATTTTTTTGGATTCTGTTTTTGTCTTACCTGCTTTCTGCAACCGTTCTTCACCGGACTCAAACCCCATCGTCGTGGTCAACTCCTCTCTGCGTCTCAAGTCCCCCGACGTACATGGCGAGCTAATGGGACAAACTGGTTACAGCGGGAAAGCTATCCATACGGAGGTAAGCGGTCAGCTGATAAGCGTGAAAAAGAATGACGTCATACCGCCATGTAGTGTTCATTTAAAAAATGAAATGCAGCCATACGTACCTATGGCTACATAATTCGCAGTCTCCAGAAACGTGTATCAGGCTACGTTGTCAAAATGAGCCTATGTTACCTTCATTAGTTGGATCAGCTGTGTTTGATTAGGGTTGAAGCAAAACTGTGCAGAGCTGCGGCCCTCCAGGAATTTAGTTTGAGACCTATGATTTAGAGTGAAAACAGTCAAGACCACCATATTGAAGTGTCGTTCCAAACCAAAGTGCTCAAAACATGGGAATGAGAGATTTCGAAGGATAAAACCGTTGCTTGGTGTCACAAAATACATTTTTAAAGGCTCATTACTAAGCCCTAAACCCTATGAAGGGTTTACCCTCTGGAGGGAGAGCTTCAAAGGGATTACGGCATAGTGATGAGCCTTATACCGAATGAAACACATTGTCTGTTAATATGGAAAACTGTTAGCCAATCATAGCAGTCTGCCATGTCTATTCAAACAGAGTGTGCTCATGTGCAGGGTCAAAAACAGGGCAGAAAATAAAACATTTCTTCTAATTGTTAAGCTGTGGCTTTGCCTAATAAGCACTGTGCTACATCAGACAGCTCACACTATTTGTGTTTTTCTTATGATCTTTCAAAAGACATTCATTTTTTTTTGTAGAATTTAACAAGATTTAAGCATGAAGTAATAAAAGATACTATGTTCTTCCTTTAATATTTTATTATAAAAATGGTTAATAGTGATTAATTCAAGAGCATGCTTGGATTATTTTTTTAACCCTTATGTGCTGTTCGAGATGTTTTCATCCACTATGGGGTGACAAGTCTTAATTTGGACACAACTTTCTCTGTGTTTCAGCAAATGTAATGATTTTTGGTGACAAATATTTTTTTGACAATTTGTGTACATGCTTTTAAATTGTTCGAAAAAAATTAAACAATACACTCTTTCGTTATGTTGGTGGCTGTTTTTGCCCCATTGACTTCCATTATTATGACATTTTTTGATTGCAAAGCAATGACACCATATAATTTAATCATGCATTCTTGATTGTTGCTGGTTTTCTTCTTGGGAAGAGATCAAATGTATAATTTTTATAATTTTTTGAAGTGCAAAAAAAGCTTGGTTTCTGCCTTCTGTATGGAGTACTGAGTGTGTGTGTGTGTGTGTGTGTGTACTCTTTGATGTAGTGTATAGATTTTAACATAACTGTAATATTCATTCACAAATGTCTGTTCATTGTATAAATTTTATTCTTTATCTTTGTTTTTCTAATGATGTCAAATCTAATATTGCGTCTGGGTGTAACTCCAGTTTTATTACTGGTACACTCTCAGAAATAAAGGTACAAAGTCTGTCACTGGAGGCGGCTCAGTGGTTAACACTGTCGACCTCACAGCAAGAAGGTTGCTGGTTTGAGTCCCATTTGGACCAGTTGGCATTTCTGTGTGGAGTTTGCATGTTCTCCCCGTGTTTGCGTGGATTTCCTCCGGGTGCTCCGGTTCCCCCCAAGACATGCACTATAGGTGAACTGGGTTAACAAAGTTGGCCATAGTGTGAAAGTGTGTGTGAATGAGTGTTTCCCAGTACACTCTCAGAAAAAAAGGTACGCGAGTTGTCACTGGAGTGGTACCTTTTCAAATGGTACATATTTGTACTTAAAGGGTACACATTGGTACCTTAAAAGTATACATTAGTACCTAAAAATTTTAAGAGGAACACTTTTGTACCCTTGAGGTATTAATATGGACCTTTTAGGTACAAATTTGTACCTTTTGAAAAGGTACCACCCCAGTGACAGCTCGCATACCTTTATTTCTGAGAGTGTACTGAGTTGCGGCTGGCAGGGCATCCGCTGCATAAAACATATGCCAGAATAGCTGGCGGTTCATTCTGCTGTTCCCCTCTGATAAATAAGGGACTAAGCAGAAGAATCTGTCACTGTGCTTTTTTCAAAAGGTACTTTTTTCCCCAAAAGGTTCTTAAAGATAAAAAAAAAAAAAAAAGTACAAATCTGTACACTATATTACTTAAAAAGTACAAAAGTGAACCTAAATCTACGAATGTCCAGCTGTAAAGTACAAAAGCGTACCTTTTGAAAAAGTACTGCCCCAGTGACAGCTTTTTTACCTTTATTTCAGTGTAGTAGTACAGTTGGACTAACATTTAATCGAAGCTATTGCTGAAGTAGAGCAGATTACCTCTCTTAATCTGCATTAGAAAAATTAATTACTAGAAGAAACCTCGATGATTTGCTTTTACAATGAAACTACAGCATACTTTCACAGTTCTATTACTTGTGTTTAATATAGTATTATCTTCATGTTTTCTGGATGTAGTCAAGGATATGATTTACACATATTTTGAATGGGACGATTATTTGCTGCCTTTTGACCCTAAACGTGAGTAAAACTGCTAAGAAAATAGGAGTATGCTTTTTTTTGTTGTTTTCAACAGTTACATTTATAGTATTGTTAGTTTTTTATTGTCCCAATAACTTGTTTGTTTAGATGGTGGGAAAAGGCTTGGGTATTTTTTTAATGCTATAAACAAGGTACCACATATCAAACCATTTTTACGCATACATCTTGGTAATTGGTAATTGTTTAAAAAAACAGCATTAATTAAAGAAAGGGAAAGGGTAACAGATTATATGAAACTCCAGTGTTGTTTCTCCCAATTCTAATTTAGTGTTCTTATATTAGGTTTGGAAGAGGATTTGAAAGACTTTCTCTTTGGGCAGCACATCGCATCTAATGTTATATTAAAATCTGTATCATCATTTATGACTGACAGCAAACCAAACAAACCGCTGGTCCTCTCTTTTCATGGGACCGCAGGAACTGGGAAAAATCACCTCACTAAAATTGTTGCAAGAAACATTTACAAAAAAGGGGAAGAGCGCAAGCATGTTCACATTTATGTTTCAGAACATCATTTCCCAGATAGAGGAAAGTTACATTTATACAAAGTAAGTATGGCAATATATCATAGTATTGGTCTAAGATTTAAAACGGCTCACAATATTCTGATATCTATATATATATATCTATATATATATATATCTATATATATATATATATATATATATATATATATATATATATATATATATATATATATATATATATATATATATATATAAGAATTATTAGACCCCCCCCCCCCCCCAAATATCAGACATAACAGTATGTCTGATATTTTTTTCTTCTGGAGAAAGTTTTATTTATTTCATTTCGGCAAAAAAAAAGCAGCTTTTAATTTTTTTTAAGCCATTTTAGGGTCAAAATTATTAGCCCCTTTAAGCTATTTTTTCCCCGATAGTCTACAGAACAAACCATCATTATACAATAACTTGCCTAATTACCCTAACCTGCCTAGTTAACCTAATTAACCTAGTTAAGCCTTTAAATGTCACTTTAAGCTGTATAGAAGTGTCTTGAAAAATATCTAGTCAAATATTATTTACTGTCATCATGGCAAAGATAAAAATAAATCAATATTAAAATCGTTGTCAGAAATGAGTTATTAACACTATTATGCTTAGTAATGTGTTGAAAAAAATCTCTCCGTTAAACAGAAATTAGGGAAAAAAATAAGCAGGGTGCATGGCTAATAATTCAGGGGGGCTAATAATTCTGACTTCAACTATATACTGTATATATATTATGGGTAACTCCTATCATTCAATGCATGTTCTGGAGCTTATAGGCTCAGCTAAAGCAGTGGATTCATGGAAATGTATCCAGCTTTTCCCGCTCCATGTTCATATTTGATGAAATGGACAATATGCAGCCAGAGCTGATTGATTTCTTAAAACCTTTTCTGGACTACAATGATCTTGTACATGGAGTATCATTTCACAATGCAATCTTCATTTTTCTCAGGTATTATTATATAGTTTTCAGATTGAAATGGAGTGATAATGCAATTTCTCTGCTCTTCCAAAAGACTAACAGTAATGACTATCTGTTTATTTATTTATTTTTATTATTATTTGTAGTAATGCAGGTGGAAATGTGATTGTTGACTTGGCTCTGGATTTATGGAGAGAAGGGAAAAACCGTGAAGAACTAAGAATGAACAGCAGTGAGCTGGACATTAAAATCTCTAAAAACATCTTTAATACAAACAAAAGTGTGTATTGACAGTGCACTTAAATATATAGATTTTTATGCTAATATGTTTTTGATAAGTCTTTGCTGTATATAGGGGTCACGCCCTTAAAGCATACTGTAGAGGCACTCGTAATGAATGCTTTTTCTGCCTTCTGGTTATGAAATCTATGGCAGCCCATAAAACTTGTAAAAACTTGTGAAATTTGGCACAGAGATAGAATCCAAATTTTTGTACACCATTTGAACGTTTTTGAAGAAATACGACTTTGTATTCTTCCAAAAATGTTGTGCTGCTGATTTATATTAAAAATGAGTAAGATCATCAGACCACACAAAGTTATGGCATTTACTAGAAGCATGCAAACAAATTGACAAATCTGACAGTAGAAGATATATTTCTGCAATACCTCAACATATTCAAAACAAACTTAGTGTGTGTTATGTCAACAATGACCTGAGGTTACCTGCTCAGTTTTCCACAGTGCCAGCTAGTGTTCAGCAGACCTAAAAATCTCTTTATTTAATTAAATGGTATCTTTAATACCATGTTGCCCAATTTGAATTTTGTTGTTAAATGCTATGTTTTACAAACACGTTAATATACCATTATGTAACTCTTATTGTTATGTAACTTGCTATGTTCACACTGCACGATGGATCAATGAGTATGTGCGATTATAATGGGATTTTGCCAATATTGCAAATAAACTTTACCTCGTGTAAACACAATGATTCAAATTAAATAGGTGGCATGCTTGACCTAAAAATACTTATTGCAGGATACAATTTTCAGTCTTTCACATAGTCTTGTGATGGACTCCAATCAGATTTGCCTGCTTTTTTATAGGCATTTGTTGGAGATTTCACAAAACCAGTTGGCTAGTGAAAATCGGCTGAAATTGTGCAGTGTGTGAATTTGCTCAAAAAATGTCCATTTAAAAAAAATGGCACTAGCCTCTGATAGGTTTTATATCTGTATCTCTGCAAGGCTCTAACCATACTTTTTGTCAGTCACCCCACACTGACCATACCAGATCAATTCTGGTAACAGCAAAAAAAAAAAAAAAAAAACGTAAACGTGGTATAGGTTGAATATTTGAGTCTAGACCATTGAATTATAATGCACACCTGTCTTTTTTTTATGTGATCCCCACCTTTTAATGTGATCCAAGGTGTGGAATATTTTTGGAAAAGTGGAAAAGTATTCAATTGACCCTTCACTAAGCCCCGCCCTCCTTAGTTACTGTTGCTACGCCTGTCAAGCTTTTGTGCCTGGAACGTCTATTATGCACCGGTGTCAGACATTGCCAGGGATATATTAGTCATTTTTGGCGAACAGGTGAAATATTTGAGAAATTCAGACAAAAAAGGACTGCAGTATGCGTTACAGGTGTATATTCATGACATAATAGGCAACTGATTAGAAAATAACAATAAAATTTGAAGCTAGGTTAGCCTAGCCGCCTCATACGCTGACCCTTCAACAGCTTAGTTCATGCACAGCAGGAGAGGTGAAATGTAAAAATAATCTAATAATAACTAATTAAACCGTAATTTCTCTTTTTTTGGCCAAAAAAAGTGTTGTGCAATGAAATATAGCGTTACTAACCAACGAGGAAACACGCATGGACAGTGCTTCTACATAATTCATTCATAGAAAGAGCAGCCAGAAAGGGGAAATTGATGGATTTATGTCGAATATTAGCATCATTGACCCATAACAATGTACAGTACCTATAACTTTCAGTATGTCTGTGTGCTCTTTATCCAGTTTCTATTCTAATTTGCAGGTAAGTGGAGAAAATAAATAAATTGAAATGCAAATCAAAGTATAAATAGCAGAAGTAAACAAATAGATTTTCCCTACCAGCAAATATTAATCAGAGACCAAATATAAAAGCAGACACTAACCTGATATAGTGACTAAATCTCTAAACAACAGACGAAAACATCAGTGAACTGTAGCTCTAACATGGACATGAGGGATATAAATGACTGAAAAACAGCTGCGGGTAAAGCATATTGATCGCAAGTGCTCAGTTTGTGATCACATCTCGGTTTTGTTCTGTTGATATGTAATTTCAAATATTCGTAGCTTGAAACAGATGGAAATAGGATTGCTATTAATATGACTACTATGGCGAGGGCTTAAAGGGAGCAGTGCTCATAATATCGAGTGGAAGAAGAGAAAAAGACAGCTGGGAAACATAACCTGCTTTGTATTTTTGTAGGAAACACAGTTCAGATCTTTTTAGGGTAAGAGGTGTGTGAGTTATTGCCGTCTATCACTGAATGTGTCTGGAATATCGAAAACAAAACCAACTTAACTCCGCTCATTTAGCGCCCCTTACAGAGCTTGATGCATGCTGGCATTTCTCCTCTTGGGTTCTAGGTTTTATAAAGGGAAAAAATTCCACCATCCCGTCCAAACTTTTAGGATATCAGTAATAGATTTGCACGATCCATACGCACAACGCTTTGGCTTGTTTCCCTCGCTCGAAAGCTTGAAAGGCCTACTGCGCATAGCTACGGTTGCTAAGCCTTGATTGGTGTGCGGCGGTTTTCGGGTGTGGGTTAGCGAAGGGTCAATTGATCAAGTCAAGGATTCCTTACTTAAATCACAATATTAGTGATATTAGCTCATAAATCCAGCTGTAAATCCTAAACACACACAATAACACTTAAGTTCATCTTAATGCATTCAAATTTTAAGTTGCCTTTTCTTGTAATTTGAGTGAAAGGAACTCATTTCATTTCGCTGATTGATTTTACAGTGTAATGGAGATTGTGGTGTTTCCATTTGTGTGTTCCTGCAGGAATAAAAAGAAACTGAAAGCTGTTCACTGTAAAATCCAATCAGCTTGTTTTATAGGCTACTGTTGAGGACGTGAACTACACCTTGATCTTAATTTGTCAGGTTCAGGGTCCAACTTACTTTCAAAAACTGAAGTGTTGAACTGAGGAGGACTAGATTTGTTTTCATGATGAATGCACTGAATCTTTTGCTATTTTTTGGGTTTGCCATCAGCATTGTGTCTACAGAGAGCAATGAGTCTAAACATGTGTATATGGTTGGTGGGGCCTTTCTAGCATCTGCGGTTCTGGTTTCAGTAGTCATCCATTTTACTCAGCCGGGCCCGGAACCTTTATTGCCTTTTGATCCTGTAGGTGAGTGTAAATTTGATCACATTTATATGTTTGACTTTGCAAGCGATAGACCAGCCAAATAAAACGAAATTAGGCATGATGAAAAACAAACCAAAAACAGTACTGGCAGTTAGGGAAGTCACGAGAAACCAAGATCAATTATTGTTGAATACAGTTGAGTGCTCTAGAATACAATGCACAAAAAGTACACGCATTTAACCGGCTGTCTGCTTATTAGGTTTCGCACACAATAGTGAAAGGTTTATTTAAGAGAGTGACCCACACACAGACAGAAACAAAGAAAAGGATCAAAGGTTAAAACTGAGACTTTAACCTGTGACTTGCGGGCAGTAAGGATTTATATGTAATTTAGATTATATAATCAGATTTCAAATAGCAAGTAATCATAATTAAAGTAAACCACTTTTTAAAATACACAATCAGACTACAGTTATACTTTTTTTAGAGATGAAATAATTGCATGTTATTTACACAATGGCAGTAAGTAATATTTACACACACACACAAATGACATGATCTAAGTTTTATGTATTTAACTACAAATCAGACATTGCTATCCCAAAATAATTTAAGTAAAAAAGTTTACTTTCTTAGCTCAAGTGTTTTTCTTATCTAACATCAGCTGTGTCAGCTATCCTGGTTTCCCATATACAGTGCTCAATCGTTTATGCTGATCTGTCTGTCTGTCTATCTATCTATCTATCTATCTATCTATCTATCTATCTATCTATCTATCTATCTATCTATCTATCTATCTATCTATCTATCTATCTATCTATATATATATATATATATATATATATATATATATATATATATATATATATATACAGGGAGTGCAGAATTATTAGGAAAGTTGTATTTTTGAGGATTAATTTTATTATTGAACAACAACCATGTTCTCAATGAACCCTAAAAACTCATTAATATCAAAGCTGAATATTTTTGGAAGTAGTTTTAGTTTGTTTTTAGTTTTAGCTATTTTAGGAGGATATCTGTGTGTGCAGGTGACTATTACTGTGCATAATTATTAGGCAACTTAACAAAAAACAAATATATACCCATTTCAATTATTTATTTTCACCAGTGAAACCAATATAACATCTCAACATTCACAAATATACATTTCTGACATTCAAAAACAAAACAGTGACCAATATAGCCACCTTTCTTTGCAAGGACACTCAAAAGCCTGCCATCCATGGATTCTGTCAGTGTTTTGATCTGTTCACCATCAACATTGCGTGCAGCAGCAACCACAGCCTCCCAGACACTGTTCAGAGAGGTGTACTGTTTTCCCTCCTTGTAAATCTCACATTTGATGATGGACCACAGGTTCTCTATGGGGTTCAGATCAGGTGAACAAGGAGGCCATGTCATTAGTTTTTCTTCTTTTAGACCCTTTCTTGCCAGCCACGCTGTGGAGTACTTGGACGCGTGTGATGGAGCATTGTCCTGCATGAAAATCATGTTTTTCTTGAAGGATGCAGACTTCTTCCTGTACCACTGCTTGAAGGTGTCTTCCAGAAACTGGCAGTAGGACTGGGAGTTGAGCTTGACTCCATCCTCAACCCGAAAAGGCCCACAAGCTCATCTTTGATGATACCAGCCCAAACCAGTACTCCACCTCCACCTTGCTGGCGTCTGAGTCAGACTGGAGCTCTCTGCCCTTTACCGATCCAGCCACGGACCCATCCATCTGGCCCATCAAGACTCACTCTCATTTCATCAGTTCATAAAACCTTAGAAAAATCAGTCTTGAGATATTTCTTGGCCCAGTCTTGACGTTTCAGCTTGTGTGTCTTGTTCAGTGGTGGTCGTTTTTTAGCCTTTCTTACCTTGGCCATGTCTCTGAGTATTGCACACCTTGTGCTTTTGGGCACTCCAGTGATGTTGCAGCTCTGAAATATGGCAAAACTGGTGGCAAGTGGCATCTTGGCAGCTGTACGCGTGACTTTTCTCAGTTCATGGGCAGTTATTTTTCTCCTTGAAACGCTTGATTGTTCGATGATTACGCTTCAGAAGCTTGGTATTTTTACGAGTGCTGCATCCCTCTGCAAGATATCTCAGTATTTTGGACTTTTCGGAGCCTGTCAAGTCCTTCTTTTGACCCATTTTGCCAAAGGAAAGGAAGTTGCCTAATAATTATGCACACTTGATATAGGGTGTTGATGTCATTAGACCACACCCCTTCTCATTACAGAGATGCACATCACCTAATATGCTTAATTGGTAGTAGGCTTTCGAGCCTATAAAGCTTGGAGTAAGACAACTTATATATATATATATATATATATATATATATATATATATATATATATATATATATATATATATATATATATTAATATATTATTATTATTAATAATCTTGTTTTTGTTTAAAAAAAAAAAAACAAGGGCATTTGCCCTAATAACTGGGTGAGTAATTGATGACGTCAGTTCATTTTAATATGAATGAACACTTTGAATGAACCTACAGTACTATTATGCCATATTAAATAATGTCAGTGCTATTCATCTGAATTATCAACATATTAATACATATTAATATTTGAATTGCTTGTTACCTGTAAGCTTTCTGTATTGTATTATGGTATCTTGTGATTGCTGTGAATTGTAGTTTTCAGTTTGGCTTATATCGTACAGCCTGAAGTATGTAAATTATTATTGCAAACTACACAAAAATAAAATATTTTTTTTCATATTCCAGGTCTGAAGTCAGATTTAAGACTATCTCTATACGGGCAGCACATTGTCTCTGATGTTGTACTAAAAGCTGTATCCATGTTTATGGCTGACAGCAAACCAAACAAACCTCTGGTCCTCTCTTTCCACGGGACTGCAGGAACTGGAAAAAACCATGTTGCTAAAATAATTGCAAGAAACATTTACAGAAAAGGAGAAAACAGTGAGCATGTTCACTTATTTGTATCTGGCCTTCATTTTCCAGCCCCAAAATATTCAAACATCTACAGCGTAAGTAGACCATATTTAACTAGTTAAGATAATTAAAGTGATAGCTCACCCATAGTCTGTCATAATCTTCTCACTTCTTACTTGTTCCAACACTGTTTGACTTTCTTTCTTCTGTTGAACACAAGAGAGGATATTTTGAAGAAAGCTGGAAACCAGTGAACAATGACTGAAAACCTGTGAACAATCCATTGAATTTGTTTTTCCTACAATGGTTTTAAGCTTTCTTCAAATCTTTTTTTTTTTTAAAAAGATTGGTGTTTTGTCAATTTCTCAACCATTTAATTATTCAGTAAAATCTTATCTGTACTTACTTATCTGTAGATAAATAAAAATGGAAATATTTTACAATTAGCATTAGCAATCCTGCACTACTGTTATTCTGTATTAAATCGTATGCTATAAATAATAAAATGAATTTAAAAAGACAATTTTCATAATACACCAGTGGGAATGAACGTAGCACATAACATAAGTCATTGTCATTGCTCTAAAGCTGCGATTACACTAGAGTTTGAGTATGCAAACTTCTGCAAAAAACATCAAACAAGATGATTAAACATTATTAAAGCAAACGATTGCTCCATATTTTACATTTCTGAACAGAGAGGTCACTTTTTGATCTTCTATTGGTCTCACACAATCATGTGATGCTTTTTCGCAGCTCAGAGCGAAAAGTGCTGTGTGACTGAGATTTGACTAGGATTTACATGTTCTGTATACTCAGACACGGCTAAAGAAGTGGATTCATGGAAACGTATCTAGCTTTCCTCGCTCCATGTTCATATTTGATGAAATGGACAAAATGCAACCACAGCTGATCAACGTGATTAAATCCTTTCTGGACTACAACGCCTGTGTGAATGGTGTGTCATACCACAAAGCAATCTTTATTTTTCTCAGGTCATGCATTATAATTTTACTATTCATTTGTAGTCTGCAGATAATGAAAAATGCAGTTCTGCATATAAGTTCCTTTACTTTCCCAAAAGATCCAATCGATAATAAGCTGTTTATTTATAGTAATGCAGGTGGGAAAGTGATTGCTGACCTGGCTCTGGATTTCTGGAGAGAAGGCAGAGGACGGAAAGAGATAAAGTTGAACAGCAGGGATCTAGAGATTATGATCTCAGAAAACGTCAACAAGGATGAGAAAAGTATAAAATTAAGATTTTTTTAAATTATTTTGTTATTCACATATACTTCAGAATTGTTTAGTATATGATATTTGAGTATTTTTATTACTGATGAATGCTTGATTCTGATTTCGAACATTACAGTTCCATAACACTATATGCTAAATGATTTACAATTCCATAACATTACGCTGAATGATTTCAATTATTTCACAGCCTACAATCACAAAGAATAAGACATGTCACTCATTTAGTTTTGATTAGGGGAAAAAGCAATGGTCAATATGGATGTTCTGGGGAAGAAAGCTCTGCCTTCTATTAAAGGAGTCAATCATCAATAGAAATTAGCGATTGACTGTATCATCTACGTACAAACGAGGACGGTCATTGGAACTTTATTGGCTTGAGACTTCCGGTCTCATTCACTTCAATTGAAAGAAAAAGATTTTTATAATAATTGAACAGCCTGATTTCAAATATACACAATTATTCCATATTATTTTTTTATTGTTTTATATGATGTTTTTTTCTTAAATAATTACATTTGTTTAATCCATTCCTGAATATGTGTATTATTTCCCTTAAATTTGTTTCCCCAAACTCTTACTTCTTATTCTTATGTATCTCTAGGTGGATTTTGGCACTCTAGTCTCATAAATAATCATCTGATTGACCATTATGTTCCTTTTCTACCTCTGGAGCTAAATCATGTGCGCCAGTGCATCTTGACTGAGATGGTCCATCTGAACATCACCCTAGACTCTGATCTGGCAGACAAAGTGGCCAAAGACATGCCTTTCTTCCCTGAAAAAGACAAAGTCTTTGCTCTTAAAGGCTGCAAGTCAGTCAGGCAGAAGCTGGCACTGTATGTTGATGATGAATAGAAGTATTTGCATTAAGGCAGTCAATTGATTATTATTATGATTTGTTTTTGCAATTAATCACAATAAATTGCACACTTGTCAAGAAATTAGCACGGTAAACCATTAGACTGATGGATAATTCTTACAAAACTGTATTTTCTGCAAGCCTTTTTTTCATAGTAAAGTTAGGTGCATTTTCAAAAGAGGACAGTCCTTAAGAACCCTGTGACATAAGGGATAATTATTTCGGTACATAGTAAACGCACATCTAATCTGACGTGGAAAACAGACATAAACAAATAACAATTGTGACTATTGTAACCTTATTTAGGTTACAATGTTCACAATTGACATTTGCAAAATCACAAAATTCTGTTTCCAAAATGAACACATTTGTTTAATTTAAAAAAATTTATTAGAAAAGTCAATATTATCATCTTCTTATTGTGTAACCTGTTTAAAAAAGTGGTGATGGTTACAGTGAGATCAACATGCAAGACTGAAAACCATGAAAGAAGGAAAAACGTGTTATTCTTGTAATAGATGTAGCCTACACAGTCATAGACCTATGGGAAACTATTGTTGAAGGAGTGCAGATTTTCAGAAACGAAACCGAAGAAACCTGGATGATTGGCTTAACAATGAAACCACAGCATATTTTAACATTCCTACTGCGTATGTGTAACAGCATTGATTTGATGTTTTCTGGATGTACTCAAGGATGTGATTTACATGTGATTTTTTTTTTTAATCGGACGATTCTTTGCTGCTTTTTGAACCTAAATAGTATTGTAAATAGTATTATAAAAACATCCTGTAAGTTTCAGAACTCAAATCTGTCATTACTCTATATAAATAGCTTATACTGAAGGCAGTATGCCAAAGGGAAATAGCTTTTGAAAAGTATAATGTAATAGGGCGATTAACTTCACTGCCTATTTAGCTCTTGGTGCATTCCAAATGAGATGTATCACCCTCTGAAGGGCACTTTCGGAGTAAAAACAATCATGGCTGCCATATTGAAGTGGCACTTCAAACTGAAGGGCTTTGGTTCGGCCACTTCGAAGGGCCAATCTGAATGAAAGATTCTGAATGATACAACTGAGGGACATTTCGGGCCACCATAATAAAAAATAAATAAATAAAGTTCTAACACATTTTTATCAGATTTTAATTATTTTAATTCCCTGTTTTTATTTCCTATAATTACTGTGTGATTATTTTATGATTCTTTTAATCGTCTTGTTTATGTAATGCACATTGAATTACCATTGTGTGTTTATATAAATAAACACAAAAAAACTGACCACTTCAATAAAAAAATTCCATCAGTGCATGGTTTTTTACACAAATAGACAAACACATCACACCAACAGATACACACAACTTTTTCCCTGCTCACAGATACAAAAATGTAAAAATGGAATCATTTCCAGTTACCCTACTACTTTCCTGTTCAATCATTCCATCTAATTTGTTTGGAGTGATTTCCTGTTCAGTTTTACGTGCACTTACTAACATCCTTACAGGGTTAGTTTGCCACCAAATTAAAAATTCTGTTATTAATTACTCACCCTCATGTGGTTCCAATCCTTCGAGACCTTCGCTCATCTTCAGAACACAAATGAAGATATTTTCAATAAAATCTGAGAGCTCCCTCATCCTCCAAATACAGCACAGATCCTGAGACATTCAAAGTCTAGAAACACTCAATGAGACTTCAGTGGTAAATCAACTGTAATTGTAAGCTTCAAGAATACTTTAAAAAAATATTTAAGATTTTTCAATATATAAATATTTTTTTCAGAACAACCCTTTCTCTAACAATTTAACCTCTTACAGATGAATAGGGAGTAAAAAAATATTAATGATAATATAAAAAATGTAAAATAAAATATATAAAATAATACAAAATAAATAAAAAGGTACTGCCATCATAATTACTTTTCAGGGAATACATTTGTACATCAAATTACATTGTGTTACATTGTTGTTACCTCAGATAACACTGGTGATAGGTTAAGTAACCTCTAAATATACACATCTAAATATCTTGTAAAACTTTTCCACCTCTTCAGACAAAATGTCAGTCTTCATTTGTAGACATGCAGTCATTTTTTCCATTATATAGACCTGTTTAAGTCTCTGAATCCACTGAGCCTTTGGAGGACCTTCTTCCATCCAATGTACTGTTATATATTTTTTTTGCAACCAGTAATAATATCCTTAGTACAAATCTTGTTTCTTCATTACTTCATTAAACATTTCTTGTTTCCAGTAAGCACACAACTGGATCTAGGGGTATTTCTATATCTAATATCTTATCTATTTCTTTTTTAACATTTTTCAAAAAAATTCTTGAATCAAGAATACTTTCGTGCTGAAAAAAAGGAGCACAAGCTATTTGTACACCAATGTCTTCTTCAGATGCATGTTTACTATGGGCAGTATGACATATTTGCCATTTGATTTGGCAGTGCAACATGCAAGTGACGAATAGCCCATAGTAAACACACACCCTAATCTGACATGGAAAATATAGGCTTTAACAAATGTCAATTGTGACCATTGTGACCTAAATAGCAAACTCAAAGAGAGGAATCACAAAACTATGTTTTTAAAATGGACACATTTATGCAATTTAAACATTTAATATTATCATCTTGTTCATAGTAAGATGCTTATTGTGTAAAAGGTGGTCATGGTTACAGTGACGTCAACATGCAAACCTGAAAAGCAGGAAGACAAGAAAACCATGTTTTTCTTGTACTCGATGTATGCAGTTTGCCATGTCAGCTTATTGCTGAAGGAGTGCAGTTTTCCAGAAACGAAACACTAGGAGAAACCTGGATGATTTGCTTTAACAATGAAAGCGCAGTGTATTTTAACAGCTCTATTGCTTGTGTGTAATATAACATCATCTTCATGTTTTTTGGAAGTGTTCACGGATGCGGCATCTGCAGTTTACACATTTTTTGAACGGGATGATTTGCTGGTTTTTGACCCTAAACGTGAGTAAAATTGTAGTTTTGTGTTTTCAACAGTTAAATTTTAGTATTGTTTATTTTCAGTTGTCACAATAACTTCACAACAAGCACATATTTACTTATTTGTTTAGTGGGTGGGCAAAGGCTTTTGCTATTTTTTCATGCTATGTACACAAGGTTTTATTTTTTGACAAATATTTTTTTTACATAAATAAAACAGCATTCATTTAAAACAATGAGAGGGATTCAGATTAAATTAAACAAAATGGTTACAACGCAAGCCTCGTTCCCCGAGGAGGGGGAATGGAAATGCTATGTGTAAAAACTTCCACTATGGGGATTTCGCCAGAAAGCTAATCATCTGAAAGAGTATCAATATCTGAGTGAAGCATATGGGATCGCCCGTGGGGATCGCGCATAGCAGGCACCTATACCCAGAATGCGGGCTGACCGAGCGGGCATGCCAACAACATAATGGCTCCTCTGGTCCTGGTTCTGGGAGCTTCGGAGGAACTCTGTAGAGTTTGTTAAATGGGGAACTCAACTGAACAGAGTAAGAAAAGCGCACGCATCGCTGTGTTACAGAGAAAGGCGCAGCAAGCGTGTTTCAACACCGTACCGAAATTCCTCATTCACTGGCGTTATCCAGCACACATAAGGAAAATCATCCTCAGAGAGGGGATGATCATAATGCCAACCCCTCAGTGCGGAGGGGACAGCCTTTGCTCCAGCCAGCTGAAGGAGGATAGCATCTCACTGATCTGGCATGTCCAGTGTCCTTCTCGGAGTGAAGTACAGCACACAACGAATAGATTCCACTTCAGGGCGTAGGCATGCCTCCCAGAGAGTGCTCTAGCCTGAGTGATGGTGTTAATCACCCAACCGGTAGGTCACCTAAGTCCTCCGTGCTCTATCTATATCAAAGGGATATGCCAGGGAGGGGCCATCACGAGAAGAAAGCTGAAATGCAGGTCCGGTTGAGCCAGAGAGGTGCAATAAACAGACCTGCTCCTCGTCCTACCTGACGTTATACAGTATCTGTGCAGTGAGTAGGCTCACTGGAGAAATGCGTATTACGCACGCCCCGGGGCCAGTAGTGTCCAATGTGCAAAAAACACACCCATAACAGTTGGACAGCCGGGGGTGGAGCCTCCATTCTCCCTGGCGTGGAACTGCAGTGAGAGCACATCAGGGCTGAGCTCGCCAGCGATAAGAATGGCACGCAGCGATTTCCTCCACATATGACTCCAGAGGAGCAGATGGCGAGCTAAGACATGCGGCGAGAGCAGATACCCCCACCGTGCGGTTGATATACACCATCGTCACCGTGCTGTCTGTCCTGACCAGCACATGTTTTCCCTCTAACACTGGTAAAAAAAATGGTGCAGCGCGAGATACACTGCCACCAGATCCAGGCAATTAATATGCCAATGCAACCGGGTTCATTCCATGGACCCGCAGCTTCATGCCCGCAACACACAGCCCCCCAACGCATACTGGAAGCATTCGTCGGAACGATGACATGTGTGGACATTTGTTCTAGAGGCACACAGGCCTGTAGAAACCCAGGGTCTGTCCAGAGGCTGAGGGTGCGGCGATACAGTGGAGTGACAGTCACCCGGTGCCTGCCCATGTGCCATGTGAGTCTGATTGTGACGTCAATGCTGAAGCGGTATCATATGGAGCAACCAGAGCAGCGTGACAGCGGCTGCGGATGTCATATGCCCCAGGAGTCTCTGAAATAATATCAGTGGGACCACAGTTTTCCTGTCGAACTGTCTCAGACAGGTCAGCATTAACTCGGGCGCCGTCATTATGATTGGGTCCAGCTCCAACCCGAGAAAAGAGATGCTTCTGCACAGGGGCAAGCCTGCTCTTTCTCGGCTGACCCAAAACCCAACAGGTCGAGGTGCACCCAGTCCCTAGGCATAACCAATTGATCCCGCGAGTGAGCTATAATAAGCCAGTTATTGAGATAACTGAGTATGCAGATGCCCGCGAGCCAAAGGGGCGTTAGGGCATCCTCTGTGAGCTTAGTTAAAACGTGCAAAGACTGGGAGAGCCTGGAAGGGAGGACTTTGTACTACCATACTCGACCCTCGCATGCAAACCACAGAAACTGCTGGTGGCTTGAGAAAATTGAGACATGAATATACGTGTCCTTCAGGTCTATTGCTGCAGACCAATCCTGAAGATGGACGGACGAACCGGAGGATGTGCTTTTGCGTGAGCATTTTGAACACCTGCTTGTAAGGCAGCTGGTCAAAACACGCAGAACTAAGATTGGTCATAACCCACCGCTATCTATACACATAGCAGGTACATATTGGGCCAAAGAAGAATGTAAAATGTATAGCGATTAAATATGCCTCCCAAAAACACCCAGACAGAGTCCAGACAGCCTATAACAAGCGACATACAGGACCACGGCGGATGAGCGCGCTCTCTCATTCACTCACACACACACACACACACACACACACACACACACACCACACACACACACACACACACACACACACACACACACACACACACACACACACACACACACACACACTGCTGCTTAACTGGTGGAAAGGACAGGGCAGCGGAGAAGATTTTTTTGAACCGCAGACGAGCGCCCTCAGCGAGGAGCAGCCAAAGTGGATGGGTCGACGGGGAGAGCAGTTTTGAAAGCCTGCACTTGACTGCTCTTTCACCAGGGTGAATTCCTGGGTGAACTTACCCACGGTGTCACCGAACAGGCCAGCCTGGGATATTGGTGTGTTAAGAAAGTGAACTGTCAACGGCACGCATATCTGCCAGATTAAGCCAGAGGTGGCATTCCTGGACCAATAGTGTGGTCATCGTCCTTCCCAGGGCACTCGCAGCTGACCTGGTGTTCTCAGAGTAAAGTCGGTTACTGTGCGTAGGGTCGGAACCTTCCTCATGTCACTGGGCCAACGCCCTGCGCCAGCAATACCAAGCAAGGCGGAAGCAGCCTAGCCCGCAGCAGTGTAGGGTCCTGGCCCCGGGGATGCAGACAACCTACACGCTTTGGACGGGAGCCGAGGGCTAACCACGCCAGGAAGGGGCACCACATGGGCACCGCGCTAGCACGCTCAACTTGAAGATTCGCCTGGTACTCTCTGGCTGCTCCATTATTGAGGAAGGTGAGGGTGAAGCACACGCAGACTGGGCAGAAAAAGGTGCCCTCAGTGCTGCGTAAACTTACTGTGCACCTCCGGGAAGAAGGGTACGGGAGGCTTAGAGGGATTCCCCTTCTTATCCTTCATGTAACACCCGTCTAATTGGTCCAGCGGCGGAGCAGGGAGACAAGCCATCTTCAGCCTCGCCGCTAAAGCAGCCTGGGTTAGCACGGCCATCATTGAGATTTCATATCTGTAGCCTCGCTTACCCCCCCTGAGGGAGAAAGCGTATCCGAATTGTCATCAGAAAATGACAGCCCACCCTCCGATGCAGCGATGGACATCTGGTCCTCGGTGTCATCAAGTGAGAGGGCGATCATCCCGGAGGATGGAGCACTTCTCTCACTCAAAGCTTGGATGGAGTGCGCTGAGGAGTGGGAGGTCTGCAAGCCACCCCCACCCCCCACCCCACTGTAACCCTCAGATCTGACCTCCGAGTGCCAACCGGTACTTGCGGAGGACAATAGGGGGTGGTTTGTCCTTTTGCAAGAGCGAGCCGCAATCTTGGCTTGCCAACAGACATGCCATCACAGTAATGGCATGCGCTGCCCGCCAGCACTCGTGCCCATCATCCGTGAAAAGGGAACCACCGCATCCAGAAAAGCACGGTCGGAACGATGTCTTTAAAAAGACGCGCTGCACGACCATGTTGCTCTTTTAGGAAACTTGCTCAGTTACTCACCGCTCTAGGAGAACGGGGACCAGAGAATGCCCATGGGACGGAAGAGAGCCCAGCTCGACCGTCTGCCCACTGCGTTATCACACACTCTGAGAATCAGGAGAAAACAGCCTGTCGATCGTCGGCAGCTTCTCTCTCTCTCTCTCACTCTTTTTCTTTCTCCTCGAAGGATAGAGATGGCGGAACTAAAGACTCTCTCAGTACCGTGAGGCTCTAAAAGCGAAAAGGTAGCGTCGCGTGGCTGCATCTTATTCACACTGATTGGTGATTGGTGCCAGCTGCGTACGCCTGACGCTGCCAATTTCATTGGCCCGTTTTATTACTCTATCAGATGATTGGCTTTTTGGTGAAATCCCATAGTGGAAGTTTTCCACATAGCATTGAAGTTCCCCTCCCACTGGGGAACTCCAGTGTTGTATCTCACAATTTTAACTTAAAGTTCTCTATTATATTCTATATCTTTGACTTGCATTGCATATATCTACATTTTTCAGGTTTGAAGGAAGATTGAATGACTTTCTCTCGGGCAGCCACATCGCATCTAATGTTGTATTAAAATCTGTATCATCATTTATGACTGACAGTAAACCAAACAAACCGCTGGTCCTCTCTTTTCATGGACTACAGGAACCGGGAAAAATCACGTCACTAAAATTCTTGCAAGAAACATTTACAAAAAGGTGAAGAGAGCAAGCATGTTCACATTTATGTTCAGAATATCATTTCCCACATAGAAGAAAGGTAAACTTATACTCAGTAAGTATTGCAATATCAAAATGTTGGTCTAAACACTGCACAACACTTGGCTCTGCACAGTTCAGTTTCCAACCCTGATTAAACACACCTGATCAAACTAGTGATTTAGGCTTGTTTGAAACCTACAGATAGGAGTGTTGAAGCAGGGCTGGAACTAAACTCTAAATTTAACTGGCCCACAATATTTTTTATTGGCCCACAGTATTTTCATTTTTCACAATAATGAAGCTTTGTTTCATTTCTGTTAAACTTAAACTGAAAGCATTTTTCACCTGTACATTCATATATTATATATATTATTATCCCCCTGTTTATTTTTCCCCCCCAATTTCTGCTTAAAGGAAAAAGATTTTTTCAACACATTTCTAAACATAGTAGTTTAAATAGCTAATTTCTAATAACTGATTTCTTTTATCTTTGCCATGATGACAGTACATAATATTTTACTAGATATTTTTCAAGATACTAGTGCTCAGCTTAAAGTGACATTTAAAGGCTTAACTAGGTTAATTATGCAAGTTAGGGTATTTAGGCAAATCCTTGTATAACAGTGGTTTGTTCTGTAAACAAGTGAAGTTTATTTATAAACTAATTTCGAGAGGATCACCTGATTATGATTGAACACGGCTGGTTCTGAATTAACTATGTATGATCCACCAATCAGATGATTCACTATAAAGAGCCAGGGTTTCTCACTACAGTCATCTTCGATTTTGAGAATCCCCCCTTCCACCCCTACTCCTCCACCTTCCCCTTCATAGGGTGGCACGGTGGCCCAGTGATTAACACTGTTGCCTCACAGCAAGAACGTCACCGGTTCTAGTCCTTTAACAGGCCAGCTGTCATTTCTGTGCGAAGTTAGCATGTTCTTCCCGTGCTCACGTGGGTTTCCCCCGGGTTCTCCAGATTCCTCCCACATTCCAAAAACATGCACTACAAGTTAATTGATCAATCTAAATTTAGCACTACAATCAATCCAGCAGCATATCTCTTCATAGCAATTATTTTCTGTCATCAGCTCTTATCAAAATAGGGAGAGTTCTCGAGACCTACCTGAGCTCAAAGCTCCCCTCTCGCCCTGCAAATAGGAGGGAGCCCAGGGCTCAAGGACCTTTTGAGCTCAGGGCTCTCTCCCGGGACAGCATGCCAAACTTCCTTATAATCAATCATCAGCTAAGTGTGAACTCTTGAATTGAAACAAAATATTGCTTAAGGGGACTAATAATATTGACCTTAAAATGGTTTCAAAATTTTTTTTAACTGCTTTTATTCTAGCCTAATTAAAGAAATAAGACTTTCTCCAGAAGAAAAAATATTATAAGAAATACTGTGAAATTTCCTTGCTCTGTTAAACATGATTTTTTAAATATTTGAAAAAGAAAATAAATCACATGAGGGCTAATTATTCTGATTTCAACTCTATATTCATGAAATGTAAACAAGGTTTTATTTTTTTTAATAGCAAATATTTAGTTAAACTGTCACTGTCGAATCATTTTTACCACATCTTTCAGCTAAGTTTACAAGAAAACATAATAATTATTTAATATAAAGAAAGTGAGAGGGATGCAGATTATATATATATTGCACATTTTATGATAATTCTGTCTATTCAGGCTCAGCTAAAGCAGTGGATTCATGGAAACGTATCCAGCTTTCCCCGCTCCATGTTCATTTTTGATGAAATGGACAAGATGCAACCAGAGCTGACTAATGTATTAAAACCTTTTCTGGACTACTCTCTTGTTGATGGAGTATCATTTCGCAATGCAATCTTCATTTTTCTCAGGTACTGTATATGCACTAAAATCAGTGATTTCCACAAATGTGGCTGTATGCAACAGAATAGCCATAAAGATTCAAGAATGATGTAGTGGTGATGAAATACCTTTTCTCTCCTAATAGACAGATGATAATGATGATGTTTATTTGTAGTAATGCAGGTGGGAATATAATTGTTGACATGGCTCTGGACATCTGGAGAGAAGGGAAAAATCGGGAAGAACTGTGGATGAACAGCAAGCAGCTGGAGATTAAAATCTCAAAAAATGTCTTCAATGATAAGAACTGTGTGTATTATACATTGTTAAATGATCTTGTATGGATGTATATATATATAAAGAAATACTTTAGCCAAAAATGAAAATTAACTCACCATTTACTCACACTCAAGTGGTTCCAAACTTATACGAGTTTCTTTCATCTGTTGAACACAACATAATGTATTTTGCAGAATGCTGAAAAATGGTAACCATTGACTTCTATAGAAGTTGTTTTACTTAACATAGAAGTCAAGGAAGTACTGGTTTTCAGCATTTTTCTAAATATCTTCTTCTTGTTAAAGAATTTACATTTTTGTTTGAACTAACCGTCTAATGGCTATAGAATGCTCATTTAAGGCCTTGTACGGTTTGGCACCTCAATATCTCTCAGAACTTTTAACAGTGTACTCTCCTGTTCTCTGTTCCTCTGATTCTGGTTTTTTAACAGTTCCCTCAACTTGTCTGCATTCTATAGGAACTTACTCCCCTATAAGTTGAGGCATGCAGAATCTTTTAACCCTTGTGTACTGTTCAAATGTACTACTCTTTCGTTATGTTTGCCCGATTGACTTATATTATAATGAAATATATAAAAAAATATAAATTAAAAATTAAATAAATATAGTAAAAATTAGAAACTGTACTTCTTCCCAACAAGGAAAATCACCAAAAATCAAAACTGCATGATGGCTTTGCAATAAAAAAGTAATTATAGTGGAAGTCAATTTTAATTTTTAAAGCATTTTTCCAAAATATGTGTCAAAATAAGATTTGTCACCAAAAATCATTACATTTGCTGAAACACAAAGAAAGTTGTGGCTAAATTATGGCTCAAAATCCCCCCAGAGTGGATGAAAACATCCCCAAGAGCACACAAGGGTTAACGTCTGAAATCATCTTCTGCAAATGCACTTTTTTAGCCCTATCTCTGATGTGTGTACATTTTAAATGTTTCGACTTGTTACCTTTTACTTTTAATAATTAAGTTATAAAGGCACTAAATAAATAAAGAATCATTTATTATTATGGAACTTGTAATGTCACTGAGGTCTATGATGAAACAGTCTTTAAATAGGCAATAGTAAACAGGATTTCCTATTACGAAAGGCAGTATAAAAATATACATTATTACCAATATTTAATGTCTACATTTCACTCTGTATATTTTGTTAACATATTTCAAATGCCAATGTTGATTGTAAAATATCTTTACAGACTGTTTTATTTTATGCTTATTTCTTTCTGCATTTGTGGTTGGCAGGTGGATTCTGCACACTAGTATCATAGACGAGCATTCTGATTGATCACTTTATTCCTTTCCTACCTCTGGAGCAGAAGCATGTTCGCCAGTGTGTCTTAATTGAGATGAAGCATCTGAACATCACAACAAATTATGATCTGGCAGATTGAAGTGGCCAGAGGACATGCCTTTCTTCCCTGAGGAAGAGAGAATATTTGCTGTTAAAGGCTGCAAGTCAGTCAGACAGAAATTGGTGCAGCATGTTGATAATAAATAAACTTCTCACAGCTGTTTGCTTTATAAATTATTTGTAGGATCAGAACATGTCTGATTCTAAATCAATATGAAATGCATATTTTTTCCTGCACCTCTGCCTGCTGGTCATCATGTGACATTGTCAGACATATTTACATAGCCTAAAGTGTGTGTCCTTTATTGATGTTTATGTGGGAGATTTTGTCTATATAGACAAAATCCCCACATAAACATTAATAAAGACACATATGAGTTGAGTTTATGTCATAGGCCTACGACTTTACTCACAAAAACTCACAAAAAGTTTACATTATTGCAATTGGAAAAGCCAAAAATACATTATAGCTCCTATAATAGCTATGGGTCAGAATAATAGATTTTTCTTTTATACCAAAAATCATGCGAATATTATGTAAGGATTATGTTCCATCAAGATATTTTGTAAATTTACTACTGTAAATATATTAATGCAAATATATGCATTGCCAAAAACTAAATTTGGACAGTTTTAAAGGAGATTTTTCTCAATATTTATATTTGTTGAACTCTCAGATTTCACATTTTCAAGTAGTTTTATATCAAATAGTTAGATAACTAACCATACATCAAAGAAAAGCTTATTTATTCAGATTTCAGATGATGTATACATTTTATATTTGAAAAAAAGGACACTTCATTTTTGTTGTCCAGGGTCACATTTGTGATTGCTGTTTTAACCCTTAATGCACATAGCTGAACAGCAATAGTGCTGCAGTACTTTTTCTGAAGTAAATAAAATGCTTTAAACATATCTAGTCTGTTTAGTTTCAGAGTCCACATTCTTTCGCCCTACCGGAGTTTTTTTTTTTTTTTTTTTACCAGTTTTTACCATTTCAGCTGAAACAAAATCCTGCCTTCTAACCCTGACATAATACAATTAATGTGTGCAATTAATGAATAAATGCTTTTTTTGATTGTTGGCTTTGGGCCAGAAGTTAAAAGATACCACAAGAACTTTATTCATTCATTAGTTTTCCTTTGGCTTAGTCCCTTATTTGTCAGGGGTGGCCACAGCAAAATGAACCGCCAACTAAT
>LR812541.1:42560161-42724703 GCA_903798195.1 Danio kyathit | reverse complement strand
CATACACTCTCACGTTCACACTCATACACTACGGCCAAATTGTTTTACTCAATTCACTTATAGCGCATGTGTTTGGACTGTGGGGGAAACCAAAGCACCCGGAGGAAACCCACGCCAACATGGGGAGACATGCAAACTCCACACAGAAACTCCAACTGGCCCAACCAGGACTTGAACCAGCAACCTTCTTGCTGTTTCTTGCTAACCACTGATCCACCGTGCCACAAGAACTTGTTTTAATATGTGATTCAATTACACACACAAGTTAAGATAACAATGACACGTGGGGCAAACAAAACTTCATGACGCTCATGTAATGATTTTGTGCAAAACCCGAAATACATACCTAATAAACAATTAGTTTGCAACTGAATAAACATTAGATGCTGTATAATAACAAGCAAATTATGATTACAGGGCAAAATTTAAATCAAGGAGACAACATTCACTGTGTAATAAAACAGCATAGGAAGCAATCCATGCAATGAAATGAAAAACTTTTTTCAAAGCAAACGGTAAGCTAAATGAATCATATTCTATAGCATAAACTCACCAGCCATTTTATTAGGTGCACCAGGTTCCTCAGTTTGCCGTATCATCTGTCAGGAGTGTCTCTGCTTTTTTCTGCTGCTGTTGTAGCTCATCTGCTTCAAGGTTTGATGTGTTTGTTCATTTATTCTGCTGCTTTTAGCAAGTGGTTATTTGACTGTTGTCTTTATATTAGATAGCGTCCGTCCATTTTTCAAACCTTTGGCCTCCACAATGCATCTTCGCTCACTGGATACATGGAATCCGTGTCTGTAAACCTCTGTAAAAGAGAAATGTGCATAAAAATTCAAGTGGACTGACCATTTCTGCTATACTAAAACCAAACACTCAGGCGTCAACAACCAAAATCACTTGCATCATATTTGTTGCTCATTTGATGCGAGGCTTGAACTTCAGTTTGTTTTGACCAAGTTTAAAAGTCTACACTGAGTCCCTGCCTTGTGATTGGCTGATTGGATATTTGCCTTAAAGGGATAGTTCACTTAAAAATGAAAATTAATTTAATCATTCTTCACTTGTTTCAAAATAGTTTGAGTTGTTGTTTGTTCTGTTCAACACAAAAGAAGATATTTTGAGCAATTATTCCATAGTAAATAATTAAATATATGAATGTGAATATCTTAATGATGGTAGCATGTGTACGGTGTTATTTGGAAGTAACCGACATATAGGCCTACTTTGAAAATGCACTGCACTACAATGTAATGCCTTTGTATACCGAAATGAAAAGTAACATCATATTTTTATAAGAGAGCGCGAGTAAGACAGAAATATCAGATTTAATTTAATTTATTTCTCATTTATCGCATATTTTATTACTGTATTAATGTAAATATATTCCATGTTTCATACATAATTGAAATGCTTTGGCAATGCTGTATAAATAAAGCACATTGAACTTGAATTTGAGAGAGATCATTTATTATTATTTTTATTTGTATTTTTATTTAGTTATTATTATCATTATTATTATACTATACTGTATATTATAATACTATACTACTATGTTCTTTTTAATGTGAACTTTATAAATGCTTTGGTAATACATTAGTAACATTTGTCATGCCATAAGCAATTATTGAATTGAATTGAGAGAGAGAGAGAGAGAGAGAGAGAGAGAGAGAGAGAGAGAGAGAGAGAGATGCTAGTGCTAGTTAGCATGAATTTAGTATGAACTAGCATGTTTGCTAGTATGATTAGTATGTTTGTTAGTATGTTTTCAGTATGGATTAGTATATTGTTAGTATGAATTAGCATGTTGCTAGTATGTTTATAGTATGAATTTGCATGTTGCTAGTATGATTAGTATGTTGGTATGGATTGGTATATTGTTAGTATGAGTCGGTATGTTATTAGTATGTTCAATGTAAAGTCAATGGCAGTTTTTTTTTTTTTGAAGTCTATGGGACAGTTGCTAGGGTGGCGTGAGTGGTTGCTAGGGTGTGGCTAGTAAGTTAAACGGTCATCGGTGATTGGCAGATTGGTAGTTTGAGTTAAATGAGCCCAACCTTAAGTCTGGCGTAAAGTTATGATTTTCTCAAGCCACCATAATAGGATATATTGAATAATATGATGTATTATCTATATTTTAATTATAATATATATTATAAATATATATATATACGTTTTTTTTTTTTTTTTACTATTACTACTACTATCTATTGTGTGTACTGTTTTTTTATTATATGTTACTTTTTCATGTAAACTTTATAACTGCTTTGGCAATACATTTGTAACACTTGTCATGCCAATAAAGCAACTATTGAATTGAATTGAATTGAGAGAGAGAGAGAGCGAGAGAGAGAGAGAGAGATTAATTTTTTTTTTTTTTTTTTTTTTTTACTACTACTACTACTATTTACTGTTTTGTTTTTTATTAATATATATGCATGTTACTTCTTATGTAAACTTTAGAACTGCTTTGGCAATACAATTGTAACATTTGTCATGCCAATAAAGCAACTATTGAATTGAATTGAGAGAGAGAGAGAGAGAGAGAGAGAGAGAGAGAGAGAGAGAGAGAGAGAGAGAGAGAGAGAGAGAGAGAGATGGGCCCAACATTAAGTCTGACAGTCTGGCGAAAAGTTATGATTTTCTCAAGCCACCATACAGTAAATATGATATATTGAGTAATATGATGTATTATCCATATTTTAATTATAATATATATTTATAATATATATACACGTTTTTTTTTATTTATTTATTTATTTATTTTTTACTACTACTACTACTACTATCTATTGTGTGTACTTTTTTTTATTATATATATATATATATGTTACCTTTTCATGTAAACTTAGAACTGCTTTGGCAATACATTGTAACATTTGTCATGCCAATAAGCAACTATTGAATTGAATTGAATTGAATTGAATTGAGAGAGAGAGAGAGAGAGAGAGAGAGAGAGAGGAGAGAGAGAGAGAGAGAGAGAGAGAGAGAGAGAGAGAGAGAGAGAGAGAGAGAGAGAGAGCACCCTAAAGGCCATTTTTCGACTTTCTAGATGTAGAAGACCTTGACCACCCTTATCTCCTGTCAGGTATAAAATACACTGTGGCACCCAGTGCATCCTATCCAGAAAAAATCAACCATTAAGGCCTGAACCCTTGCTAGCAGACCTGCAGGTGGCTCAAGAACTGCCAGTCGATGCCATAGGGTTGTTGCTACTAGATTATTTATAATCAAAGTGCGTCCCCGATAAGACATTTTTGGCAAAAGCCACTTCCATTTTTTAAGTTTCCCTTCAACCATCTCTAAAACCCCTTCCCAATTTTTCTTAACAAATTGCTCATTCCCCAAAAATATTCCCAAATATTTCACACCCCCAGTAGACCACACCAGTCCACCTGGCAAAACTGGTTTTTCCTGTGTCCACCTACCGACTGCCAAAGCGGCACACTTTGACCAATTCACCTTTGCAGAAGACACTTTACTATAATTTTCTACAGCCACTTTGATTTTTTCAACATCAGTATTGCCTTTTACAGCCACCATTATATCATCTGCATAAATTAAGCAGATATATAAAACCTATTTTCTCCATACAGTGACACTCCTTCTAAAACTCCTCTCAGTTTGCATAAAAAAAGGTTTAATCGCTATTGAGTACACCATTCCTGACATTGAACAGCCTTGTCTAATTCCCCTTCTTACTTTCAAAGGGGCACTTAAGCCACCATTGACCTTTACTACACTTTCAATGTCATCATATAAAACTTTAACCATCTCAATAAATTTTTGAGGGAATCCAAAACTTTCAAAAACATTCCACAAAAATTGGTGTTCAATTCGGTCAAAGGCTTTTTCTTGATCTAAAGAAATCAAGCCAAGATTTTGTCCAGTAATCTCTGATATTTCAAACATGTCTCTTATTAACCCAATATTATCTAACATGGATCTGCCTGCCACACAGTACGACTGATCCGCATGTACGATCTGCTTTATCACACTTTTCAACCTATTGGCCAAAGTTTTCAATAAGATTTTTAAATCTACACAGAGCAATGAAACCGGCCTCCAGTTTTTGATTTCTTTTAAATCTCCTTTTTTGGGTAATAGGGTTAGTACTGCCCTCCTGCAGCTCAAAGGCAGTTTACCTCTGGCAATGCCATCATTAAACACTTCCAATAAGTCATTGCCCAGCAAATCCCAAAATGATTTATAGAAATCAACGGTTAGACCATCTAACCCTGGAGCTCGACCATTTTCCATGCTCATTAAAGCAGTACGCAATTCTCCCAGAGATAGTTGGCTCACCAACATCCCCTCTGCCTCCTCCTGTACTTGAGGTAGGCCTCTGAGAAACTTTTGAAGTAGCTCGTGGTCCTCTACATACTCACACTTACAGTATATAGATCCTTGTAGTAACCAGCGGCCCTTCTGCGCACATCAGCAGGTTCAGTGAGCTCTTGCCCATTTTCTGCCCTAAGACAGTGAATGATTCTGCTTTGACCATTCTTCTTCTCTAGGCTGAAGAAAAACTTTGATGGAGCATCCATTTCAGAAAAATTCTGAAATCGAGATCTGATCAATGCCCCCTGTGCTTTATTGCCAAGCAGATCTCTTAATTCTGCCCTTTTTTCAATTAGATTATTAACTTGATTTCCAGCCAATGACTCAGAATTTTGAAAAAAAATCAATTTCAGTTTCTAAACATTTCATTTTTTTAACCATATTTTGAGTGACATTGAAATTGTATTGTACACAAAGTTGTTGTATTTGTTTTTTCCCCAAATCCCACCATTGTTGTACATTTGAAAACATGACCATTTTCACTCTCCAATCCTTCCAAAAAAATTCCAACACTTCTTTAAAATGCATATCTTGTAGCAACATACTATTAAAAACCCAGTAAGCACTTTTTATTTTTAAAAGCTGTATAAAAACATTTGCCACTATGTAACTAACAAAATAAAACTAAAAGCTGCAATAAATAATTAGAAATGCAGCTCTGCACAAGACGTTTGGCCATAGGGGTAATGGTCGTGCCCAACTGAGCCTGGTTTCTCTCGAGGTTTTTTAAATCTTCGCTTTCGCCAATTGGTGAAGTTTTTTCCTCGCCGCTGTCTCCTCTGGCTTGCATGGTTCGGGATCTGTAGAGCTGCGCATCGATGGATTTGCTCTTCAGTGTTTGGACTCTCAGTAGTGATTATTAAACCACACTGAACTGAACTGAACTTAATCTCTTAAAACTGAACTGACACTGTTTCAATTCACTATAATCTTCCATGTGAAGCTGCTTTGACACAATCTACATTGTATAAGCGCTATACAAATAAAGATGAATTGAATTGAATTGAAATACTTACTGTAGTTTACTGGTGTTCAAACTAAGACATTGATGATATACAGTATGAAATGAGGCGTCTCCGGCAGCGCACTCCGTAGGTTTGCAGTTAATTCAAACGGATCTATATCCTGAATGTAAGACAGTTTATCAAAATGACGATCCCTTGCATCGTTGTTTAGTTTATTGCGGTACTGCGTACTCTCGATTTTCTTGTACTTCTCCAGCTTGACCTTTTTATGGCATGTATCTCTCTAGCGTTATGTGTCTCTCTCATAGACTGTAAAATATATGGACGTAGTATCCGTGACGTCACCCATAGGTTTATGAAGAACCCAAAAGAAGCCACCAGAAGGCGTGGCCGACCGTCGCCATTTTGTTCGCGCGTCATCGCACCAACCCCGGGCATACCATACAAGGGCAAAGAGGCGGAAAGTGAGCGGAGCTACAGAGGCATGCTGCCTAGATGGGCTTTTCTATGGGAGAAACGCTTAATACTTCATCACCTGCGACTCGTTTGTGTTCTGACCACATGTGCTTGGTTGTACACTATATCAATAAAGTGTTTAGACTTTTAAAAACACTGTTTCATAAGCAACGTCATAAGCGCAATACTTAGTGGCTCAATGCGTTACACATTGAGCCACTCAGCATTGTGCTTATGACGTTTTTCAACAGGAGGAAAGTGCGAATTACTTCCAAACACCTCAGATATAGTCTGTGTTAGTAAATGCAAGGCTAATTATGAAGTCCAGGCTTAACACTGTATGACAACGCTTCAGATGACTGTTCTAGAGCCTACAGCTAATAATCTGTCAGATTCTGGAGTGCATTACAGCTCTAAAGAACATTATAAATGATAAATGATCTTAAATAAAACTAATACATTCATAGAGATGGTATAATTTCACTCACCTGGCAAATAGAGGCCACGTGAATGGCTTGTGAGCACAATTAAGTGCACACAGCATGCCATATCATCTGATAATTGTAAGAAATAATTCCAAAAGGCAGCTGACTGTGTAAAGCCACATAAAACAACACAAAAATACTATGAATATGCCGAGATCAGCGGCTAACCAGCCGTAATCAGCTGAGGTGAAGTGACGGCGACCAGCGAGACCTAGCTGTCACTCAAGTGGCCACGCCCTTAATTATGCAAACTTAATATAACCTAATATAAAGGAAACGGATGAGTTATAAAAAAATTCACCCCCCTCACAGTTGTCACGAAGGGTAATATTAGCTATATGAACCAAAATCGTTCTTTGTACCAGGCTGTAAACACCTTTTTTTCTGCTGTAAATTGGCCATTCTCACAGTGGGCTCAATAGAAATTTGCTCTATTATGGAGCCAGGACTAGCGGAATTTCGATGAATTGCAGTTTCAGTTACTTCCGTATTGGCTTCCCGAGGGAGAGCGGGAGGTTGCCCCTTGGGCTGCGTCCGAAACCGCCTACTATTCAGTAGGTACTGCATTTGAATTTAAACGTACTACTCGGCCGTTGGAAAAGTACGTTCTATACAGTATGAATGTGAGCAGTATGAATGGAATTCGGACGTACTACATCCGCCATTTTGTCATGGTCACGTGACCTACCTGCGTCAGTTGCGTCGCTTCATGTCCATTCATAAATTCTCTCGCGGGGCATCATGGGATAGCGCAGCGTCCATGGGATGCGCACTTCAGAATCTCGCCGGAAGTAGTAAGTCATCCGGGTACTTCTCGCATACTGATTTTCGAATTCTAAGAATTCGGACATACTACTCGGCTTGCATACTGATTTAAGCGTACTGTATAGTATGGAAGTATGCGGTTTCGGACGCAGCCTCGGGAAGCGATACCACAAAAATGGCGCAGGTGTGACGTCACACACAACAAACGCACGTGACTGACAAAGACCGGGGCTGCGTCCGAAACCGCCTACTACTCAGTAGGTACTGCATTTGAATTTAAACGTACTACTCGACCGTTAGAAAAGTATGTTCTATACAGTATGAATGTAAAAAGTATGAATGGAATTCAGACGTACTACATCCGCCATTTTGTCATGGTCACGTGACCTACCTGCGTCAGTTGCGTCGCTTTACTTCCATTCATGAATTCTCTCGCGGGGCATCATGGGATAGCGCAGCGTGCATGGGATGCGCACTTCAGAATCTCGCCGGAAGTAGTAAGTCATCCAGGTACTTCTCGCATACTGATTTTCGAATTCTATGAATTCGGACATACTACTCGGCTCGCATACTTCTATTAAATAATTAACATACCTTTTGCACTCTCACAGACGAACTGAAGTTTACCATTAATCTAGTCAGACTCACGCAGGTGCAGACTGCAGAGGAGTGGGGACGCTGGCTGGGACGTGACGTCACTTCCCGCGCACGGCAGTTTAGAAAAATACGGAAGAAACATCTGTAAATTAACAGATAGCATATTTCCTGACGAGAAAAAACGCATAAAAAGGTAAAAACTCATTAGGTAAATTCTTGTTTGAATTACATTTAATTACTTATAGTTCAGTTTGACCTCAATGAAAAAAAGCCTGTTCTTATTAACAATATTAAACATAATTCACAGTTGTACTTTCCATGGTCGGTTCAGACAAGACAATAATCATTTGAAATAACGATAAAAAGGTAATAAAGCAGTCTTTTGACTAAAATATTGTGATATGTTTTATTAACCGTACTTACCAGGGGAAAACAGAGGAAGAACTATGTCGTGATGTCAATCAAATGCAGTGTTGCCAGATGTAGCTGACTTTTTCCAGCCTAAAAACCCGCCGAAATGCAAAAACACCCGCCCAACAACCTCGATTTTACAAAAAGTAAGGGGGGGTTGGACGGTCCCAAATTTCACGAAAAGGGGGGGGTATTGGACGCTCCAAAATGTATGAGGGGTGGTTGGATCGTCCTATATTTCACGAAAAGTGGGGGTAATGGTCCCAAATTTCACGAATAGTGGGGGGTTACGGGAGATCGCGGGCAGGCGGGCGTACCTTTACAATACTGCCTAAATATCCACTACCAGCCTATGTTACTTTTTACCCGCAAACTTGGATTCAAAACCGCCCAATTGGGCAGGAAACCGCCCAATCTGGCAACACTGATCAAACGCTGTCTAAGCTGCGATCCCCTTCCCATAATGCTATTCGAAAATGTATATAAACGGAAAAATACCCGTAATACGTGTAGTATGGAAAAATCTGTTAAAATATACAGTCATTTTACTGTTATTGTACAGATTTTTTTTACAGTGTACTGTAACATATTGTAATAGCCATACAAAGATTCAAGAATGATGTTGTGGTAATTAAATAGCCTACCTCTTCTCTCCCATAAGACTGTCACTAATGATGATCTGTGTTTATTTGTAGTAATGCAGGTGGGAAAGTAATTGTTGATTTGGCTCTGGATTTCTGGAGAGAAGGGAAAAATCGGGAAGATCTGTGGATGAACAGCAGCGAGCTGGAGATTAAAATCTCTAAGAATGTCTACAATGATAAGAACTGTGCGTATTAGTGATTGTTAAATTATTTTGCATGGATATGCAGGGTGGGTGAAAACTCATAGGCAATATTTAAAGAGCTACTTCAGCCAAAAATGAAAATGTACTATTTACTCACACTCAAGTGGTTCAAACTTATATGAGATTCTTTTATCTGTTGAACACAAAAAGAATATATTTTGATGAATAACCGGTAACCACTGACACTCCATAGTAGGAATAACAAATAGAAGTCAATGATTACCAGTTTCCTACTTTCTTCAAAACATCTGAGTAAATGATGACAGAATTTGCATTTTTGGGTGAACTATATCCTTTTAATGTCTATATAATGTACATTTAAAGTCTTGGTATGGTAACTGGCACCTCAATATCTCTCAGAACTTTTAATAGTGTACTCTCCTGATCTCCGTTCTTCCGTTTCAAGTTTTTTAAAAGTCCCCTCAACTTGTCTGCATTCTATGAACTCACTTCCCTATAATTTGAGGCATGCAGAATCTTTTAACCCTTGTGTACTCTTCAAATTTACTACCCTTTCGTTGTTTGTGGCTTTTTGCCCAATTGATTTCCATTATAATGAAATATATAAAAATATAGTAAAAATTAAAAACTGTACTTCTTCCCAACTGGGAAAACCACCAAAAATCATGAATGCATGATTATATGGTGTCAAGGCTTTGCAATCAAAAAATGTTAAATAGAAAAAATTAGAATAGAAGTCAATGGGCCAAAAAACAGTCACAAACATGATAAAAGGGTAGTAAATTTGCACAGAGTGTGTTGAATTGTAGAAAAATTTCAAAGCATTTTCACAAAATACGTATCAAAATAAAATTTGGCACCAAAAATCATTCCATTTGTTGAAACATACAGAAAGTTGTGGCCAAAATAAGACTCAAAATCCCCCCAGAGTGGATAAAAACATCCAACACACAAGGGATATGTCTGAAATCATCCTTGAAAATGCACTGTTTAGACTCGCCTATCTTCGAGGTGAGCGTATTTAGTGTGGTTTAGTTTTTTATATATTGTTTTGACTTGTTACACATTTACTTTATAGCAATGCTGTTATATCCCTGTATATTTAAGTGCTTCAAGAAATGCTTCGAGAATTAAGTTTTAAAGGCACTAAATTTAAAAAAAAAAATTATTATAGAACTTGTAATGTCACTGAAGTAATGATGAAAACAGTCTCTAAACAGGCAATAGTAAACAGGATTTCTTATTTGTGGATACTGGCATAAGCAATGAAAGGCAGTAGACCTTGTTACCAATATAACTAATGCCTGCTTTTCACCCACTCTGTATTTTTTAAACATATTTCAAAAGCCAATGTTATTTTTAAAACAGATTTACATACCGTTTAATAGTATGCTTTTAGTATTCTTTTCTGAATTTGTGGTTGCAGGTGGATTTCTGCACACTAGTATCATAGACGAGCATCTGATTGATCACTTTATTCCTTCCCTACCTCTGGAGCTGAAGCATGTGCGCCAGTGTGTCTTGGCTGAGATGAAGCATCTGAACATCACAACAAATGATGAACTGGCAGATGAAGTGGCCAGAGACATGCCTTACTTCCCTGAAAAAGAGAGAATATTTGCTGTTAAAGGCTGCAAGTCAGTCAGACAGAAGTTGGTGCTGCATACTGATGAATAGACTTCTCACAGCTGTTTGCTTTATAAATTATTTGTAGAACCACAAATATTTTTTTCCTGCACCTCCACCTGCTGGTCATCATGTGACGTTGTCAGAGCTTCAATGTCAGTGAATGTCGTTTACAAAGCCTAAAGATTGTGTCTTTGATGATGTTTAAGTGGGGATTTTGTCTATGAGTTGAGTTAATAGGCCTACGATTTTATTAAAAAGTAATTTCACTACGCAAACACACAAACATTGTACATAGGAGCTGCTTAAGTGCTCTCTAAAATAGTCATATTCTGAATAATAAAGATTTAAAAAGTCATAAATTGACAGTCTGTGGTCATTTAAACGTGTTCTAGATACTTTCGTTCCTATAAAGAAATTAATAAATGGTTTCGAAAGGAGAGTTCAATGTTTGCTGAAGGAGTGTAGCCATACTTAATATTTTCCCTCATGTTAATCCATCAATTTCTCTTCCGACTTTTACAAAACGAAAGCGATACTGAAAATTTGAACAATGAAAGCGGGGCATTTTTTGATAGTTTTATTGTTGGGATCTAATATAACTTGCTCTTTAGGTTTTCTTGACGTTGTAGTGGCTGTCGCGTCCTATGTGTTTGACAAACTGTTTAAAACGGACGGTTTGCTGCCTTTTAACCGTACACGTGAGTATCCACACCGTTTGTTATGTTATGATTTAAATGTTTTGTTGTCCAACAGATTTCTAACATCGATTCAAAAGTAGTCTAATCTTATTTTAATGTAAACTTAACAACCCTAAAACTTTGCTTTAATCTTTTACACCGCAATAACTTCAGCAATGTAAAATGTTCCTGTGTTCTAATAGGCGTATAGCAAGTTAAAAATGTTCACCTACACTCAAAAAAATTATGTTTGCTGTTTGTTCAAACTACGTATTTAAAATGAGCTGAAACAACACCGTTCTTAAGGTTTTATTGGGACAAATTGATTGTTTTGTGTTCAATCTACTGTAAAAACTAATAAGATAACTTATTTTTTTCATGTTGCCACAACACAAATCAATTGTGTGGAACCCAGCATTTTTACAGTGTAGTATAGTTCATTCTAACCCTGTAAGACCTGACATTTAAAAAAATAAATAGGCAGAAATGTTTAATTTTCTGTAACTGAGATGTTTATTAAACCATATAGCAAAAAAATTGGCAAATACATTTTTTTATGATATTTAATTTGTATCACATTTGATACATCAGGCATTTGTGCAACTTTTTGCTCACAACAATGTTATTATAAATTACAAAATATATATGTATTTTTTTTCTCAACAGAGAACATTTCAGGCAGTTTTCTCTTTGTTTTTTTACATTACCAGTTTTACAGTCTATTATTTCACTTTGTGGCAGGCGTAATAGCAGCTTCAGTCTTTGTTCAGGCAAAGCATTTTACACTTACACACTCCTCAGAAGTGAGAAATGATTGCTGGAGCAGTGTTTTTTTTTTATCTCTGTCAGGTTTCTCCATGTTGGAAAATTATCAGGGTCATGCCTTCTAACACATCATGTACATGCCTAAAACTTTCACAATCTCTTTAACATCTGTGTTTACCGACTTGCCATCTTTTTCTATAGCGTAGAGGTTTATTTGTTCTCCAGTGTCTTGTAGCATTTCATCAGTGGCAAACTATTTTAATACTGTACATATACAGAGTCCACAATAATGGATGACAATTAATGTGACATACAGCAGTAAGGAGAAGATAAGGAGGAGGAATGGACTTGCATGATGAGGGTCATTCAGACAGCTGTGATGAGGAAGATAATAAAAAAAATGTAGTCCAGACATGAAGCTGAGGTCCCAACAACACAAACACAGGGCACAGTCAGAAAGCAGATGCAATGAACTCAACAAATGAACCATGATATTGTATTTTTCTCCATCTGTATTTTCTTTTTGCATTGCCCTTTGCTGACTGCTTTCTGACTGTGTCCTATGTTTGTGTAGTGTAAAAAAAGAGCTAATTGTTTTTATGCTTAATCCACTTTCAATTTGTAAAAACTAATAAGTTAACACAAACGAATTAAGTTGTCCCAACACAAATGGATTGTGTGGAACCCAGCATTTTTTACAGTGCAGAATCCAGAATTGCTGAATCCAAGATTAACACTACAACACATGGCATTTAATTGAATGGAAAAGCAATATTTTTATAATTGAAAATTAAATATAAAAGTGTACGGCATAAGCAATCCTACAATTTCTTATTTTTCTCTTATTTTTTTATTGTTTATTACAATCTCCATGTCCTTTGAGGGATCTGTAACAAAAGTCAAAACTGTTTATTTTATTGATTTATTTGTTGTCGTTTTTTTTGTGCTTGCTGGATTATTTAGTTGCACTATAGCTTATAATTTATATTGTAAGTTGTAGTATACATTACATGATGTTACATTAATTATTATACATTAATAGCATACATTGCCATATTATAAACAATATTTCTGATTTCACATATTACAGGTTTGGAGGCAGATTTTGACAAATCTCTCTATGGGCAGCACATTGTCTCTGATGTTGTACTAAAATCTGTATCATCCTTCATGACTGACAAAAACCCAAACAAACCTCTGGTGCTCTCTTTCCATGGCACTGCGGGAACTGGAAAAAACCACGTTGCTAAAATCATCGCAAGAAATGTGTATAAAAAAGGGGAGAAAAGCAAGCACGTTCACACATATGTATCTCAGTTTCATTTCCCACACCAAGAAAATGTGCACATGTACAGTGTAAGTTAATATATACAGTATTTGTAGCATTGAACTATAATTGTATAAGTATAAACTCTGGTTTTCTTGTTCTTGATATTCAGGCTCAGCTAAAGAGATGGATTCATGGAAACGTATCCAGCTTTCCCCGCTCCATGTTTATATTTGATGAAATGGACAAAATGCAACCAGAGCTGATTGACATCATAAAACCTTTTCTAGACTACAACTACAATGTGGATGGAGTGTCATTTCACAATGCAATCTTCATTTTTCTAAGGTGATGCACTAAAATGTTATTTTCAAATCCAAAGAGTCATAATTAAATTCCTCTGCTCTTCCAAAAGACCCACACTAATGATGATCTGTGTTTATTTGTAGTAATGCAGGTGGGAATGTGATTGTTGACTTGGCTCTGGATTTCTGGAGAGAAGGGAAAAGTCGGGAAGAACTAAGGATGAACAGTAGCGAGCTGGAGACTAAAATCTCTAGAGACATCTTTAATGGAAACAGTGTGTATTAACGATGCACTAACATATATAGATTTTTATATCAATACATTTTTGACTAATGACTAGGCCCACACAGAATCTGCGCGCGCAGAATTCCGCAGATTTTCTGCAGATTTTCCACAGATTTCCGCAGATTTTTAGCCCATCATCAATTCTGTTTATTTACTTACAGTTAAATATTTAGTTAATCTAATTGGATTTGCATTTTAAACATTAAATAAAAGTAAAAAAGATATTATTTTTTATTTCACATATTAAGGTTCTAGTTATGATACTCCTGAAATAATTCCGCAGAAATCCGCAGATTTTGTTGGCGCCAGTGGTGTAGTGGTTAGTGCGTCGACACATGCACTCCGGTGCTCGCGGCTACCCGAGTTCGATTCCCGTCTCGTGGTCCTATGCCGATCCTTCCCCTCTCTCTGCTCCCCACACTTTCCTGTCAATACTCTCTCTACTGTCCTATCAATTAAAGGTGAAAACCCCGAAAAAATAATTATAAAAAAAAAAAAAGAAATCCGCAGATTTTTACCAAAATTCTTCGCAGAAATAGCAAAAAACGTCCGCAGATTCCGTCTGGCCCTACTAATGACTCATTATAACTGATGCTGTTTTTCCATTTCCAATCATTTCGTCTACAGTTCCTTAACAGTCCTTCACAATGACTACCGCCAAATTGAAAGCAAAATAAATCTTGTGGCTGCATTTCAGTTCTATTTTTTATGCCCTCCACGCAGGCCCGAATTAAGAATTCAGAGGCCCCTGGGCACAATGTCTTGTTGGGCCCCTTACAAGGCCTCACCCCTATAGTTGAATTAAAAAATAAGATTAATATAATATTTTTAAAATAAAGTTAATCTATAATGTTTTTTAAAATAAATGATATAGTACATATATTTATAGTCAACAAAGATTTACCTGATTTTAAAAGCATTTAAAGCACACTTTGATAAAAAAATACCAATATAACTAGTGAAAATTAATGGTTTTTAATATACTTGTTCAAGTTCACTGAAGCAGTACTAAAAATTTATATTTAAGGGTATTTTTAATGTATAACTTCTACAAACTTATAATGCATATGATTTGTATATAACACCTCTCCAATCCAGTTCTATGAATCAGAGTCTTCCATAATACACACACTGATTAATGATTCCTACTGTCTCCCTCGTGATGAAGAGTAGGCAAAACGCACTTGATTATAAAGCTGAAAGTATCCGAAATCACACACACTATACCAGTTCTCTCCTGTCTCTCTCCTCTTCAGGGCCTTTTTCTGTCTCTCTCTCTGTCTCTCTCTCCATGAGGTCGGAGAATATGGGTGAAGCAGGGCGACTAACATTGTAAATACAGATTAATTATACTAAGATGTCGCTAACATTTAACACCTGGTGGAAAATAACTGTTTATTATTATTATCCCTATTAAATACCTTGTGACTCATTTCATAAATTTTTAAACAAAAACATTTCCTATCTATTGAAAATAAATGTATTTCCAATCTGATATGTAATGGGGGAAAAAAGAAGAACGTGTTTATCAGTCGCTGGATTCGAACCGGGTTCATGATCGGTCACCTCAAAACATGTTACCATTCTCTGTACGAACTATGCCACTACCACCTGCTGTCTCCTGCGCTCTTTAGTTATGTTGTCTCTGTCGATCAAATGGTGCTGGCGGGATACACTCAACTAGCTTATTCCAACGAGGTGCGCTATCTGCACTTAGCCTAAATAGACACTCCAAAATCAGCATTTCCCCCCCCCCCTCGCATTATTTGCCTTAATCTTAATAAGACAATAATATGATTAAGGTGTTTACATGAGTTGCATTTTACATGTTCGATTAACGTCATTATGTCAACTATTGACCTCATTCTTTACGTACGATCGGGCGCAGACAATGAAATCTTTTTGGCTCGAGACTTCCGGTCTCATTCACTTCCATTCATTTTTAGACGTTAAAAACAGCTCGCTATGCTGCTTGATGTTGCAAACTGATATTTTCTTATTCTGCTTTGTCTGTATAGTCATGCACACACTTGTTTTAGAGCAAGTAGTTTATTATTCCTAGTCGTTTTTGCCATAGGCAGCTGAATCAGAAGTTCTAAAACAATCTCAAAAACGAGCGCACTTCCCCATTCAAGAATAAGGTCAAAAGGCTACGTTGGCTATTCTAATAACTTTGGTTAGAGGCTAGAAACAAAACAGAAAAAAATGCCATTTGTTATTTTTCCTTTGCTCCCTGTGCTTTCCTGTACACTCTTTAAAGTCCCGCCCAGTTAAAGTTGTAAAACTGACTCTGGTCCATGAATATATAATGCACAAAGTGTATTATGGTGCATCACCAACTAGGGTGTGGAATATTCTCTAATAATTGAATGGCCTGGTGGCACAGTGGCTCAGTGGTTAGCACTGGTTCAGGTCCCAGCTTGGGTCAGTTGGTGTTTCTGTGTGGAGTTTGCATGTTCTCCCCGTTTTGGCGTGGGTTTCCACCGGTATCCCCCACATTTCAAAGACATGTGGTATAGGTGAACTGAATAAACTAAATTGTCCGTAGTGTATGTGTGTGAATGAGTGTGTATGGATATTTCCCAGTACTGGGTTGCAGCTGGAAGGGCATCTGCTGTGTAAAACATATGCAGGATAAGTTGGTGGTTCATTCTGCTGTGGCGACCCCTGATGAATAAAAGGACTAAGCTGAAGGAAAATGAATGAATTGAATGGACTACTAGAGTCAGTTACTCCCTAATTAAATCACACACTACACTCAAAATGCATTGGGTCAAATATGGACATACATAATGTTGCATTAAATTATAATGACATATATTCAACCCAACTGTGGGGTTTGTCCATATTTGATGCATTGGGGCAATATAAACCAGCATTTTTTAAAGAGTATAGTGACTCTAGAGCAGGAATGTCAAACTCAATTTCTAGAGGGCTGCAGCCCTGCAGTTTAGTTCTAATCCTAATTAAACACACCTGATCAAACTAATTGAGTCATTCAGGCTTGTTTGAAACCTACCAGTAAGGGTGGTGAAGCAGGGTTGGAACTAAACTGTGCAGGGCTGCGGCCCTCCAGGAATTGAGTTTGACATCCCTGCTTTAGAGTATGCAGGGTTCGTACGGGTGCTGGAAATCCTGGAAAATGCTTGATTTTTAATATAGTGTTTTCAAGGTTAGAAAAGTGCTTGGATTTTGGACAAAGTGCTTGAACCTGCTTGAATTTGAAATTGCAGGACCCGAAATTATGACCGCTTTGGTCGCATATGCGCCCGAAAATTTATCTATGCAAGCTTCACGCAGAATGCACTTAACGCCAAACGCAGCGCTCGGGTAGAGTTTAAAACAGTCGTCATGTCAACTTGCTGCAGTAAACAATGCCTGTCCCGCCTTAAAGCTCTTCTGATTGGCCCACTGCTCTTGCACTGAACGCGAATGGATTGGTTAATATCAGCTGTCAATCACTCAGTTCAGATGACAGAGAGCTACAGCCGCGAACCGCGAGAGAATGAAAATAACACTGTCCGATTTTGTTTTAGAGTTACAAATAATGGCAGATCTGATCAGTGATCACGTGGTGAATGTTAATCCAGCATTTTCACTTTTCGAAGAGTGGATAAAAGACTTCCGGTGGGTTAAAGTCCGCTATGAAAGTGTCTAAAGCAATTCATTGTAAAGCCTGAGGGACGGAGTTTGCAGGTAACTTAACAGCATGTCCCTTTTAAGCACGAGATGTTTTGTTTAATCCTTCATTTATTCATCATGATGTTGTCAGTCATGAAACTGCAGCGCGTACACCGTCGCAAAAGGACCTGCATTCACTAAGATTAAACTAATCCAACTCATGAAAAGACCGTTATTGCTGTTAAGATGACATATGCAAATAATAAGTTATATGTCAATATCTACCTACCTACCCTGTTTGGCCTACTCCTGGATAACCTAGTTATTATTTTTGCACTATATTGTGTTCAGTGCAGTTTCATTTTTGCACTATTTTCATTGCAGATTTTTTCCTAAACTCAACAGTCTAAAGGGCACTCCCTTGCCAATTAAAGTTATTGATCGTGTTATTCACGCCATGCTATGTGGGGGCTGCTCAAGATAAGCAGAAGGCTAAAATATTCAAATTTTACACAATTAACGTTAGTGTTTATTGAAATTGTATTTATCTCTCTGGTGATTATTTGTCAATTATATATAGGTTATATAAAATTCCCAAACTACTTCCAGAGAGGTGATACATTTTGAACCATTAAACATGTTTTCCTTTAACTCCTTAACTGTCACCATTTGACAGGTGGAACATTTGCATACAGGTACAACAGTACCTTAGTCCTTACCTAAAGTAAAATTTACAATAATAAAAAGTAAAATTGATGAAAGCTCTGCGTCACTGTGGGGCAGTGGGTAGCACGATCGCCTCACAGCAAAAAGGTCGCTGGTTAGAGTCTCGGCTGGGTCAGTTGGCATTTCTGTGTGGAGTTTGCATGTTCTCCCCGTGTTTGCGTGGGTTTCCTCTGGGTGCTCTGGTTTCCCCCAGTCCAAAGACATGAATTGAATAAGCTAAATTGGCCGTAGTGTATGTGTGTGAATGCAGGAGTGTATGGGTGTTTCCCCAGTGTTGAGTTGCAGCTGGAAGGCCATTCGCTGCGTAAAACATATGCTGGATAAGTTGGCGGTTCATTCCGCTGTGGCTTATCCTGATTAACAAAGGGACTAAGCCGAAAAGAAAATGAATGAATGAATTAATTAATTAATTGATAAGAGCTTACAAACTATGGTTTCCATATTTGGTGACTGATTTTCAAAACAGCTGACATAGGAACAGTTCATTAATTTGCAGTAAGATTATTCTCAGACTCATAAGGATTTAATTTGTTACATGAATATTGAATAGCCGAATATTACCGCGGTTGTTAGGTGCTGGAAAAGCATAAAAATGTACCTTGAAAGTGCTTGAAAAGTGCTGGAATTTGAAGTTGGAAAAGGTGTAAGAACCCTGAGTATGGGTCTAAAACTCGATTCCTTGAGGGCCACAGCTCTGCACAGTTTTGCCCCAACCCTAATCAAACACAGCAGATCCAACTAATCAAGGTGTTCTAGACTACTAGAGACTATTAAGCAGGTGTGAGATAGGGGTGGTTGGAGCTAAAATCTGCAGAGCTGTGGCCCTCCAAGAATTGAGTTTGAGACCACTACTGTAGAGTTTTGTTGACTGTTCAGTGATTTTGAGTTTAATCATCTTAAAACAGAACATTTTTCAGCTTGCAGCTGTATTTCCTCATATGTTAGCATTCAAAGGCTTAAACTAAATGCAATGTGTATCTGTTCTACAGGTGGATTTCTGCACTCCAGTCTCATAGATCATCATCTGATTGATCATTTTGTTCCTTTCCTACCTCTGGAGCTGAAGCATGTGCGCCAGTGTGTCTTGGCTGAGATGGAGCATCTGGAGATCCCAAAAAATGATGATCTGGCTGATGAAGTGGCCAGAGACATGCCGTTCTTCCCTGATGAAGAGAGAATCTTTGCTGTTAAAGGCTGCAAGTCAGTCAGACAGAAATTGGTGATGCATGCTGATGAATAGAAGACACACTTGTTCACCTTATTTTTGACCTTGGACCACAAAAACTCCACCATCTTATGCTGCATGGGTATATTATTGCTATTGGAAAAGCCAAAAGTACATTGTAGCTCCTATAATAACTATAGGTCAGAATTATAGATTCTTCTTTTATACCAAAAATCATTAGAATATTATGTAAAGATTATGTTCCATCAAGATATTTTTCCTACTGTAAATATATCAAAACTGTTAATACGCATTGTTAAGAACTTAATTTGGACATTTTAATGGTGATTTTTCTCAATATTTATATTTTTCAAACACTCAGATTCCATGTTTACAAGTAGTTTTATATCAAATAGAGAGATAATTAACCATACATCAAAGAAAAGCTTATTTATTCAGATTTCCGATGATACTTTTGAAAAATTGACACTTGATGACTGGTTTTGATGTTTAGGGTCACATTTGCGGTAGCTGTTTTGACCCCTAATGCACACAGTTGGACAGCAATAGTGCTGCAGTACAGTAGTTTTTCTGAAGTGAATAAAATGTATAAAATAAATCTACTATGTTTAGTTTCAAGTCCACATTCTTTCGCTCTACCAGAGACTTTAAACCATTTTTACCATTTCAGCTAAAACAAAATCTTGCCTTCTAACCCTGGCATAATACAATTAATGTGTGCAATTAATGAACAAATGCTTTTTTGTGATTGTTGGCTTTCCTCACCCACTTGGAACACAAGTTAAAAGATACCACAAGAACTTGTGTTTGTGTGTGTGCATATACTGTATATATATCAGAATATGTCAGAATTATTAGCCCCCCTGAATTATTAGCACTCCCATTTATTTTTTTTCCCCAATTTCTGTTTAACGGAGAGAAGTTTTTTCAACACATTTCTAAACATAATAGTTTTAATAACTTATTTCTAATAACTGATTTATTTTATCTTTGCCATGATGACAGTAAATAATAATTGACTAGATATTTTTCAAGACACTTATATACAGCTTAAAGTGACATTTAAAGGCTTAACTAGGTTAATAAGGTTAACTAGGCAGGTTAGGGTAATCAGGCAAGTTATTGTATAATGATGGTTTGTTCTGTAGACTATCGGGAAAAAAATTTGCTTAAATGGGCTAATAATTTTGTCCCAAAAATGGATTTAAAAAAATTAAAAACTGCTTTTATTCTAGCCAAAATAAAACAAATAAGGCTTTCTCCAGAAGGAAAAATATTATCAGACATACTGTGAAAATTTCCTTGCTCTGTTAAACATCATTTGCGAAATATCGAAAAAAGAAAACAAAATTCAAAGAGGGGCTAATAATTCTGTATATACAAAAAAAGCAGTTTTTATTAGCCCCTTTAAGCTATTTTTTTCCTGATAGTCTACAGAACAAAACATCATTATACAGTAACTTGCCTAATTACCCTAACCCGCCTAGTTAACGTAATTAAGCCTTTAAATGTCACTTCAAGCTGTATAGAAGTGTCTTGAAAAATATTTAGTCAAATATTATTTACTGTCATCATAACAATGAAAAAATAATACAGATATTAGAAATTAGTTATTAAAACTATTATGTTTAGAAATGTGTTGAAAAAAAATCTTCTCTCTATTAAACAGATATTGGGGGGGGGGGGGAAAACAGGGGGGCTAATAATTCTGACTTCATTTGTATATATATATATATAGGCAAAAATATATGGTGCAAACGTCAAATAAAATAAAATGTTTAAAATATAATAAACAAAGCTAAACTGTTAAACTATACTCTTATCCCAATGGTCATAATAACACTGATTTGCAAATGTATTTATATTTATCTATTACATTTATCTTTATTTGTATAAATATTTTTTACATTTGCATTGATACTTTTGCATATTTATTTATTTTTATCTGAGGGTAGAACTTATTTATGAAAATGTATTTATTTTTGCCATTTATGTTAGCAACAATTGGTGTTTTTCTATTTTATTTTACAGTATTTAATTATTAATTATCTCTGTATTTTGTATCTAATTTAAAAGATACCACAAAAACCTGTTTAATATGCGATCAATTACACACACACACACAAACTAAGATAACGCCTCATCTAATGTGTATCCAGGCTTAAAAAAATAATCCAAAACTCCAAATAATACCTATGTAAACATTTTGTTGCAGTTTGCAACTGAAATAAACATTAGATGCCGTATAATAACACAGACATGTATTCAATTGAAAGCAAATTATGATTGCAGGGCAACATTTAAATCAAGGAGGACAACATTCACTGTGTAATAAAACAGCATAAGAAGCAATCCATGCAATAAAATCAAAAAACTTTTTTTCAAAGCAACTGTAAGCTAAATGAATCATATTCTATAGCATAAACTCACCAGCCATTTTATTAGATGCACCAGGTTCCTCAGTTTGCCAGTTTCAGATGTCAGGAGTGTCTCTGCTTTTTCTGCTGCTGCTGTAACTCATCTGCTTCAAGGTTTGATGTGTTGTTGGTTCAAATATTCTGTTGCAGAGTTTTAGCCAGTGGTTTTTTGACTGTTGTCTTTCTATCAAATACCGTCTGTCCATTATCTGGTATCCACAATGCATCTTCACTCACTGGACATGGAATCAGTGCCTGTAAACCTCTGTAAAAGAGAAATGTGCATACATGTTTTTTAAATATATGAATGTGAATATCTTTCAGAATGATGGTAGCATGTGTACGGTGTTATTTGGAAGTAACCGACATAGGCCTACTTTTGAAAATAATCACTGTACTTACTACAATGTAATGCCTTTGTTTAACGAAATAAAAAGTAACATCATATTTTTATAAGAGAGCGCGAGTAAGACAGAAATATCAGATTTCATGTAATTTATTTCTCATTTATTGCATATTTTATTACTGTATTAATGTAAATATATTCCATGTTTCATTCATAATTAAAATGCTTCGGCAATACTGTATAAGTAAAGCACATTGAACTTGAATTTGAGAGAAAGATATAATTTATTATTACTTTAATTAGAATTTGTATTTAATTTAATTTACTATTATCATTATTATTTTACTATATATTATAATACTATGTACTGTGTTTACTATGTCTTTTTTAATGTGAACTTTATAAATGCTTTGGTAATACATTAGTAACATTTGTCATGCCAAAAAAAAAACAATAATTGAATTGAAATGAATTGAGAGAGAAAGAGAGAGAGAGAGAGAGAGAGAGAGAGAGAGAGAGAGAGAGAGAGAGAGAGAGAGAGAGAGAGTGAGAGTGTTTGTGCGGCTGTGGATTTGTAAGCCTCCTAATATATAAACGCGCATGTCTCGTGGCTTTTGAACGCGTCACTCGGATGGATGGATGGATGAACTTCAGTCACCATTAGTAGCGGTATATATTCATAATCCATTCATGTTTTAATAGTCCCCTCTCGTTCTGAGGTCATATTCGCGGTAAACAGATAAGCTAGGCAGGCTAACAGGCTAGCTGAGGATGTTTCACATTCGCCAGATGTTGTTTTTAATGCATGCCCTGCTTTATTATTGCTTTATTAATGGTCATTTTCTCATGTCCTTGATTTCGCTTTATGTGGCGTTTCTGTCAGCTCGTACGCGACTAGCATGTGTCAGTGAACTTTAATATTTTGCACGACAGCTTTCATTGACATTTTAACGGTTTCTAAATGCATGACTTTCGGGATTATATTTTAATGTTGTCGTTTGTTGTTATTGTGCATGTTGCAGACAGATTTCGTTCATAACACGCCTAATTAATCCAGTAATTACAGAGAATCTAACCATTTACTGAGAATCTTCTCACATTTTCTAGTGCTCTTTTAATTATTTCCATAGGCTGTTTAATTAACAAATAAACATTATATATTTATCTGATATTATTATTTTATAATAAATTATTATTATTAAATAAGTAACAATGTAATAATTAAATATCAATAGGAACAAATGAATATATGGGCTAATATATATATATATATATATATATATATATATATATATATATATATATATATATATATATATATATATATATAAATAAACACACACACACACACACATACTTAACTAAATGTCGCAAACTTCAAATAAAATTAAATATAATAAACGAAGCTAAACTGTTAAACTATAATCATATCGCAATAAGATTATAATAACACTGATTTGCAAATTTATCTATTACATTTAGTTGTATTTATTTGTATTTGTTTAAATATATTTATTACATTCGTATTGCTACTTTTGCATATTTATTATTACTTGAGGGTAGAGCTTATTTATGAAAATGCATTTATTTTTGCCATTTATTTAGGCTACAATTGGTGTTTTCCTATTTTATTTTACAATATTTAACTAATAATTACCCATGTATTTATTTTGAAATATTTCTTACCTCCATAATATCATTACTCTGATAGTCTCGGTGCTGCAGAACACATGGTCATGATGCGGACGTTGGTGGGATTGCTAACACACACACACAGTTGTCAGAATTATTAGCCCTCCTTTGAAATTTTTTTCTTTTTTAAATATTTCCCAAATGATGTTTAACAGAGCAAGGAAATTTTCACAGAATGTCTGATATTATTTTCTCTTCTGGAAAAAGTCTTACTTGTTTTATTTCAGCTAGAATAAAAGCAGTTTTTAATTTTTATGAACCATTTTAAGGTCAATATTATTAGCCCCTTTAAGCTATATATATTTTTGATAGTCTACAGAACAAACTATAGTTATACAATAACTTGCCTAATTACCCTAACCTGCCTAGTTAACCTAATTAACCTAGTTAAGCCTTTAAATGTCACTTTAAGCTGAATACTAGTGTCCTGAAAAATATCTAGTAAAATATTATTTACTGTCATCATGGCAAAGATAAAATAAATCAGTTATTAGAAATGAGTTATTAAAACTATTATGTTTAGAAATGTGTTGAAAAAATCTTCTTTCCGTTAAACAGAAATTGGGGAAAAAATAACCAGGGGGGCTAATAACTCTGACTTCAACTGTATATCTATATCTACATTTAGTTGTATTTATTTTTATTTGTTTAAATATATTTATTACATTCGCTCTGATACTTTAGCATATTTATTTTTAGTTGGGTAGAACTTGAGAATGTTGGGTAGAATGTAAGAAAATATGTTTATTTTTTGCCATTTATGTAGGCTTCAATTTGTGTTGTTTTAAATTTAAAGTATTTAATTAATAATTACCCATGTATTTATTTTGGAATAATTCTTATCTCCATAATATCATTACTCTGATAGTCTCTGTGCTGCAGAACACATGGTCATGATGCGGACGGTGGTGTGTTTGCTAATGGGTTTGTCATAATAACACTGATTTGCAATTTATCTATTACAATAAGTTGCATTTATTTTATTTGTATTTGTTAAAATATTTATTACATTTGCATTGATAGTTTTGCATATATATTTATTTTTATCTGGGTACAACTTATTTATGAAAATGTATTTTTGCCATTTATGATGGCTGCAATTGGTGTTTTTCTTTATTTTACAGTATTTATTTAATAATTACCTATGTATTGATTTTAGAAAATTTCTTACTCTAGTTTACCCTCAATAATATTATTACTCTGACAGTCTCGGGGCTGCAGAACACGTGGTCACGATGCGGACGGTGGTGGGATTGCTCTCTGTGATTATGGTGTATTTGCTCCTGATGGATGCTATGGTGGAAAGCACTGCAGAATTTGATCCATATAAGGTTCTAGGAGTCACTAGAAGTGCAAGCCAGGCAGAAATCAAGAAAGTCTACAAACGCCTGGCCAAAGAATGGTAAGAATGCTCTTTTTTGTGTAAATATTCAATCAAACCTTAATTATATACTGTATCATCTGTCATTTCTCCTGCCAGGCATCCTGATAAAAACAAAAACCCTGAAGCAGAAGACATGTTCATCAAGATTACAAAGTCTTATGAGGTATTGCAGTATATATATGGCATTTTTACACTGGATGATATGGGACAGCTTACTTTAGGGTGTTTTTTTACTGCATAGGGTAATCTACCTTGTACATTTTCAATTCCACTTCAGCTGTGGTCCCAAAAAGATACTGATTTGCTAGGGAGAATGATGACTCATCACTACCTGTGTGGGTTATTTTCTTCTTTATTTGTAGTGCGAGCATTCACAGTTTGTGTTTATTGATATTTGATATAATAAATCAATAGAGATCAATGGGAATCGGGCTTCTATGTCCTAAATATGCAGAAAGCATTGCGCTGTAATGACACATTCCCAGGCTGCGTCTGAAATCACTCGAGTATGTATTACATTTAAATTTGAATTTATGACATGGCCGTTAGAAAATTATGGTATATATAGTATGAATGTGAGTAGTATGAATGGATTTCACTATATATATATTGCGCCGGCAGCTAGCTCTCTGCAACTCTAACATGTTTAGTATCTGGATGGGAGATAGGGATGGGCGATATGGCCTAAAATCCATATTGCGATATACATTGCAGCCTCTTGCGATAACGATATATATTGCGATATATAAATTATAATAGAAACATTTCAGAACAGGTTACATAGACCCTTAGGAAAGCCAAACTGCTATTTTTTTGTTAAAGAAATAAAGAAACGTTGCGTGTCATTTTGAGAACATTTATTGTGCAAAAGCAAAACTGTAATTAAACAACACAATGTTGCAGATAAATCAACTAAATGTAGTGCCTTTCAGAAAGAAAGACTTTTCTTTTAAGTCCTTGGTTCCTAAATGCCAAGTTGCAGAGAACAAAAAAACTGGTGTTTCGTTAAGGAACTTGCACTGTACTGAAAATACTTCCAGTATTAAAAAGTCAAATAAAATTGTGTATTGCAGATACTTTAAATAAAAACATATTTCTAACCTGCAGCCTAAGGTAACACATTTGATTTTAAACATTTTGTTCTCCTAATGAAATTACAACTGGTGTCTTGATCTGCTCTTTCTCTCTCTCTCCCTCCCTCTCTCTGTCTCTGTCTGCTGTAGACAGTGTTGGTGCTGTTTAAAGTAATACAAAAATGAATACAATTAATATCGAAAGCGAAAGCAGATTCCAGGGAAAAGAGAATGTATTGTCACCCCAATTAATGAGCTGGATCAGTCTATTTAGTCTTCGCGCTCTTCTCAAAGCTGCTATAAAGGCAGGACAACAGTTCTGTATCCAGCGCGTCTCTGTGGGTCTGCATGCAGAGCATGCGAGTCTGTGGCAGAGGGGTCTCAGTTTCTCGCGAACACAGAACCGGGCCGCCCCAATAATATATCGGCCGCCAGGTAAAATCTTTGTGGGAAGCGCTGTGTGGGAATCTGTGTGACAAGCCACGATATGCCATGCATGAGGCTCGCAAGTTGTGCGACACGTCGCCATTCGGTGCCATGCGTTGCTTAGTGCTGTTGTTGAGAGCTCAGCATGTGTTACAGTCACAATAGATTTCCAACGTAATACACCATACGTTAGTGTGAAGAGCATGTTGTTTTACCGTGGCCGAGTGAATTAAGTTATCAATCGAGCTTATTAAAAAAGAAAATATGCGAGCGAAATGGTCGCACTGTCGAGCCCTGTCCATGTTTATTCAAGATGATGCGTTGCAGCCGGCTGCAGCTCGTTGCACTTAATTTCGCGGGTAGATTGCGTCATCAAACATGCATTATCGCGATAGTGCAATAGAATTAGAATCTCTATCGTAGGCCAATTTTGTATCGTTTATATCGCATATCGTTTATATCGCCCATTACTAATGGGAGACCACATGGGAAAGCTAGGTTGCTGCCGAAAGTGGTGTTTTTGAGGCCAGCATGGGGCGCCCAATCTGCGGTCTGTGTGGGTCCTAATGCCCCAGTATAGTGACGGGGACTCTATACTCCTCAGTGAGCGCCGTCTTTCAGATGAGACGTTAAACCGAGGTCCTGACTCTCTGTGGTCGTTAAAAATCCCAGGATGTCCTTTGAAAAAGAGTAGGGGTTTAACCCGGCATCCTGGCCAAATCTGCCCACTGGCCTCTGTCCATCATGGCCTCCTAACCCTCCCCATATCATAATTGGCTTCATCACTCTGTCTCCTCTCCACCAATCAGCTGGTGTGTGGTGTGCGGTCTGGCGCAAAATGGCTGCCGTCGCGTCATCCAGGTGGATGCTGCACACTGGTGGTGGATGAGGAGATTCCCCCCAATGTGTCCAGAAAAGTGCTATATAAATATGAGGAATTATTATATATATTTTTATATAATTATCGCGATAGTTAGATGTATCGATATTTTTGCACAGCCCTAGTAGCGTCCATCGGATGTGCACATCAGAATCTCGCCGGAAGTAGCAGGTAATCCGGGTACTTCTTGCATACTGTTTTTCAAATACTACGATATAGTATGGAAGTATGCAATTTCGGACACAGTTCCATTCTTTATAGCGCGTGTGCACATGACGTCGCCACTCTTTTACCTGGCTACCAATTTCGTTATTTATTATTAATATTATTAAATTATTGTTATTTATTTCACTATTTATTTCTATTAATCAATTTTTTTGTATTCAATCAAGTAAATATAAAAAAGTCCCAAAACAGAAAAATCGCTGTTTACATTTACATTACTAAAGAAATGACTGGTGCAATTGTATAACATTCTAAAGAGTCCCAAAGAGTTTTGTTGTCATCACAACTATGGAAAGTCAACACAGAATGGAATGGTTAAGCAAACAGAACCATTTGGGATGACTTATCTATAATCCCACCCACTTTAAATCGATTCTAAGCTACAGTGGAAAAGCAAACTAAACCTATCCAGTCATGACGAACAGCAATAAGTCATGCTTAGTTAGGTCATACCATGCAGTGGAAAAGCCAACAGATGCTAAACTGATACAAATAAGTATTGAACACGTCACAGAAAACATATTTCTAAAGGTGCCATTGACTTGAAATTTTCACAGGATGTTGATAACAACACAGAAGTTCATATATGCAAAGAAAACAAAATAATTCATTTACAAATTAAGTTGTGTAATAAAATGAAATGATACAGGGAAAAAGTATTGAACACAGGAATAAAGGGAGGAGTAGAAAGACAGTGAAAGCCCAGACAGCAGCTGAAATCTCTCAATAGTTCTTCAGCAAGAACTCTGCCCTTTCTCATTGTAAATAAATATTAGCTTCTTCAGTCCAACATCTACATTAGCAGGATGATGAAGATGAAAACAGAGTAGACATTTCAGCAAGACAATGATCCAAAACACAGCCAAGGAAACACTTAAATGCTTTCAGAGAAAGAAAATCAAGCTGTAGAATGTCCCAGCCAATCACCTGATCTGAACCCAATAGAAAACACAAAATAAAAATCAGATTTGATAGATGAGAACCATCAAGATTTTTACACTCTGTTGAAGTCTGTGAAAAAAACTCACACCTGAGCAATGCATGTGACATTCTTCATATGAGAGGCGTCTTTAAGCTGTCATCACCAAAAAAGTCTTTTATATAAAGTATTAAATACGTTTGGTACTTTCTCCTTGTGTCATTTCATTGTTATTATACATAACTCATTTTTCAGATTTGTTTTGTGTTTTGTATTGTTTGGGTTTTTACCAAAATCTGGTTCAATTCCATGTCAACAGCTCCTTTAGAAATATTATTCACAGGAAAAAACATGATGTGTTCAATACTCATTTCCCCCTCATACGTACTGCCGATAATAGTTTCTCATCACTCCATAGATCTTAACAAATGAGGAGAAGAGAGCCAGTTACGATCGCTATGGACAAACGGACGACACTCAACCGTATGGTCACCGCCATCACGGTTTCCGGCACTTTCACGACAACTTCTACTTCGACGAGTCTTTCTTCCACTTTCCCTTCAACAATAAGGGAGGTCGGGACTTTGCTGACAGCAAGTACATGTTGCACTTCAACCAGTATGTCAACGAAGTTGTTCCCGACAGCTTCAAGAGGCCTTACTTGATCAAGATCACCTCAGACTGGTGCTTCAGCTGCATCCATATCGAGCCAGTCTGGAAAGAAACTGTGCAGGAGTTGGAAACTCTGGGTAAGAAGTTTGGGTTGTACTTACAGTTGAAGTCAGAATTATTAGCCCTCCTGAGATATTATATATATATATTTTCCCCAATTTCTGTTTAACGTAAAATCAAATTTTCAACATTTCTAAACATAATTTTTATCTTTGCCGTGATGACAGTACATAATATTTTACTAGATATTTTTCAAGATACTAGTACTCAGCTTAAATTGACATTTAAAGGCTTAACTAGGTTCAGCCGCCTCGGGGGTGTCAAAGATATGCTCACTGTTGTGAATGATGCGCAGACGAGCTGGTGTCATGGGCTAGGTTTGATATGGGCTCCTCTGTCCTGTCTGTTTTCTGTCTCAGCTGTTGCCTCTCACAATCAGCGCTGGCACGCGCGCATTACCCACCTGTGGCTCTTTTCATCTGATGCTCTCCTCTACATATACGTGCCCATTATTGAACCGTTTTGCCAGATTACTGTTATTTCTTATCAGCATGCTCTGTGTGCCTCTTCTTACTATAAAACCTACCATTCAAAGTATCCTTGTCTAGTTTAGTCCAGTCTTGTTTAAGTAAAGTTAATAGTTAATTGCCATACCTGTGATCTGCGCAGTCACCCTGCTGTGTGGAGTTCAGCCTCCCCACCTCCGTGCTCGCTTGCTCCAGCAACCGCTTTGCTACTGGGGATCCCTCCTCACTCTGAGTCCTTTTGAAACCCCCTCGGCACGGGTCCAGAGGGAGAAGCTTTCTGTTGCTGAACATCCAGCCTGCATTCGCCATCAACGGCCAGCGAACGGCAGCTGCCTTTGTTGCTTATTAATAAACTTTCAGTTTGAGCAATTTCTGTCTGCCTATTCTGTCCAGTTCATGACAGCTGGGTAGATCATGCCGAATCGTATTCCCTTCTTGTACAGCTTTGACTTAACTTCGTTGAAAGCAGCACATTTCCTTGCGACTCCCATACTAAAGTCCTTGTAGATCTTAATGGAGTTACATTGATAGGAGATATCTTTGTGTTCCTTGGCCCATCACAGTATGGTATCTTTGTCTAGAAACCTGTGAAATCTGACAATGTATGGCTGTGATCTATTACCTTGATGGGGCTTGGGTGCCAAACTCCGATGAGCACGATCAATTTCAGGATTAAAGAAAAAGTCTGTCATGAATTCTCTTGGATTTCTAACCACTCGTAGATTCTGTCGCTTTGATCAAGAGACCAAATTATTCACAGCAGACCCCAACATAGCATTTAAATCTGACAGCACAGTTAATTCTGCTTTTAACGAAGTAACTTAGTTCTCCAACTTGGTAATCCTGCCGCTGTGATCTGTAAGGGCCGTCTCCATCTTTGAAATAGTGCCGGTGTGAGAAGACAAAGTACCACAAATGCCATCCAAAGTTGTTTGTAAAGGGGACAAGGAAGAGTTCAGCAAAGCAGTGAATTCCTCTGTTAAACTTCGCCTTGACTTCCCAAGCTCTGACACGAGCACCTCTGCCGTTAAAGGAACAGGCGCTGTCCCCATATCAGACACCTCAAAGTCTTGGCCTGGGGCTTCGTGGTCTGTAGATCTGCCATTTTTTTTATGTCTGCCCATTCCTGCATTCGCTTCGCTCCCTGATCATTAAAGACAATACAAGTTGTGTCGAATATAAGAAATGACTGCTGCAGTTGACACAAACTAAGGAAAATGTCGGAGCAAGGACAAAGTTCAACCTCTCATTACATCATGAAACCAGAAGTCCAAGCTTAACTAGGTTAATTAAGCAAGTTAGGGTAATTGCAAATCATTGGATAATGGTTTGTTTTGTAGACAATCGAAAAAACAAACAAACATATTGCTTAAGAAGGCTAATAATATTAACCTTAAAATGGTTTTAAAAAATAAAAACTGCTTTTATTTTAGTCAAAATAAAACAAATAAGACTTTCTTCAGGAGAAAAAATATTATAGGAAATACTGTGAAATATTCCTTGCTTCGTTAAACATCATTTGGTAAATATTTGGAAAAGAAAAAACACAGGAGGGCGAAAAGTTTTGACTTCAACTGTATGTTCGAGTTATGAGTTAAATGAGTTTGTGTAGTTGAAATTACAAGCTGATTTTCCCCACCTCTAGGGATTGGGATTGGTGTGGTTGATGTCGGATACGAGCGACGTTTAGCAAATCACTTGGGCGCCCATCAGACTCCATCCATCCTTGGTGTCGTCAATGGAAAAGTCTCTTTCTTTCATTACGCTGTCGTTAAAGGACACTTGATACAGTTTGTAGATGACTTGCTGCCACAGAGACTAATTGAAAAGGTTAGTGATGATCATCATGCACTCCTAATAGTGTATTTATGGTCCAGATTGCTCATGGTTCATTTCATATCACTGTTTTAGGGTAACGGTTTCAGTACATGAAATATTCAGTAAAAAGCAGGACACTATCAAATAAAAATATCTACAAGCAAAAGTACAAATGAATACAATACAGCAAAGATACTACTAAAATAAACAGTGCTTTTCAGGGATTTCAGGTAGAGTTGAAACCAGAAGTTGACATACACTGTATAAAAAGGCACATAACCATTTCAAAAAAAGGTCAGATGTTAATGTGACTAAACTTTTTCTCTTTTTGGTAAGTTAGGATTATCAGATTTGTTTCTGTTATGCTTAATAGCAGAATAATGAGAGAGATATTTTTTGAGAAATTGTTATAACTTTTCTTGAAAGTCAAGTTTACAAACAATAAGATTAATATGCCTCTGAAAAAGCTCAGATGATGGTGTCAAGGTTTTGGAAGTTTCTGATTGGCTAATTGACAACATTTGAGTTAATTGGAGGCACAACTGTAGAATAGTATTTAAGGAAAACCTCAAACACACTGCTTCCTTGTGTGACAACATGGGAAAACCAACAAGCCAGAATCAACAAAAAAAGCCAGATTACAATTTGCTAAAATACACTGGAAAAAATAATAATTTTTGGAGACATGTCCTGTGGTCTGATGGAACTAAGATTGATCTGTTTGGCCATAATGACCAGTGTTACATTTGGAGGACAAAGGGGAAAGCTTACAAGCCTAGGAACACCATCCCAACTGTGAAGTATGGGGGCGGCATTTTCATGTTGTGGGGCTGTTTTGCTGCAGGAGGGACTGGTCCACTTCACAGCATAGATGGCATCATGAAGAAAGAACATTATGTAGAAATACTGAAGCAACATCTCAAGACATCAGCCAGGAAATTAAAACTTGGCCACAAATGGGTCTTCCAAACAGACCATGACCCTAAGCATACTGCCAAATTAGTTCAAATGTGCTTTAAGGACAACAGAGTGAATGTTTTGGAGTGGCCATCACAAAGCCCTGAACTCAATCCTATAGAAAATTTGTGGGCAGAGTTGAAAAAGCTTGTGCGAGCAAGACAGCCAACAAATCTGACACAGTTACACCAATTCTGTCAGGAGGAATGGGCCAAAACTATTGAGAAGCTTGTCGAAGGATACCCAGAACATTTGACCAAAGTTTTCCAGTTTAAAAGCAAAAGCTAAAAAAATATCAAGGAAATGTATGTGAACTTTTGACTGTCTAGAAATTAATAAAAAAATTCTCAAAAAAACATTCTCTCATTATTCTGGCATTTAGCAAATGTAAATCTTTAGGTAATCCTAACAGACCTAAAATAGTAAACGTTTAGTATAATTTACCATCAGACATTTTTAAAAAATGGTTATGTTCCTTTTTTTAGAGTGTATGTAACTTCTGGTTTCCACTGTATATAACAGTAGTTTTCAGCTACAGAAACTGAATAATGCTGCTTGATTAACATTAAAAACACAGAAAGCGGGATCATTTCATTTTAAGACAATCCACAGATGCAGCACACAAAGAACGTTACAGACAGCCAGTGTTGGGGACAGTTACTTTTGAAAGTAATGCATTACACTATTGAGTTACTCCCAAAACAAGTAACTAGTTGCTTTACTTGGTAAATAATGCGTTACCGTTCTTTACCTTTGCTGAGGCTTGATCTCTATCATAACTTGCAGGTTTTTCCTTTCTTTTTGTAAATAAAGGAGCTCTACAATTAACAATAAACTGTATAACCTTCATTTACTTTCAAAAACACAATAAAAAATAACTTATGATAATGATTAGATGAATGAGATTTAAAGCAATGTGTTTGCTACTTTTGTGTTTTTGTCTTATTAGTTATGTAAAATCACTGTCCATTGAGACAATACCCTTTAACTTTTCTTTAATGCATTCAAAACAAACAAACAAACAAACGCATTCTCTCCTTCAGAGAATCAATTAAAATAAAAATAACTCGCATTACATTTTTAAGAAAGTAACTCAAATATTATTACTTAATTTTTTATTTATTTATTTATTTTTTAAAGTAATGTGCTACTGTACTTGTTACTTAGAAAAGTAATATTATTACATAACTCGTGTTACTTGTAATGCATTACCCCAACACAGCAGACAACACAGCAGACAACATGTTTATGTTTACGTTGACAAATATTGGACATAACTGAGTCTTACCGTTCAGAAGCAATACTTGTCGTTACCTTCATTGACACATCCAGATGAGCTCACGCATTGAGGTTTAATATTTCAATAACTAAAGCTTGTGAATTTAATTTAAATAAACATTGAGCATGGACATGCATTCAAACATGCACAGAGCCAGATCAGAGAGTAATTAAATGCATGAGAGGAAAAATGCAAATTGCAATTAGCAAATTTAAATGCAAAACCTCTAAATGCCACATGAAATTTCAAAACATTTCAAAATTTCAACATCCTATGTTTATGTTATTAACAATAGTAATAATTCCTTACATTTATAGTATATATCGCTTTTCTGGACACTCAAAACACTTTATACATTTTTGGGGGAAATTCTCCTCATCCACCACCAGTGTGCAGCATCCACCTGGATGACGCAACGACAGCCATATTGCGCCTGAACGCAAACCACACACCAGCTAATTGGTGGAGAGGAGACACAGTGATGAAGGCAATTAACATATTGGGATGGTTAGGAGGCCATGATGGACAGAGGCCAGTGAACAAATTTGGCCAGGATGCTGGATGTTTCGAAGGACATCCTGGGATGTTTAACGACCACAGAGGGAGCAATATAGGGAGTGTTAGGACCCACACCCCTGCCCCTTGCTGGCCTCACCAACACCACTTCTGACAGCAACTTAGCTTTGCCATGCGGTCTCCCATCCAGTTACTGACCAGGCGCAGCCCTGCTTAGCTTCAGTGGGCGACCATGTGAGAGTTGCGGTGAGCTAGCTGCCAGCTATTCCAGTTATTTCACTTTACAGCCAACGAAAATACCCTATTCATCAACATAAAAGGGAAATTACTCAACCTACCCAAAAGAGCCTGAGCAAAAAAGCTCATTTTAGAAAAAGTTGATAGATAGTTTAGATGACATTTAGACGTTTTTGCATCTGAACTCTTTATAGAGTACTCTGTAGTAGAGTGACATCCATACTATATTTATATCCTCTTCTGGACTCAAACGTTTGATTTGTGGGTTTGTAGGTTACAGATAAGAACAACCAAGAGTTTCTGAAGAGCTGGCATGAGCTGAACAAGCCACATGTGCTCCTGTTTGACCAAGTGCCTTCGGTTCCTCTGCTTTATAAGGTAGAGTTGGTCAGCAGCCTCCACAATTGTTGTTCTTTTGTCAATACACTATCAAATAATGTTTCTTTCTTTATTTCCAATAGCTTACAGCGTTTGCCTACAAGGATTATGTGCAGTTTGGATATGTGGATCAAGGTCTTTCTGAGACTGCTGAGCTTCTCAGAAAGTTCAATATAAACACTTATGCGCCAACCATGCTGGTCTTCAAAGAGGATGTGGAGAAGCCTGCCGACATAATACAGGTAGGCCTGTTTTTTTTTTTTTTTTTAAAGAGCCCCTATTATGCATTAAAAAAGGTCATATTTTGGTTTTGGGGGTCTCCAACAACAGGCTGATATGCATGCAAGGTCATAAAACACTTTCATTGTCTTAAAATAAGCATTTATTTTTACCTAATTATCCCAGCGACTCCCATATGATTCATTCAGGGATTCATTTGTTCCCAAAACCCTCCTTTGCATGATGCTAATCTGCTGTGATTGGTCTGATGACCAAGTCTGTTGTGATTGGTTGACTGAGTTCAGTGTGAGACAGAGAGAAATGCCCACCACGGCTTATTAACATTGTTGAAGCAGTCAGAGTGCAGAGTGTATGTGTGAGCCCAATGCAGGAGTGCATCAAATCAATGCAGTTAAACACCAGCATATTGCTCTATTCTTAACCATAAGTAAAAACAACGACACACAAACAGTATTAATCCACACAGCGGCAAAAGCTTAACTATTTTGAAACTCGACCGCCGCACGTGTGTAGGCACAGCTGACGATGGCCATGGCAACAACAAACGGCAAAGGATCGCGAGCTCAGAAACACATTTAAATTCGTAAATAAAGCGACAACAACGCATTTTCAACATGGTTTTAGACGCGATATGAGAATATAAAAAGTTAACCAGATATAGTACAAGCCGCATGGAGCGATTACAAGTAATACAACACAATTAAATACATATTTTGCAAGCTAGAGAAAACAAGGAGGCAACCAATTTAATCGCACTTACTTACACGTGTGAAATGGAGGAAGAAACTGATCTATGAACTGTGTACTGTAAAGTTCCTGTCAAAGTCCCATACATCAATAGTCTTTTCTGATCCTTCCTTTAACAAACGGTCGACGAATCCCCTGTTGGAGCGTAGATTGTTGCATTAATCACCATAACGTTCACTCATTAATGTTCACTCATCTTCAGTCATGATCAGTCCCACACACACCTCCACTCCGCTAGTGTTTGAAGGGAAAGGCGCGTTCACGTTTTACCTGATCTGGCACTTCGGTATTGTTTCGTGTCGACGTCGATACGAACAGGCAAAAGATCCGGATGAACGACGAAAAAAACATTCTGTGCAATAGGGCTGTGCGATTAATCAAAATCAATTAGCTAATCGCAAGAGGCTGCGATATGAAATATGTATTATTTAATTTCTGCGTGCATGGTGTCTGTGTGTAACAGTCTTACTAGCCAATCGAGTGAGCACACTTTCGTTTTGCCCAATCAGAATTGCGCGACTGAACTATGCGGAACGTCCACAATAAAAAACACATACAGGAAAGCGCGGACAAGTGGGATGATGGTGTCTGCCGCTTCAGAAGCATTAATAGTCTAATTAATATCAAAGAAAAAACAGGACATCGATAATATGGACATATTTTGATTTCGAAGTCACAAAAAAATTTAAGTTTAATGTTTTGATGTGTATTTTGCGTGCATTCACGGCTCGCGATGCAGGTATGTGCGTCGTCTGTAGTGACTGACTGTAATGTACTATAAAAATACAATTTGTCATTTCATTTTCATAGGACAGTTATATATACTGTAGATGCATTAGTTGCAGAATTTTAAAGCATTTTAGATGATTTAAATACTTCTTATTGGATATTACGTCATTCAATGCGACTATACGCATGACTTTACGGAGAGCTTATGACCTACTAACTACAGTTTGCTTTAAGAGCATGTTAACAAATTTACTTACAATCTAGCTAGTAGTTACAAAGTCCCTAGCGTGGACTTTACCTTCCAGTTTAAAAAAGAACTTACAAACAGCTGGTGCGACCCTACCCAGAAGATAACAAATGCCATAACGCACTACCTCGCTAAAGACACAGTGCCTTTTAATGCAGTGACCAAAGAGGGATTTAAAAAAAACTCATCTAAATGCAGGATAGGAGATACAGTTGAAGTCAGAATTATTAGCCCCACTTTGATTTTTATTTTCTTTTTTAAATATTTCTCAAATGATGTTTAACAGAGAAAGGAAATTTTCACAGTATGTCTGATAATATTTTTTCTTCTGGGGAAAGTCTTATTTGTTTTACTTCAGCTAGAATAAAAGCAGTTTTTAATTTTTTAAAAGCCATTTTAAGGTCAAAATCATTAGCCCCTTTAAGCTATTTTGTTTTTCTATAGTATACAGAACAAACCATCATTATATAATAACTTGCCTAATTACCCTAACCTGCCTAGTTAACTTAATTAACCTAGTTAAGCCTTTAAATGTCACTTTAAGCTGTATAGAAGTGTCAACTATACAGTTATTTTCTTGTTACTTGTGCTTATTTTTTAGATACTAGTGCTTATTCATTAGATACTAGTGCCTATTCTTTAGATATATATGTTGTGTTTATATCAACACATACAGTTGAATCAGAATTATTAGCACCCCTGAATTATTAGCCCCCTTGTTAATTTTTTTCCACAATTTCTGTTTAACGGAGAGCAGATTTTCAACACATTTCTAAACATAATAGTTTTAATAACTCATTTCTAATAACTGATTTATTTTATCTTTGCCATGATGACAGTTAATGATATTTTACTAGATATATTTCAAGACACTTCTATACAGCTTGAAGTGACATTTAAAGGCTTAACTAGATTAATTAAGTTAACTAGGCAGGTTAGGGTAATTTGGCAAGTTATTGTATAATGATGGTTTATTCTGTAGACTATCGGAAAAAAAAATTTGCTTAAAGGGGCTAATAATTTTGACCTTAAAATGGTTTTTAAAAAATTAAAAACTGCTTTTATTCTAGCTGAAATAAAACAAATAAGACTTTCTCCAGAAGAAGAAATATTATCAGACATATTGTGAAAATTTCCTTGCTCTGTTAAACATCATTTGGGAAATATTTAAAAAAGAAAAAAAAAAAATTCAAAGGGGGGCTAATAATTCTGACTTCAACTGTATATACTTCTGTCTCAGTCATTTTGGAGTACCACAGCTGTACATTTAACATCATGATATTTTAAGTAGCATCTGTGATAATTATTTTGTTTTAGACAATATGAGCTACAGAAAGGCTCTTATCAGCCATATTAGTTTGCTGAGTGGTCTGTATTTTTTTAATTATTATTTTTTGTTTGTATAATAAGCTACACTATATCCCTAATTTGAGTTCAACTTGTTTACAGAAAGGTAAGGTCATTTGTGCTTACTGTTTGCTCTGGAGAAAAATGAGTGTTTCATTTCTGAATATTTAAAAACAAATTAGAATAAATGTTTTAGTTTCTTTTCAGCTCCTTTTTTTAACCAACACTCACTGCATTTCAGCAGTTAGAAGCTATGATACAGATTATTGAGCTGAAGCTTGACTACAAAATTAAATGGCAAATCGAACCGAAATCGCAATATCTGTCAAAAAAAAAACACAATTAGATATTTGCCCCAAATCACACAGCCCTACTGTGCAAGAAATCAAACATTATTTACAACTAGGGCTGGGCGATTTTTTCGATTAATCGAATTTACGTTTTAAGACGATTTAATTTTTTATAAAATCGAGGAATCGCGATTTTTTAAATAAAAATATTAAAGCAGCCTTTTCACTATCGTGCCAAACCGTTCTAAACTGTTAGACAACCGTGCTGAATTGTGCTGATGTGTTGACGTCGCGGCTCTGTTGATGAGCTACCACAGCTGGCTCAGCACAAACGCGCTAACCCATTGTCGCGAGGTGCGCGCGCAGTCAGCGGAAAGTATAAATCCAGCTTAACACTCAGGACCCATAGAGGCGACCTAGGCAGAATAGTGATCGAGAACCCCCCGGTCCTTACTTTTATCCGCAACACCTACCCCCTCCCGGTCCTCTTTCATCCGCAAACCGGTAAGTTTCTATTTCACTTTCGGGTTGAGGGCTGCGTGATTGCTGTTCGCCCCTAAAGCGCCAGTTCAGCTTGCTCCGGCCCTGATTCATACCTGCCAACACTCACGTTTTTCCCGGGAGTCTCCCGTATTTCAGACCCGTCTCCCGTATTGTTCTGTCTCCCGAAAAACTCCCGGAATTTCAAAGCCCAGACGTCTGGTTTTGTATTTTATACCTGCGCACCACCTGAAGGACGGTTACGGCGTGTTGTGAATGTCGGCTGTCACCGCAGAAAGTCAAATCTTTCTTTAATTTGGACTTTTGCTTGAAAAACACACTTACGGAGTGGCACAGTAGCTGTCCAAGGTACTGTAGCTATGAATTAAATCATAACCCATATATGCACCAATAAACAAGTAAATTGAATGAATAAATAAAATAAATATGGATTAAAAATGTTGGTATTGTTTTTACTCCAAAAAAAAATCAATTCGTTTTTACAAATGTTTTATAAAAATAAATTGAGCAATTTCCAACATTTCAGCTATAGGCTGTTATACGATTCAGTTAAATATAAGATAGACATTTAAATATAGATAGATATGTAACAGGTTTCTGTGGGTTTTTTTGTTGTTCACGGTGATCTTTAATATATACTGGGTGGTGTAGCTACGCACAATTATTTTCTAAAACGTCAAGCAGGAATTTGATTATAGAAATGTAATAGGCTACACCTTGTTGACCAATTTATGTAAAAAAATTCGAAAAAAATTCGAAATCGTGAATCGGTCAAACTTTATGAAAAAATCTAGATTTTTTTTTTTTGCCATATCGCCCAGCCCTATTTACAACATTACTACCATTAATCCACATAATCAGCAAACGGTCTTGAGCACTTTTTAAAACTCCATGACGCAGGAATATTTGTTTTGGAAATCCTGGCTATTTGACATGTTTAAGAAGAGATTTTTGTGTACACCTCTGTCTTTCAATTAACGGCTCTTTTAGGCTAAAGGGATGAAGAAGCAGATAATAGACGAGTTCATCTCCAACAACAAGTTCCTCCTGGCTCCTCGTCTGGTGAATCAAAAGCTATTTGACGAGCTTTGTCCTGTCAAACAGTTTCATCGACGCAGGAAGTAAGATGTCTTCGTATTGCATAAAAACGAGGATAATCTGATGCAACTTGCCTTTTTCCAAATATCTACAATGTTATTTTTATACAGATATTGCATTCTACTCATCACTGGCGAAGACGAGTCCTACATCACCGGAAATGAAGCCTTTCTCTTGCTAGCCTCTGCTAACGCTAATGACGTATTGCGGTTTGCGTATGTTTACCATCGACGTCAACAGCCTCTATGTGACGTTCTGCTAAAGGACAAAGACAACACAGCACCACAGGTAGATCTTTTCTCCTATGGCCATTTAGTTTATGTTGAACAATATGTTGTTTTTTTACCGATTAATTTGTTTTTAAAGGTTTTTGTCTCAGATGGAGAATGAAACATTAAATTTGACGAAATCAATCACTTTGATGTTACAGCTTTTCACTGTTTTATTTGAAGCATTTGATGTTTCACCATGTAAGAAATGTTATTTGCAACTTGAAATGTTTCATTTTTGTTTAATTGTGTTATTATTTTGAATATATTACAGTACATTTTTAGGATTTAGTCAGTTTTGGTAGTTTTGTAATAAAGCGAAGCACTACGGCAGTCCACTTTTTTAGTAGAAAAGTATTGCAAAATTGGTGTTCAATAGTTTGATGAGAGGTTTTGAACCAAATGTTGACTATTGTCAGGGTTTCTGCGGGGTCTTAAAAAGTCTCAAATTAAAAAAAAAAAAAAAAAATCAAAAGTTTAGGCCTTAAAAAGTCTTAAATTCGCTGTTCTAGGTCTTAAATATTTTTGCAAAGGTCTTATTTTTCTGATGTTTATGTAACGCTACATCTAATGCTCATTTAAATTCTTTTTTGTTGTTGTTGCTTGGTTTTCATGGTGTTGTAGTCCTTTACTTCACTAGTCCTAATGTAATTTGCGGTAACTACAAATGAGACCAGCATGCAATAGCCAATCAGCTTTCTGTTATTGAACTCATGTGCATGGCGAATGTGACGTCATCGCTGTGTTTGCGGAGGTTCGCTTTCGGTACCCGACATGATTTTGGCAGGAACAGTAGAGTGGTAGAGTGAACAGATTTCGGGTGAACAATTCCGCGTTTGATTTGAGTTGAATTTGAAACACTTTGAAGATATTTTGTCTGGAACAGGTATGACTGTACAGCATACCTGTCGACATTGGGATGTGAAAATAAGGGATACTCTACCCCCCCCCCCCCACCCCCCCAAAAAAAAAAAAAAAAAATTGTTCATCTGGAGCTGTTTCATTGTAAATAAACTTCTGAAACGATTAGTAATACGTTTTTATTATTATTATTTACAAAGGATATAATAATTAGTATACAGAAAAAGCTGCAAATAAATTAGCAAACAGTTCAGCTCATTAAAACTATTAGCTATTATAAAGAAATAGAATCAAGTTATCAAATCTCATCTTTTCTTCACTGTATAATTGATTAAAGAGCAGCGAATGAATCTCTCATTTAGATTTTTTTGCTTTGATTACATTAAATAACAGAGCTGTCACTTTAAAACTGCACAGATCTATAATGAAAGCATTTGAATGTTTTCCTAACTGTTTATGCTCATTTAAGGCAAAAGTTTTTGTGTTTAAAAGAAAACCCAACAAGATCGACATGTCTAGATGTTGTTATTATTATTCATTCATTCATTCATTTATTTTCTTTTTGGCTTAGTCCCTTTATTAATCTGGGGTTGCCACAGCGGAACGAACCGCCATTATTATTATTTTCCTTATTATGATGATGTGTATATGTCTGTTTAAACACGCACCCAAAACCCAGTGTCCACTTGAGTTCAGCATCAAATCGCGTACGTACAGAATCCGCTTGGGAAACAGCGTCTATCACTATGGAGCTCATAAGCTGACAGTCATGCATCTTTATATGAACTGACCGTTTTGAGGATTGCAAAGTGGCAATGACGCCTCTAGTGAAAAAGAAATGAATCGCGCCGTTTTTATGTTTATTTCAAAGTGTTTCCATGCCTAAATAAAATGAAAGCACAGAACCGAATCACATTTAAGAGCAAGGGCGGCCCCTGGTGGTTCGGCGGTATAGGTTGCATATAGGGAGGATCAGCTCTTCTCAGAAAGATAAAAAATACGGGAGAAATACGGGAAAATACCTTTACGGGATGACAGCGGGATAGCACTGTAAAATACGGGAGAATCCCGGGAAAAACGGGAGGGTTGACAGGTATGCTGTACAGACATCTTAACGATCCGACCATGCGTGATCATCATAGAGATAGAGATAACAAGATGACCAATAATTCTTGGCTGAGGGATAGGTTTGTTAAAACAAAAAAAAAAAAATGCCATGGCAAAAGTGGAGACCCGTGTGGTTAATAGCTACAAACTAAAATTAAGTGACAAATTATGTCTTTGATAACTGGAAAAGAATATATGAACCTATCAGTTTACAATATACTGATGCTCAAATTCTGGGCTTTATTGGTGATAATGGTCAGGAATGTTGGATCATTATTGCCTTTTTAGCCTTTATAGGACAGAAACTAGCCAGACAGTAATGTGTTAATTGTTGAGTGGGCAAAATAAAAAAAAAAAAACGTCAGTATTTTTAGTAAGTTTTTTTTTGCTTTTATTCTTGCCATAAAAAATATAATTGTTGAGAAACCCATTTTCTCTTGTCATTGATATTTAGCTTTAATAGGTAGAACTGTCCGAGATATGAACAAAAGCAAGTGATGCATCAAAGTTTGATTTAAAAAATCTTGAATGGTTATAAAAATCTTTATAATCATTATAATAATTTATATAAATAATAAAAAATAATTCGTTTAAAAATCTTGAATGATATTAATGATATGATGTAGTTCTGGAAACGTACTACTTCTCTGTTTATCTGTCTGACTTTACGGTGGGTTTCGACCGGCCCCTGTTTTAAAGAATATCCCAACGGCGAACGAGTCAAGTATAAAAGCCTCGTCTGTTTCGTGAGGTGCGCGCACAGTCAGCGGAGGTGCACGATGCGGCGCCAGCGAAAGTATAAATCAGCTTTAAGATGGTTTTTTTTTTTTTTTTGTAGTTCAGTGTCCATCTGACCTGTCTTTAGTACTGTTCAATTTAAATACATTTATTTTACCACTAATCTTGATTGTTGCATTTTCTCTCGCGTGTTTTTGATATTGGTCTTAATTTTAATACTTAATGGTCTTAAAAAGTCTTAAAAAGTCTTAAATTTGACATTATGATATCTGCAGAAACCCTGTTAATTGTATTTTACATTGATGTTTTATTGTAATATTATTGATATTGCAAATTATCAGTAGATCAATTGGTTAATAAGGTATTGGTTATTGTCCTATTAAATGTGTCAGCATTAGCAAATCCAGTATCAGTGCTCCTCTCGAGTTGGTGGAATGTTAATTAATTTAGATTTATTAGGGGCATTAAATGTGTATAGGTGTTCTTTTTCCATGCAGGAAGTCTATGGCAGCCCATAGAAACACTTGTTAAACAGTTGTGAAATTTGGCACACAGAGGACAGTCTGAACATTTACCAAAGCATTTTGGGAGTCTCTAACCCAATGCTATTAATGCTGTCAACTTTCTAATTTTACACTTATGTATATGCTATTAACTGTTGGACCATAAGGGTGAGAAACAAAATTCCTATGATCCTTTGGCTGAAGATCACCAGTCCACTTTTCTCCATAACTCATGTCTTTGACTATTTTGGCAGAAAAAGTTTAATAGGTTGACATATTTAAGTTAATTAGTCCATGCAGGTATGCAAACTAATTCTAAAGAGACATCTCTAAACGTAGACATGAGACTGTAAACTTGAAGTTTGTCAGTTTCCATCCAAAGATGCAAATTAAATGTATGCGCAAAACTGGAATATCGCATAAAAGATGTGCCAATAAAGCAACGTTTCCATCCAATGAGTCAAAGAGAACAAATTTGTCACTTCCTGTTATACTGGTGCCAAATTTCAAAAGTAAAAATAGAATTTGCTGTAGTAGGAGAAGCTGCGTGAAGATTTTCTTTATTTAATAAATGACTTGCGCTTGAGAAGACAATGCTGACACGCAATGAATGCACGGTGGTGTTTGAAAGCATCCATCGTAGTTTATGCACATTTTTTCTTATTATTTTTCTCAAATAAAAAGTTTATCCTACTCAGTTATGCGCATATGTTTTTTATGTGCATTTTCAAAATTGATGCGCATCTTGGGTGCGTTTCCATCAACCATTTTCTTATGCGCATTAAAATAGGTGGATTTTTTTTACATGTGCACAAATAATTTACATATTTACGCACAAATAATGCAATTACTTAATCAAAATATAACATTTACACACCAGGAGGAAAGCTCTTAATCAAGTTTACATGCAATTTTTATTATTCCTCATATTCATATGCCTTACTTAACAGCACAAACGATGCACTAAGAGTAGGTGTTACAATTGTTTATTTCCATCTAATGCAAAACATTTTGTATGGTTGTATTCCGCACTTTTTTCTGCGCCATAAAAATATCAATGGCACTTCAGCTGGGTTTATCTGCGCTGCATCACTGAGATGATTATTGAGTTTACAAAGTGTAATATTGCCAAAATCTTATTATAATCGATGGTCCATGTATACGTACTTACTGACCACACTGCATACTTTACAGTTTACTGCGCCATCTGTTGGTCAAACGTGGTAAATCATCAATCATATTTGACTAAAATGACTTTAAAATGTCTTTAATTTCCTATTGTACATTTTAAAAATGATGATTATTGAGAATTATCATGTTTACATGAGGCAAAGTACAATCGTAATATTGCCAAAAGCCTATAATAATCGCATTAAGATGGTCCATGTAAACATACTCATTGACCACACTGCATACGTTACAGTTTACAGCGCCATCTGTTGGTCAACAGTCATAAACCATCAATCAATTTTGACTAAATTGACTAATATATGACTTTAAAATGTCTTTAATTTCCTATTGTACTTTTAAAAAATGATGATTATTGAGAATTATTGTGTTTACATGAGGCAAAGTACAATCACAGTGTTGTCAAAATCCAATAATAATCACATTATGATGGTCCATGTAAATGTGCTCATTTACCACACTGCATACTTTACAGTTTACAGCACCATCTGTTGCTCAACGTGATAAATCATCAATAATCTTTGACTAAAATGACTTTAAATGTCTTTAATTTCTTATTGTACTTTTTAAAAATGATGATTATTGAGAATTATCATGTTTACATGAGGCAAAGTACAATCGTAATATTGCCAAAAGCCTATAATAATTGCACTAATATGGTCCATGTACATGTGCTCATTGACCACGTTGCATACTTTACAGTTTACTGTTATCTGTTGGTCAAAAGTGATAAACCAGCAATCATTTTTAATAAAATGACCTTAAAATGTCTTTAATTTCCTATGGTAATTAAAAAAAAAAAGATTATTGAGAATTATTGTGTTTACATGAGGCAAAGTACAATCGCAATATTGCCAAAATCCTATAATAATCGCATTAAGATGGTCCATGTAAACATACTCATTGACCACACTGCATACGTTACAGTTTACAGCGCCATCTGTTGGTCAAAAGTGATAAACCGTCAATCAATTTTGACTAAATTGACTAATATATGACTTTAAAATGCCTTTAATTTCCAATTGTATTTTTTAAAAAATGATGATTATTGAGAATTATTGTGTTTACATGAGGCAAAGTACAATCGCAGTATTGTCAAAATCCAATAATAATCGCATTAAGGTGGTCCCTGTAAATGTGCTCATTGACCACACTGCATCTTGTACAGTTTACTGTTATCTCTTGGTCAAGATAAACCAGCAATCATTTTTAATAAAATGACCTTAAAATGTCTTTAATTTCCCTATTTTATCACTATTTTACATATAAGTTTTACAAAAGTCAGCAGCTCAGCTTTCTGTGTGTATTGAGCAGGTGGTGATTTTGGAGAGGCGCAACGGAGCTGGAAAGATTCTGTATAAGCCACTGTTGGGAGGATGGAACGGCAGTAAGGAGGACAAACACAAACTCCTGGAGGAGCTGCAAAGACTGCAGAAAGATCCCTCCATCCTCAACTACAACGCCATCCTGCCAGAGCTCAACAATGAGTTCGCCTCGGTGAGTTCGCCTCTCTGGGTTTGCTTTTCATGGAGCGTCTTTAATTGAGAAATGAGGGCTGACCTACATGTCTGCTTCAGTAGCAAATGTGATCCATGTCCCAAAAGTGTCCTGAATTTGCTGTATTCTACTGTTTAATGTAACGGATCAACTCTGTTTGATTTCAGATGTTTTTAGTAAGATGGATTTACACCGCATACGATTACTTGTCTGAAATTATCGACGACCTTCTTCATAATAACTGGTAAGAGAGATGATTGACTGTTTGCTATGCTCCGCCCCCTTAGTTACTGTTGCTAATGAAACATCACTTGAGAATGGACTTGAACTGGTTATTTCCTTAAAGTTACTATTGTGTGAGCTGGAATTAATTGACAATTAAATTAATTAATTTAATTAATTGACATGTAAAATGTTAAAGGTCCCATGAAGTGCTTTGAAATGTGCAATTTTTTTATTCGATGTTTGACATAATCTAAAATAAAACACAAAGAGAGGGCGGGACATATAGTAGCTCCTCCCCTTTAAAATAAAACAGCCAATAGCGTTTAGTTTTTATGACAGCCAGTGAGAGTGGTTGAGCTCAAGTGCATCAAGCAAATAAGAAGCCTCTTGAAGGGGTGGGGCATGTCAGATACTAGAGAGCATTTGATTGGTCAGAAGAGTTGATGGGAAACTGAAGTATGAGGTGACGCTGTTTATTTATTCAGGCGGAAGTATCAAACTACAAGCTTTAGATATTTATAACAGCTTTAAATCTTCTAAACGCTGTCACTGTTTTGTAGCACACTAGCTTATAGATATCCTTAAAACTAGCATACTGATAATAACATCTAAAAAAACATTGTTTTTATCTCACTGGACATTTAAATTAGCTAGTAAGACAATTAAAAATTGCAACTGTGAATGGCAACAGATGCATAGATGAGATAGGTCAGTAATATTTCTAATAAATGAATATTTCAAACATCAAAGTTTATTTTTTGTTGTTGTTTGCAGGCGTGAGATGATGCCCCTTCTGTCCTTGATATTCTCTGCACTCTTTATTTTATTTGGCACTGTAGTTATTCAAGCTTTCAGGTGAGATTAAGTGCATTTATCATTTTGATCTGCCTTTTAATAGGAAATGCAGAGACATTGAACATTGTTGTTTGCAATTTCAGTGACTCCAGTGAGGAAAAACAGCCCAAAATGAAAGTGAAAGAAACAAACAGCGAGAACGGTTCGCCAAACACCTCCAATGCATCCAGGTTCATTATATTACACAAATTCCCAGCTGTGTCGTTTTATTTAGTGATATTTATTCATGAGTCATTTGTTTATCCTGAACAGTTAAACTACCCGCTGCTCTTCAGAAAAAGTTTTTCTGGTGAAAACTTTTGAACAGAATTCATTTATTTAGTGCTGCCCTACAAAATCTACAGAGGATACTTACATGTTTCCCCTTAGATATTAAATTTACCCTGATCTTCAAAATTTGAAGATGCAATACTGTAAAATATACTGTATACTGTAAAAACTGCTTATTATATGGCCTTGCCATAGCCATAAAGAGAGTGACTTGCTACAATGAAAGTCTAAAATGTTCGATCGTCGGGTATTTCATGTAGACTATAATAGTTCCAGGTAGTGCTTCACAGTTATTTTAAATAATGTTAGGTAACGTTAAACATACAGATCTTTTTTTTTTTAACTAACTACTTTCAAAAGTGGCGACGCGGTGGCCCAGTGGGTAGCACGTTCGCCTCACAGCAAGAAGGTCGATGGTTCGAGCCTCGGCTGGGTCAGTTGGCATTTCTGTGTGGAGTTTGCATGTTCTTCCAGTGTTCGCGTGGGTTTCCTCTGGGTGCTCTGGTTTCCCCCACAATTCCAAAGACATGTGGTATGCTAAAATTGGCCATAGTGTATGAGTGTGTGAATGAGTGTGTGTGTTTCCCAGCGATGGGTTGTGGCTGGAAGGGCATCCGCTGCGTAAAACATATGCTGGATAAGTTGGCGGTTCATTCCGCTGTGGCGACCCCAGAGTAATAAAGGGACTAAGCCGAAAAGAAAATGAATGAATGAACTTGAGCGCTAAACCAACCATCTTCAGCTGTAACTTGGCTTTAAGTGCTAACTTCTGTGAACTATTGTGAGGCTTCATGGACAACATTTTTTTCATGTTGAAAAAAAACAACATAAACAGTTAGTCATTCATTTTTTTTGTCACAGGAGAATGAAACACCAACTACTCTGGCATATGTTTTACGCAGTGGATTAAAAAAACGTTCAATTGGAGTCAATGGAGTTGTTGCAACTCTCTTTATCTATGGGTCTTTACCTACCCCTAAACCCAACCCTCACAGAAAATCTGTGGCAAATTTTGAATGTCAAAAGACATCTTTAAGTATGATTTTTAGTGTTTTAGATTTTGAGGACACAAGGTGTGTCATTGTAAACCACCTTAATAGAGTACAACCATATCATACATTTAAGTGTCCTTGTAAACCACAAACAATTACACACAGTTGTGCTGAAATCTTAATTAATTCATTAATTAGTAATTCTATGCTTTTTGTTTTGCCCATACCTTCTTTAAAACTATTGTATGTTTTTAGTCATTCTGTGGTTAATGTTTGCTCTAAATCAATACAAATTATAATTCTCTACTATTCTACAGTAATTTTATTGATTTTTATTTGATTTTCTTTTTATCAGTCGGCCGCCAAAGAAGAACTTTGTGGAAGTGACAGAGTTAACCGACATCACATACACCAGTAACCTGGTGAAGCTGAGGCCGGGTCACATCAATGTAGTGCTGGTTCTTACTGATGGCACCAAAAACATCCTGCTCAGCAAGTTTGCCAAGGAGGTTTATTCATTCACTGGGTGAGCCTTCATTACACATCATGTCTTAAAGTGATATTGTCTAATAAGATGCACAACACTCTACCGGTCAAGAAGCATATTCTGCTCACCAAGGCTGCATTTATTTGACCAAAAAATACTGTAAAATTTTAAAATATTACTATAATTTAAAATAATGGTTTTCTTATTGAAGGCAGGTTAAAATGCTATTTATTTATTTATTTATTATTTCAAGGTTCTTTTATTAGGTTAATTTTATTAAATTCATTTTATAAACTATTTAACATTTGCATTTAAAAATTGCACATATTCATTGCACTGATTCATTTATTTGATCTGTACATACCCACTGCACATGTACATTTGTAATTATGTTAATCTATCTGCACACTTCTGACTATTAATAGCAACCTGTACATCTATCCATCTATTGTAAATATCTGTTCATAGCTAATACAACCTGTATATAATGTTCATAGTACATCCATTTGTAAATATCACCATAGTTTTTCTATAACTGCACTTTATAACTTATACCTGTATCCTGCACTTGCTGCTATTGCACTCCTGGTTAGACCTAAACTGCATTTCGCTTCCTTGTACTTGTACATGTGTAATGACAATAAAGTTGAATCTAATCTAATCTAAAAAAAATAATTATTCCTCCATGTTGTTGTTAACACTACTCCAAATAAACACTTCCCTCCCTCAACAGCCTATAACTTCCCATTGAAAAAACTACATGAACATAATTAATAAGTAAAAATAAATTTAAATGAATAATAAATATGTATTCATATCTTATTGCTCAGCTTAAGAATCAAGAGAGTTAGCCAGCAGATAATCTATAAAGGGGTGCCACACCTTGTCAAAGGTCTTTAAAGAACCAGTAAGTGATAGTCTATTATTTTTTTAATTTAATGCAAGTAAAGACTTATTTTATCCATGCATCAAAAGAGGGTGGAGAGATGTGTTTCCACTTTAAAAGGATGAGATGTCTTGCTAGTAAAGTAGTACAAGCTAAAGACTTTAGGACCATTACTGAAAGGATAGCATTTACTGCCAACCCAAAAAATGGCCAGAAGTGAATTTGTATCCAGATCCATGTTAAACGCATCTTTCAAAGTTTGAAATATTTTAGTCCAATGATCAAATAATTTAGGGCGTTCCCACAACATGTGGATGAGATCTGCTCGTGATTGATTGCACCTATTACTGTACATGCATCTTCAGACAACATCCTAATATGATGATATGCTATTCTATTATGACCAATTATTATTGGTATTCCATCATTAATAATGATTTTTATACATTTAAATAATTATCAATGCAGAATTGTTTTCCCTGCTACATAGTTTTGTAGAAACTAATAAATTTTTTTAAAGTATAAAAAAATGCATTTATTTGAAATGTACAGTAAAGTACATCTTAAATGGCACAGATTACAGTTTCTACAAAAATCTGAAGCAGCCCAATAGTTTTTAACATTGAAAAGAAATAATAAATGTTTGTTTTGAAAAGCAAATCACCATATTAGAATGATTTCTGAAGGGTCATTTGATTTTAAATGAACAATTTAAATTTAAATTAAACTAGTTTATTTGTACTGTTACACTAGTTATTGTTTCAAAGCAGCTTTACAAAAGGTGCACATTACTGCATTACAATCAAAACCAGAAAAGTTAAGGTTATTAGTTAGTTAGCATAACTGTATTAGTTACTAATAACTTTAACTAGTAACTAATAGCTTTTAACAGTTAAAGTTATTATATATAAATGTACAAAGTTATTATATATAAACATTTAATAACTAAACAGTCACACAGCTAACGTAATAAAGTGAAGTTATATATATATAAATATATATAATATATAAATATATATAAACAGAGTTATTATATATAAACATTTAATAACTAAACAGTCACACAGCTAACGTAATGAAGTGAAGTTATATATATATAAATATATATAATATATAAATATATATAAACAGAGTTATTATATATAAACATTTAATAACTAAACAGTCACACAGCTAACGTAATGAAGTGAAGTTATATATATATAAATATACATAATATATAAATATATATAAACAGAGTTATTATATATAAACATTTAATAAACAGTCACACAGCTAACGTAATGAAGTGAAGTTATATATATATAAATATATATATAATATATAAATATATATAAACAGAGTTATTATATATAAACATTTAATAACTAAACAGTCACACAGCTAACGTAATGAAGTGAAGTTATATATATATAAATATATATATAATATATAAATATATATAAACAGAGTTATTATATATAAACATTTAATAAACAGTCACACAGCTAACGTAATGAAGTGAAGTTATATATATATAAATATATATATAATATATAAATATATATAAACAGAGTTATTATATATAAACATTTAATAACTAAACAGTCACACAGCTAACGTAATGAAGTGAAGTTATATATATAAATATATAAATATATATAAACAGAGTTATTATATATAAACATACAAAGTTATTATATATAAACATTTAATAACTAAACAGTCACACAGCTAATGTAATGAAGTGAAGTTTCATAAACTAATTTCGAGAGGAGCACGTGATATGATTGATCGCGGCTGGTCTCTCATCTGTAATCATTAGTAAGCCAGTCAGATTATTCCAAACTCACTATAAATGGCCCGACTAGCATTACTCCCTCATCTTTGTTTTTAAAGAATCACCCTTCCACCCCATATTCCCCTTTCCTCCTTTACCAGGGGGAGCTCTCGAAAACTACCTAATCTCGTACCACATGTTCATTGACCATGCGGAAGCCCTGGGCTCAATTATCTCCGAGCTCAGGGTTCTCTCCCAGGACAGCATGCCAAACCTGCTATTACTATCAAGCAATATCTAAGTGTGAACTCCTGAAATCATGTTCGGAGAGACAAACAGCTGATGAAACAAAGACAGTCATGAAATGGCCTCCACAGTGTCCAGATCTGAATATTATATATAGTATGTATAGGCAGTATTATAGGCAGTATGAGATTCATCTGGAGAGAAAAATAAAAATAGAACATGCTAAATCTAAGGAAGAACTTGATATTAAATAGCCCATAATTTCAGAAAAGACCATAGCTTAGTGCTGAAGAGGTCACGCTAAACACAGACATTTGATGCTAGTCTTTTGATTCCAAAAGTAATTTTGTTCTGAATATTGTGTACACATTTCCCATATTTTCTTTTTGTATATTAAAGGTATAGCTCACTCTGAAGTAATGACCCTGGACTTGCTCCATACCTTTTAGATAGATTTGTGCAGAAGTCTTAGCCTCCCAAAGCTGGTGGTGGCCCTAAGACTTTTGCACAATACTGTATATTTCCTCTTCCTTACAGGAGTTTGACGCTCCACTTCTCCTTCCTGAATGTGGACAAACACAGCGAATGGATGGCGGCGGTGCTGGAATTCGCCCAGGACGCCATGCAGATCGACACTGATGAGGACGAAATGGGCTCTCGTAAAGTCGACTACACCGGCTACGTCCTAGCGCTCAATGGCCATAAGAAATACCTGTGTCTCTTCAAGCCAGTCTACACAGGAGAAGACCTGGATGGCAAAGCGGAAGAGGAAGGAGGAGTATCGCGGTCCAGAAAAAGCATGACGCGTTCTCGATCCACAACTCTTCAGATCCACCACAAACTGGACCGACTCGGCCTGTGGATGGAGCGGCTGATGGAAGGGACTCTGCCGCGATACTACGTCCCAGCCTGGCCCGGTCTGGACAAGATCACCGTCAATAAATAAAGCCGCCCTGAAGCTAGCTTGCTAATGCTGGAGCTAATTCTCAAGCTGGTTTAAAAGCACCAAAAGGCCTCGGCGAATGCAGGCTTGTTGCCGCTCGGAGCGCAGATGATGGCGAGGGACTTTCGTTTAGCATTAGAGGAGAGGAAAACTGTTAAAAGTGCTTGAATTCTACATCGAAACCCTAGCTTACAAGTAAAAGCTGAAATACAGTGGAGGAAATAAGTATTAAACAGACTTCAACAGAGTGTAAAAATATTGATGGTTCTGTGGGTCTCGTCTATCAAATCTGATCTTTATTTTGTATTTTCTATTGGGTTCAAATCAGGTGATTGGCTGGGCCATTCCGCATCTTTATTTTCTTTCTCTAAAAGCATTTGAGACTTTCCTTTGCTGTGTTTTGGATCATTGTCTTGCTGAAATGTCCACCCTGGTTTCATCTTCATCATCCTGATAATGTAGATGTTGGACTGAAGCAGCTAATATTCATTTACCCTGAGGAAGGGCAGAGGGTTGCTGAAGAACTACTGAGAGATTTCAGCTGCTGTCTGGGCTTTCACTGTCTTTCTACACCTCCCTTTCTTCCCCGTCATTTCATTTTATTACACATAACTTCATTTGTAAACTATTTAGATTAGTTTTCTTTGCATATATGGCTTTCTTTGGACCAACATCCAGGGAAAATAAAAAAAAATTAAAAAGTCAACGGCAGCTTTAGATGCATTTTCTGAGAAAAATTGTGACGTGTTTAACCCTTATTTCCCCCACTGTATACTTTGGGCTTTGGTTCTTGGAGATATTTAGTAATGAAGGATTTAAAGTCAATTTGAGTCCTTACGCTGCAAAAAAAGTGCTTTTCTTCTTTAGATTTCTTTGTCTTGTTTCTAGCCCAAATATCTACAAGTTCTTAAATCAAGAAGCATTTTCTAGACACGCACAAAAAAATATTTAGTTGTTTAAAGAAATTATATGCCAAAATAAAGGGAGTTTTTCATTAAAACATGCAAAGTAATCTGCCAATGGGGTAAGTTGTTTCCTTTTGACATACTGTAAGATTATTTTGCTTGCTCCATTGGTAGATCGTTTTGCTTGATTTCGGGAAAAACTCACCTAATTTTGACATAATATTTCTTAACACAAGGCAATATGTTTTACTTGTCTAGAAAATGCTTCTTGATTTAAGTATTTTTAGATAATTGGACTAGAAAACATTTGGACTTTTTTTTGCATGTACTGCGTATATCAAAAGGCTGTTGGTTGAAAACTAAAAATATTAAGCTTGCGTAGCTTTCAATACTCTACATTTCCAATCTACGAACAACACCGCAACATGCTGCTAGTTGAAAAACATAATGTAGCCTAACAAACAAAATCACTGTAGAGACATTTAGTCATATCTATGTTTACTCGTGACGATGCTGTGAATTTTTGTTTTATATTTTTTAAGAGACACGTTTTCCCTTTTATTTGAAACCCAATATTCTACAAAAGTGCTCTATTTTATTTTATTTTATAAAAGTAAGTTTTTATATATTAACCTTAGTTAATGCATTAAAATGAAATAATAATAAAACTTACTATTATCGTTCATGGATAATATATAAGTACTTTCCACAGTACAAATACTAACTGTTTTATCATTCAAAATAACTAATGTTAACATTCATATTGAACCTCAAAGTGTGTTTTTGCTATTATTACGAATTATTTTTGCCTATAAAAATAAAAAAAAATAAAATTATATATATAGTTGAAGTCAGAACTATTAGCCCCCGTTTATTTTTTTCCCCAATTTCTGTTTAACAGAGAGACAATTTCTCAACACATTTCTAAACATAATAGCTTTAATAACTCATCTCTAATAACTGATTTATTTTGTCTTTGCCATGATGACAGTAAATAATATTTTACTAGATATTTTACAAGACACCTCTATACAGCTTAAAGTGACATTTAAAGTCTTAACTAGGTTAATTAGGTTAACTAGGCAGGTTAGGGTAATTAGGCAAGTCATTGTATAATGATAGTTTGTTCTGTATCGAAAAAAAAAAAAACTATCGAAAAACAAATATAGCTTAAAGAGGCTAATAATATTGACCTTAAAATGGTTTTTAAAAAATTAAAAACTGCTTTTATTCTAGCCGAAATAAAACAGTATTTTTTCTTCTGGAGGAAGTCTTATTTATCTGACATACTGTGAAAATTTCCTTGCTCTGTTAAACATCATTTGGGAAATATTTAAAAAAGAAAAGAAAATTCAAAGGGGGGCTAATAATTCTGATTTCAACTGTATATAGGCAAAGTATAATAGTATAATAATAATAATAATAATAATAATCCAATTTTGGTCTGCAAAATAAAACACAAAATAAATAAAACAAGGCTAAAACATTAGAGTTAAATTACAACTTTTATTACATTTGTAGAATTTGAACAATACAAACATTTTCCTTGTAAACAATGGTGAAAATAAATCTTGTAAAGATTTGAGTTATAAGCTTTTCTGCTCTTATACTAAACTTATTCAATAAATTACGATTTAGCTTTAAATCTCAAGTTTGGGCCCATCCACACGAACATGGGTATTTTCAAAACCACTTTTTTTTACGCGACTTCGCTGTTTGTTCACACGAAAAGTATCGGGTAACTGAAACCAAAACTTCCTGAAAGCTCCGGCCAGGGTGAATATTTTCAGAAACTCTGGGTACAGTGTGGACACTACAACCTTAGTTTTTGCCTCATGAAGTCAGCATGTGTGCTGTTTTCTCCTTTCTGATTGGCCTACAAGGCTAATTTCACACCAAACAAATTCAGGGTGTCTGCAGGGTCTTAAAATGTCTTAAAACATTTCAAAAGCAAAATTTTAGAAATAATGTCTTGTAAGTCATTTTAAATGGTTCTTAATTTTCCTATGTCCATGTAAAGCTATCAGGCAAACGCTCATTCCCTGATAATCTATTTTAATAAAACATTTAACAAAACTCTATGTATAACTAATATTGTAATAGCTAATTTATTAGCTTTGTAACCAATATGGTTTAATTATCTTACTTGCAATAACATTTGTTTAAAAGTTCTCCATGTATTTATATACCATATAGTTTGAGGACACTGACCCGGATAGACTGTTGCATACTATAACAATATTACAGTTTTAAACAGTTTTTTTGTATATATAAAAGTTATGTTGAGAAAAAAAAATGAGTATGTATACAACTAGGGTTTGTTTGCTTGTTTGACACATTATTTAAAATATGTCACTAAGAAATAACTAATTAGATTTTTTTTTAAAGGGGAAAGTGAAAATGTAGCTAGGTTCCACTAGACAAGAGGTTCCCAAGGTAGGAGTCGTGAGACAATGAGCGGGGGTCGCTTAGTAATATCCAAAATTCTCATATATTATTAAACTATTAGAATTGCCATATTCTATCCATAACCTACAGAAGATAAAATAGAATTTAATAATTACATAAAAAAACAACATGGAATTAAAAAGCTATCAGCTTTTAATTTTTTTTTCCATTGGATTGCGGCCCCTGTGTTGTTTATGTTATAATAATGACACAGCAGCTATTCACACGTTAATAGGCACGTGAACATTTTGAGTTTACTCGCTTTATTCGTGCAGCAAATTTACTTCATTTGTGCATCAAATTCACTTTACAACAGACGTGGATTCGCGTCATAGGCAGGGATTCTGTCTGCCCGGTGACCCTAGCTTTGCTGCTCAATGGCTAACATGGATTTTATTGAGAGAATAGCTGTTTTTATGTGCTTTAGGAAGGCTGATAAACAGTGTAGATTCCTTCGGCACCGTGTCCACTAGATCCTTACAGAGATGCACCCAGCTCTGTGAGTTCATCAACTCCTCCAGAAACTATATCTGGATGATGGAGGCTTTCAGCGGTGCTGGAGACTGAGCTGAGCCCAGTTTGATGACCTGTTGTCTGATGTCAGCAAGAGGATTTCCCCTAGGGACACCAACAACAGGCACTAAGTCATAATCACTCCCCTACAAGAGCAAGCTCATGATTGGTTAATGCGGTGCGAATGTCCGCACGTCAAATTGCTTGTGCACTCTATTTTCGTGCGGTCTATTCGTGTCAATTCGTGTCTTTGCATGGACTTAACATGTAAATCACTCGTGCTTGAAGCTTCATCAGCGTCTGGTGTGAACGCAGCATTAGACTGCTGCACTTTTTTGTGTTGTCAATATGCTCATGTTTATATAGTTCCTATTGGTGTGTGTGTGTGCATGTTGTGTGCAATGTTTGTATATTTCTAACCACCTTTGAGGATAGTGGGGGTCGGAGTGACTGGAATTGTTATTTCAAGAGTTCACACTTAGCTGATGATCAATAAAGCGTAATTGGCATGCTGTCCTTCCCGTTAGAAGGGCGAGAGGGGAGTTCGAGCTCAGGAAGGTCTCGAGATCTCCCCTGCTTGTCACCATGTGAGAAGTGTAGACTAAGGTTGTCTTAGGTGATAATTTGGTTTAGTCGATTGGCTATGGTGTATGTTTTTGGATGGTGGGAGGAAACCGGAGAACCCGGGGGGAAACCCACGCGAACACAGGGAGACATGCAAACTCCGCACAGAAACGCCAACTGGCCTGATAGGAGGTTGAACTGGCGGCGTTCTTGCTGTGAGGCAACAGTGCTATCCACTGGGCCGCCATGTCGCTCTATAGGAAAAAGGGTGGAAGTAAGGGTGAAAAGGGGGGAACTTCAAGACGAAGATAACTGGAGTGAAAAGCTCTGGTTATTTATAATGTGTCTGTAATCATCTAATAGGGCAGATTACGGAGCTAATGAGGTGCCAGCCGTGTTGATCATAAGCACGTGATCCTCTCGAAATTAGTTTATAAATAAACCACACTTTGGGTGTCGCGGGCTAAAAAGTTTGGGAACTCCTGCGCTAGACCAACCAAGCAATTCGGAAAAAAATATGCTTAGCGTTTAGCCCTGTATAAGTCTGAAATATCCTTCATAATGGTCTCAAAGTCTTAAACCCCAGTAATCTGCCTCTGTTCTCACGTTTGCATTGACTTATATGCAATTAATTCCCTATTTAGTGTAAACAAAGCATAAAAGTGTCATTATCACCACCTGTTTGTTCGGCTTCACATGCAAAACAGTGCATTTTGCCGCTTTCATGTGGATGGAGATTTTTATTTTTTTAAACAAAAGCTTGGAAACTTTTATGAAAAAAATACCCATGTACATGTGGACATAGCCTTAGCATTGCCAATCCCTGTGACAGAAACACTAGCACAACATTACAGCAATACCTGTACAATATGAGCCAAATGCTTCAGTCACAAGCTGTAAATAGTTACATGATTATATTAAATGTATATGTAACGACATCACATGGGTCTGTTAAACGTGTAAGTGAAGGTCTTCATCAGCCTTTACGTTCAGCTTTATAGTGCAGCTACTGTATAAAAGAGCAGGAAAAGCCTTAAAGAACAAATAGTGCCAGAATTATGTATCGTTTCCCGTTGGAGTTTTCACTCAAGATGTGCTGTGGCATGCAAAACTTAATCTGAACAGTACATGAAGAAAAAATACATATTGATTGGACATATTTTCTACTATGCATTTCATTTGTTTACCTTGTGTTTTGTTAGTAGGATTTAGTGTATTTATCACATATGCACAGAAAGGTGTGGATGAGTTTAATCCACTCCGTTATCAAGTCTTCCATTATTAATAATACTCATTTATTCCTATGGTGTTCAATGAACATTCATTACACTTGATGCAGTATTGATATTGTACTATATTGGCATTTTTATTTGTTTGTTTATCAATGGAGAATATCTTAAATTTAAGATAGTCAGCATTAGTAACTCATGCCAGATTTTCATGGCTTATTTATGAAGTCATTAACGCTATGAACATTCATTACACTTGATGTAGTGTTGATATTGTAGTATATTAGCATTTTTGTTTGTTCAGCACTGGAGAATATCTTAAATTTAAGATAGTCAGCATTAATAACTCATGCCAGATATTCATGGCTTAGTTATGAACATACATTAACGTTATGAACATGCATTAACATTATGAGCATTCATTACACTTGATGCAGTGTTGATATTTTACTGGAGAATATTTTAAATTTAAGATAGTCAGCATTAGTAACTCATGCCAGATATTCATGGCTTAGTTATGAACATTCATTAACATTATGAACATTCATTACACTTGATGCAGTATTGATATTGTACTATATTAGCATCTGAACTTTTTGTTTGTTTGTTCAGCACTGGAGAATATCTTAAATGTAAGATAATCAGCATTAATAACTCATGCCAGACATTCATGGCTTAGTTATGAACATACATTAACGTTATGAACATGCATTAACATTATGAACATTCATTACACTTGATGCAGTGTTTATATTGTACTGGAGAATATTTAAAATTTAAGATAGTCAACATTAATCACTCGTGCCAGATTTGTATGGCTTATTTATGAACATACATTAACGTTATGAACATTCATTAACATTATGAGCATTCATTACACTTGATGCAGTGTTGATATTGTCCTATATTAGCATTTTTTGTTTGTTCAGCAATGGATAATATCTTAAATTTAAGATAGTCAGCATTAATAACTCATGCCAGATTTTCATGGCTTATTTATGATCATTCATTAACACTATGAACATTCATTACACTTGATGCAGTGTTGATATTGTCTTTTATTAGCATTTTTGTTTGTTCAGCACTGGAGAATATCTTAAATGTAAGATAATCAGCATTAATAACTCATGCCAGATATTCATGGCTTAGTTATGAAGATACATTAACGTTATGAACATGCATTAACATTATGAACATTCATTACACTTGATGCAGTGTTCATATTGTACTGGAGAATATTTAAAATTTAAGATAGTCAACATTAATCACTCGTGCCAGATATTCATGGCTTAGTTATGAACATTCATTAACGCTATGAACATTCATTACACTTGATGCAGTGTTGATATTGTCCTATATTAGCATTTTTGTTTGTTCAGCACTGGAGAATATCTTAAATTTAAGATAGTCAGCATTAATAACTCATACCAGATTTTCATGGCTTATTTATGATCATTCATTACACTTGATGTAGTATTGATATTGTACTATATTAGTGTTTTATCAATTGTTTAATTTAGCAATGCACTAGAGAATATCTTAAATCTAAGATAGTCAGCATTAATAAATCATGCCAGATTTTCATGGCTTATTTCCGACTAAATATATCTCATGCGTACGTAACATTAACACTGTACTTGTGTGTCAATGTAACCATTTTATGAAAATTGTTCTAAAACTAAATGATCTAATAAATGTGAAACTTTATTTCCATAATCTTTTGCGGCATGTTTTATTTTATTTCCACTACGGGATTGTCTTTTTTGTAGTTATTTTGCTACTTCAAAAAAGGTATCGGTTTCTAAAAAAGTTAATAACGATTTTTGACCATGAATCATGCACAGATTATAAATTCCACTGTCCAATTACCTGGAATACTTTATGATCATCTTAGAAAAAATAAAGCAATCAATAGTATTTGACTTTGGGAAGGACACACATCATCTCAAAGAGGAGGTTGGCACCGAGCAAAGCAGTGTTTCCTATGAAGAAATAAAAATAAAAAAAACAGGCTAAAAATTAGACTAAAAATTGGAGATATAATCAAATATTCTGCTTAAATGTATTATTTAAATCATGTTAAATACATGACTAAATATACAGACAAAGTGCAATTACAAGCATTAGGAGCTAAACATAATAACATTACTGCTATTTTACTCTTATTGTAATTGTATGTGACTCACTCTAGAATTGCAGGTACATTTAGGCATTTTCCATTCATTTTCTTTAAAGTGGAATGACATACAATAAATGTATAATTTACAGTAAACTTAATTCTTTATTAATATAAAATAATTATAAATGTTTAACATTTGATTATGCTACTTTGATTATGTTATTGTTGTTTCATTCAATGATTGATTGATTCATTCATTCATTCGGTCCTTATTTGTCAGTGGACGGCAAAGCGGAATGAACCGCCAACTATTCCATCATATGTATTCCGCAACCCAGTAATGGGAAACACCCACACATTCACACACAGTCATACACTGTTTCCAATTTAGTGTATTCAATTCACCTGTAGCGCATGCTTTTGGACTGTGGAGAAACCGGAGCACCTGGAGGAAACCCACGCCAACACGGGGAGAACATGCAAGCTCCACACAGAAATGCCAACTGGCCTAGCTGGGTCTCAAACCAGCAAACTTCATGCTGTAAGCATGAAGTTCAATGCTGCCCAGTGTTGTTTGTTGTTTCAATTATTGTTAAACTTTTTAAACCACTAACAGAGTTTACAGTAAAAGAGTGTACCCACAATTCTTAAATCAACCATGTACAATCAAATGTAGCAATATGGTTCACTAATAATATACAAGTTATTTTGCATTATTTGTGTTATTCAGAAAATGAGTCACTTTAAATGTTTTTCAGTTTGGAAAGGAAAACTGATAAACATACAGAATTTTTGGTTTTAAAGTGAAAATTTACTGATTTACTGATTTTTAATTTCTCTACAAGTGTTTTAAAGTGTTCATAAACTTTTTTTTAATATCAGTGTGAGTAAACAATGATGGATGTCTAAATGACCCTTTAACTGGATTATTAACAGAAGAGAAAACATTACCTGTGGTGTCGTAAGGTGGAGAAACTTCAACTAAATCACAGCCTACAAGATTAAGACCTCGACAGCCTCGGATGATTTCCAGACCCTGAACGCAGATTTCAAAAGACATTATTCTTTAAACAAAACTTGCAAAAGAGCTGAGATGGCACAAATAATTTTTTTAACCAAAGTTAATATTAAACTTTTTTTGTTTGCAAAGTCTAACAGCTGCTCAAACATGCGCCTGAAATCTTGGCTGCTTCCCAATTTTTAAACTTCCTATAGCAGGGGTTTTAAAACCAGCAAGAGAGTGCTTGGGGGTCCGTAAACTAAAAATATATAATGTATTATTATTATTAATTATATATTATAATAAAATATCCATCATAGAGCAGTCCAGCAGTCAAATTTATATATATATATATATATATATATATATATATATATATATATATATATATATATATATATATATATATATATATATAAAAATAAATTATTTAATCAAATACAAGATACAAACAACAAAATATTTCATTAATTACATTAGTATAAAAATGTACATTGTACAAAAATAACTGGATTAATGTAATACAGTAATTATATATAATTAGTAAAAATAATTAAAGAATTAAATTAATACAAAAATGATTACATAAAATTCAAATGAATATTCAAATTGTGACTACAAAAAATACAACTTTATTAAATAAGTCAATAAATAAATGGATTAAAATGAAAAATAAAAGGTTAATATAATAATACATATGTAAAATATAAGTTGATGTGTGAATGAATAAATGAACAATAAACAAACAAACAAGTAAATAATAAATAACAGTACTAGGAGTAGAAAATAAAGTAAATAATGCAAATGAATTGATCCTGCAAATGAACTGATCCTAAATAACTACATGAATTTTAAATTTTATTATGGTGGTTCATCGCACAAAGATGAATCATATAATTTAAATGTCCTTTATGGGGGTCTTTGGCATCTTTAAAATAGTATATTACAAGTCAGATGAGATCAAATCATACATAGCAGGGGTCACCAACCCTGTTCCTGGAGATCTACCTTCCTGCAGATTTCAGTAGCAATCCTGACCATACACAGCTGTCTGTAATTATCAAGTGCTGCTTTAGGTCCTAATTAAATGGTTCAGTTGTGTTTGATCAGGTTGGAGCTGAATTGTGCAGGAAGGTAAATCTCCAGGAACAGGATTGGTGACCCCTGATACATTCAAAAGAGGGTCCACCAAACACAGCCAACAGGCTTTTACATTCCCGTAGCCAGCCTGGTGAAAGGGGTGGTTCTTTTTTCTCAAAAAGTGGACCTTTTTGCAGTTATACGCCTCAGTTTCTATTTAAATATGAGATGTAAATACTGCATTTTAGTGACATTTTAAGCAGTACTTTTTTTGCTCAATTAGCTAGTCAGATGTCATTATAACCACACTTTTTGATGTACTAAAAATATTTCCTAAGAATTTGCAATAAAAAAATGTAAAAAATTTTAAAATACAAATTTATTACATCATATATCATTAGGAAAAAATAGGAATCTGTTAAAGTTTTAAAGTAAAAAAGCTGTAGCCTACTGTAATTTATTAGACAAAAAACAAACTGGCCAGCACATTCAACTGTCCTCAGTCACAATTTGGCAATTTCAATAAAAAAATAATAATTAAAACTAATAATAACAATAATATAATAATAATAAAACAATAATAATGAATTCTTCAGAATTTTTCTAGTCTCTTTGGTAAAAAAAAAAAAATACATTTGAAAATTCCTGGATATCAACAATAGCCAAAATATATTCAAATTAATTTAATATGGTCCGCTTCTGGTGCTTCACACCTTTTTATTGCTCATTTTTTATTTCAGGAATAAGGTCCAAGATTTAGAATAAAAGTTACCTGCAAATGTTTTCTCTGTTTAAAAACAATACAGTAGTGGAAGAAGACTTATCCTACATCAGATTATAGTCAACAGCCGACAGAGGATTCCCTTTGGTCTTAAAGCCTTTTTCGATAGATTATTTTCATTATTTATGATGACATAGCAGTCAAAATAGGACAAATAAGCTCATGTATGAGACAAATTCTGGACCTTTGTCAGTGAGAAGTGGGTCCCCCCAACCCCCCCACTCTCTACAGGCCTGAAAAGTTCGAACACATGTTTTATGCTAATATGCTTATAGTAAACATGTTTTGAATAGAATTTTGGCTGTAAAAGCGCACCTACGGGTGTTTCAGGCGCAAGTCAGATTTTCTCCAGGTCATAATTTATTTAATTTATATTAATTTTGTCTAAAAAATTATTAGACCTGTCCAGTTTCATCTTGAATGCATCCAAGATCACCTTCTGAAGTGATTTGAGCGATCGGATTTATATCCGATCAGAATTAAACGAATGAAGTGACCAAACAGCCTCAAAAACACAGACGTGACGGCATTAGCGCCTTTTGCTGTGAAGTGACGTCTGAGGAATCCACTTGCCATTAAAGCCTTCGTCGGACAGTTATTAAAAAAAAATAATAATGGCAAAAATAGGGAAAGGGAGGTCATGTACTGGACAAGTCAATAAATATACATGACGTCCCGGCTAATGCGGCCAGTTAGCCTAGAACCTCATGGATAGGGACAGCTTTTCATCTCTTAAGAAGTAAGTAACTTTAGCCTTACCCTGTTTGGCAGTCTTTTTGAACATATGTTCAATATTTTGTCATAATGACGCTGCTGCCTGCCTTTTCTGCCTCTCTTGCTCTTTTCGACCCATAGCGTGACTCAGTAAGGATGTCGCATCAGAGATTCAAATGTTACCACTCAGTGGGTTATTATGTCACGTGACTCGCGTCACATTATTGTGGCTTTGAGGCTCCATGGAATTCTAATTAATGGCATTAGTTATTTAAAATTACACTTTAATACAATATATATATTAAATATAAATATATTATATAATATTAAATTACATAAAATAATTAAAAGGACAAATTCTGGACCTTTTGGCCGTGAGGGGTGGTTCGTTCGAACCACCCGAACCCCCCCTGGCTACGGGCATGTTTTATTAGGTAGTTTAAGGTTAGACATTATAACTTGGTTAAGCCTACCTGAATGGGTGTGAGACCAGCAATTTCAGGTGTTCCTGTGCCTGGAGCGAATGCAGGGTCCAGACTGTCAATGTCAAAGCTCAGATAGACAGGACCACTTCCCATCTGAGAGCGAACCTCCTCCATCAGAGGGACCAGAGATTTGTGCCAACACTCCACAGCCTCCACCACACGGAAACCCTGGAAACACCACAATTGTTGAAGAGCTGTGGTGAACAATCTTTCTAGAAATGCATCGCTATCTTGAAGAAACTCTAAACTTAGTTTTAAGCTGACATTTAGCTTTTAGCTGTTAAAGACTAGCCTAAAGCGCCATCAGCTGTTAAAAACTAGCCTAGAGTGCTGTCTGCTGTTAAAAACTAGCCTAGAGTACTGTCTGCCGTTAAAAACTAGCCTAGAGTATCGTCTGCTGTTAGAAAACTAACCTAGAGCATCTACTACTGTAAAAAATAACCTAGAGCACAATTTGCTGTTAAAAACTAGCATACATACTCTATAGAGTGTCTTCCGCTGTTAAAAGCTAGCATAGAGTGTTGTCTGCTGTGAAAAAGTAGCCTAGAGTGTCTTCTGGAGTTAAAAGCTAGCATAGAGTGTTGTCTGCCATGCTGAAAAAAAACAGCTTGACCAACCTAGCCAGGCTGAGAGCCCAGCCAAAACCCCAAAAAATGTCCAGCTTAAAGCAGGCCGGTCAAGCTGGTTTTAGCTGGTCAATTTCTAGCCTGACCAGCTAAGACCAGGCTGGAAATGTCCAAAACCCCTCTAAAACCAGGCTGATCGACCAGCTAAAACCAGCCAAACAGCTTAGAACGCCATCTGCTGTTAAAAACTAGCCTACAGCACTGTCTGCGTTAAAAACTAGCTTAGAGTGCCGTCTGCTGTAAAAAAAAAAAAAACTAGCCTAGAGCACTGTCCGCTGTTAAAAACTAGCCTAGAGCGCTGTCTGCCTAGAGCGCTGTCTGCTGTAAAAAAAACTAGCCTACAGCGCTGTCTGCTGTCAAAAACTAGCTTAGAGTGCAGTCTGCTGTTAAAAACTAGCCTAGAGCGCCATCTGCTGTTAAAAACTAGCCTAGAGCACCGTCTGCTGTAAAAAAAACTGGCCTACAGCACTGTCCGCTGTTAAAAACTAGCCTAGATCGCTGTCTGCTGTAAAAAAAAACTAGCCTAGAGCACTGTCTACGTTAAAAACTAGCCTAGAGTGCTGTCTGCGTTAAAAACTAGCCTAGAGCACTGTCTGCTGTAAAAAACTAGCCTAGAGCGCTGTCTGCCTAGAGCGCTGTCTGCTGTAAAAACAAACTAGCCTACAGCACTGTCTGCTGTTAAAAACTAGCTTAGAGTGCCGTCTGCTGTTAAAAACTAGCCTAGAGCGCTATCTGCTGTAAAAAACTAGCCTACAGCACTGTCCGCTGTTAAAAACTAGCTTAGAGTGCCGTCTGCTGTTAAAAACTAGCCTAGAGGGCTGTCTGCTGTAAAAAAAACTATTCCGGGGTTCGCCACAGTGGAATGAACCGTCAACTTATCCAGCACGTGTTTTTATTGGAACTCAATGCAAAGGATGTTGCAGAAATCAAAAACCAGTTTGAATCAGGCTTGAAAATCGGGCGGCAAATTGTCTCAGTCATTGAACTGGCTCGAGGGCTTACACCCTCACGATAACAGGGGGCCAATTTAGTTGACTCTCTTTCCCCAATACTTTGCCCACAGATGTTCGGCGACCCTTCAGCCAAATTTATAAATGATTAATAATCTAAACAATGGGACTTTACAGGGTTTCTCCTCACAAGACTTTTGAATGACTCCTGGTCATGCGTTAGTCATATGGGACATCCTGCTTGCAACCAGATGTACAAATTTAGTAGAGACAAAGACATCTCTGTAAAATTAATGCATACGAATGAAAGACAATCTCTTAAAATGTTAGAACTAAGGCAGATGTATCTTTGAATAATATAATAGATTTCCTCATGTGATGTGTCCAACCAGGTTAGTGAATGTGTTGTCTTAACGCTTATAGCAGATTAAAAAGATCTGTATGTGTCTGAAATGTATGATGTTTGGTACTGAACAAAAGCTAGTGAAATTTTCAATACATCGGTGTAAATGAAAAACTAGTAATACACACAGTATTCGTCTTGTAACATTTGATGTAAGATAGTTACAATCTTAGAAGAGATTTTACCATGTGAAATCAACATGCAGTCTGTTAATGATTGACCCTTCATATGATGGTACGGGGCGTGGCCCGGCCCTTTATGGCAACTGCTCATTGGAAGACATTGCCATGGGGATGGACCAAATCAGGTCACTTAAAACTTACTGCAGCCGTAAAACGTTGCTTTTTGCATTAGCTGGCTTGCGCTTGCTGTTGCTATCTGCCCCTTCTCGCCTGCCCGGAAACCGCGCCGCCACGCGATTGGGTCACCATGAACTTTCCATGCAAACCTCCTAATTTTCGGGACCGCCGAAACCGCATGAACTTCCACAAATGGACTCTCAGCAGAGTCCGTTACCCCGGCAACCCAGGACAATGCCAACTTAATAATTCCAACTTTGAATGTTAGAATGTTCTAAATGAATAGGGCATAGGGGGGAAAAGTGGGAATAGAACACAGCCAGGAACTATGCTTCTAACTACAGCTCCAGAGGTGTCGTTTCAAGTGCTCAAGTTTGCGACGCAGTTTGCGAATGTTCGTTGGGGCGATGGATTTGGGAAACACCAAATCAACGAACTGTTTGTAACGACAGAACTTGCGACCTTAGTTGGCTAACGATGGTTTTGGGAAACGCACCCCAGAGCGAGAGGTGGCAGTAACGCACCAAAAAGTTTGTTGAACTTTGTTAAAAAGGGAGAATAAGAAATCGTCATTCTCGCCGTCAAAAGGCTTTATTTTCATCAGCTAGACACCGACCTCACAGCTCAGTGAATGCCGGTGCCGTCACTTATTTATCCGCGATCGGTAAATGTAGCTTGTGTGGATGCTACTGCGCTACTTGACTTAAAAAACAGCTTCACTACTGAAAAGCTTTTTGATTTATAAAGTAGCGACGCTACCGCCATGCTATTGAGAACTGTAGTTATAGCAGAATAGCAGCGCTTTAATAAATGGCCTTAACAGAAGGCATCCTGCATATCAAAAACAGGCAAGGCAACAGATTAATATTATTCAACATATCCCAGCTTTTTAAAGAAAATTTTTAGATGTAACCACATTTGTAATCTTTGACATTTTCATAAGTAACTGTAATTTAGTTACACATTTTTTCTCAGTAACTGTAACGATTTACAGTTACATTTATTTTGTAATTAAATTACTTAACGCCATTACATGTAACTAGTTACTCCCCAACACTGCGCCTCACAGCAAGAAGGTCGCTGGCTTGAGTTTGTGTGGGTTTCCTCCACAGTCCAAAGTCATGCGCTATAGGTGAATTGAATAAATTAAATTGGCCGCAGTGTATGAGTGTGTGTGAGTGAATGAGAGTGTATGGGTGTTCCCCAGTACTGGGTTGCAGCTGGAAGGCCATCTCACAGCAAGAAGGGGTCAGTTGGCATTTCTGTGAGGAGTTTGCATGTTCTCACAGAGTTCGCTTGGGTTTCCTCCGGGTGCTCCGGTTTCCCACACAGTCCAAAGACATGCGGTACAGGTGAATTGGGTAGACTAAATTGTCCGTAGTGTATGAGTGTGAATGGATGTTTCAAACCCAGAGATGGGTTGCAGCTGAAAGGGCATCCGCTGCGTAAAACATGCGGGATAAGTTGGCGGTTCATTCCGCTGTGGCGACCCCAGATTAATAAAGCCGAAAAGAAAATGAATGAATGAATGTATCTGTGTGTGTATTGGTGAAAACATGATAATACCTGTGCTCGGCTCCACTCATAATTATCTGGAGAATAACCGGATCCTCTGAGCCCAATTTGGGCGACCCTCTTGCAGTCCAGAAGACCCTCATCCACACAGCGTCTGAAAGGCGTCCCGTGACCGATCTTCTCCCCCAGAATCATGTCACTAGTGTCCGCGTGGGCATCCACATGAATCAGGCCTACTGGACCATGTCTGAACAGCAGAAACAACAGCATTTTAGACTAAATACAAGTTAATATTGCTAACAAAAGGCCTTTAGTGTTTGCAAAAACCTCTCAGCAACAGCTTGAAGAATTGGGTATGCAATCGTATGATCTCCTCCTATGAGTGAAAAAGGAGATTCAGCGTATGCATATTACGAAAAGACTGAAAACTTTAATATCTGCATAAGTCTCACCCAGGGTTAGTGGGATGCAGCCGGTGGCCACGATTTTACGGTAAGCCTCCCGTATTTTTTTGCAGGTGTCCTTCAGGTCAAAGAGGTTGACGTTAATGTCACCGATATCTGCCACTTTGATTGATTCATATGGAGCTGCTCTCGTCCAGCCACAGTATGCCCTGATCATAGCAGATTCTGCCCTGATGTGTCTCGGACCAAACCTAAAGAGGGTATAAGAATTCATTAATGCTCCCTATATAATATTTATTTATTTATGATATAAATGAGAGAGAGAGAGAGAGAGAGAGAGAGAGAGAGAGAGAGAGAGAGAGAGAGAGGTCATGAACATTTAATCACAAACAATTTATATGTTTAATAGCATTCTGTGGTGAATATTTTAAACATTTCTGGAAAGAAATAGCCGACTAATTTTATAGCCAGCATTTTATGAATTCTTCATTGTCAATTTTATTTTACACTTCCATAATGCACAAATGTTCAGGTTTATTGGAAAATCTAAATAAAATACATAAAAAGTTTTTCTTTCGCTGATAAATCTATTAAATGTATTTAAATTAACTATATATAATACAGCATATTACACAACATAAACACGCACACAAACATACATACACAAACATTAAGTATTACATTGTGTACCCATACAGAAAAATATTATATTATATATTATTATAATATATAATGTATTATATATGTATATGTAATATACATATTGCAATATTATATTAGTCATATATTAATTATTTTGAATATATTTTTTTATTATAATTTGTTGATTAAAAAGACTTTATTGCAATTGAAGGCAAGGGGCGAATTTATACAAATTAGCAAGGTAAGCGGCCGCTTAGGGCCCCACACTGCAAAAAATGCTTTTCTTACTTAGATTTTTTGTCTTGTTTCTAATACAAATATATACAAATTCTTATATCAAGAAACATTTTCTAGGCAACCAAAATATAATGTCTTGTTTTCAGAAATAAAATGCCAATAATCTGCAAAATACAAGCAAAATAATCTGCCAATGGGGTAAGCAAAATGATCTTGTTTTTCCTTTTGACATAAGATTATTTTTCTTACCTCATTGGCAGATTATTTTGCTTGTTTTAAAGAAAAAATAACACTTCAATTTGGCATATTATTTCTTAAAACAACACAATATGTTTTGCTTGTCTAGAAAATTCTTCTTGATTTAAGAATTTTTTGATATTTTTACTAGAAACAAGACAAAAAAAATCTAAGTAAGAAAATAATTTTTTTTGCAGTGCAGCACATCTGGGGGCCCCCAATAAATATTAATTATATTTTTAAACTATATATAACATCAATTTCTATCATATTTTGTATAGTGAGTCAAACAAATAATTTTTTTACATAATTAAATGTTATTTAATATACAATAAAATATAATACTATTATAATACCATAATGTTATGTAATAATAATAATAATAATAATAATATTATGAAATAAAAAATATCCACCACCCTCAATCATGGAGCAGTCCGGCAGTCAAATTTAAAAAATATATTATTATTTTTTGTTGTAAATTCATTTTAAGACATCTAATTCTTTAAAACGTGAAGTTTACATTGAGATAAAACGACGTAGAAAAGATGATTAAGTAATATAAAAACAGCAAAGTAAATTAATTAAAAGTAGAAAGGGTGCATTTCAGGACTTGGAAACTCCATGCTGGAGTTGCTTAGGACCCCCAAAATCACTAAATCTGTCCCTGCTTGAAGGACATTCTCATTTCAGAACATGTTCAAATTAATCTAGTTCACGGGTCTCAAACTGGATTCCTGGAGGGCCGCAGCTCTGCACAGTTTTGCTCCAACCCTAGTCAAGCACAGCTGATGCAACTATAATCAAGGTGTTCAAGACTCTTTTGAACACTCGATTATTTGGATCAGCTGTGTTTGATTAGAGTTAGAGCAAAACTATGCAGAGCTGCGGCCCTCCAGGAATCCAGTTTGAGATCCATGATCTAGTTGAATCATTTTATAACTAACATTTTGTATCCTACATATTTTAAATATTTCAAGAGTTCAGATGCAAAAAAAATTAACATCATAAATTGTGAAAAAAATTGACAAAGGAATGCTAAAAAAAAGAAGCTAATTTTAGAAGAAAATTTCAGGCACTTGGTTTTTGCATCTGAAGTCTTCTGCATAATTATAGGCTGGTTTATCCGAAAATTAGACATAAAACAAATAATTGTAAAAAATCCCCTTGAAACTACAGTAGTCAACATTCCAAGTGAATCAAAAATGTTTTACAAAATTGTCCTGGGACTAGAATGGGTGATAGATTTAGAATAACTTTGATGAAGTGTGCTGATCTACTATTTCCAATGTTGACTACTGTATTGTTAAATATAATTTCGCTCGTCTGTTAGATTAGCATCCAATCCATTCTTTTGCTCCGTGCGGTGTTACCGTGCACCGGGCCGGTTGGACGTTCCGGTGTCAATGGGAACCCCGACAAACGCCGCGTCCAGTCCGTCTGCGGTCTCCTGGAACGGCAGTTTGCACATAGTCGCGATTCCACTGACCCGAGCCACAAACTCCGCGCTCGGTGGAACATTGAAGCTTTTACCGGACATCGGCCGTCTGAAAGACACATTTACACTGCTCTGATCTCCGTCCAGCTTTCCACATTTCCCTAGTCTCTGCGAAGCGCATGCTTTCAAACCCTGAGATCCAGCAAACAGCGCACGAGTTTTATTAGCGATTCTGATCGAGGAAAACATGTTTAAAACAAACTCTTGCAGCAACTGGCGAAAACAAGCAATGCAGAATACAAGTCCTGTGATGCGTTTGAATGTTAAAGTTTGACAAATGTGTTAAACGCAATGTTTTATCTGCAAGTGCAAGTCTTCGAAGTGAACTTTAGCCACAGGCGTGAAGAGAGGCTGGACTTTATGTGCTGTTTACGATTACTCGGCATTAGTACAGAAAAGCAAGTATGTACTCTGCATCTCCAGTAGGCTACTAATAGTATGGGGTTTGGGGTTATTAGTTAAAGAGACAGTTCACCGCAAAAAAAGTTTTTAATTTACTCAATACTCTCTTTTTCAGACATCCAAGACATAGGAGCCTTTTTTTCTCAGCAATTTAAAGAAATATTTTGCTGACACCATGGTCCTTCCATTTTTGCAAGTCAATATTTATACAGTGGGGAAAACAAGTATTGAACATGTCATGTTTTTCCTGGGAATAATATTTCTAAAGGAGCTTTAGACATGTAATTAAACCAGATTTTGGTATTGCTCAGGTGTGAGTTTTTTCAGACTTCAACAGAGTGTGAAAATTTTAATGGTTCTGTGGGTATAGTCTATCAAATCTGATCTTTATATTGTGTTTTCTATTGGGTTCAAGTCAGGTGATTGGCTGGGCCATTCTACAGCTTGATTTTCTTTCTCTGAAACCATTTAAGTGTTTCCCTGGCTGTGTTTTGGATCATTGTCTTGCTGAAATGTCCACCCTGGTTTCATCTTTATCATCCTGATAATGTAGTTTTCTTTGCATATGGATTTCTTTGGTTACCAACATACAGGGAAAATTTCATCAACGCACCTTTAGAAATATGCTTTCTGATGACGTGTTCAATACTTATTTTCCCCGCTGTATATACAGTGCTCAACATAAATAAGTACACCCCATTTTAAAAATGTATATTTTTATATCCATTTCTCAGTGAATATAGGTAATATGTTTCGCTGCATTTGAACAAAATATTTTTAAACAGATATATTTATTGAAATAATATTTTAGTCACCAAGCAGAAAGAGAATATATATTGAAAGTAAAAAAAAATATTGCTATCGGCGCAACAGCCTAGTGGTTGGCACGCCGACATATGGTGCAGTAGCACGTCAGGGCGCCCAGAGTTCGAATCCCGGCTCGAGGACATTTCCCAACACTACCCCCCCCCCTCTCTTTCTCCCACTTTGTTCCTGTCTCATTACTGTCCTATCTAAGAAAGGCCAAAAATAAATCTTTACAATATATATATATACAGTTGAAGTCAGAATTATTAGCCCCCCTTGGAATTTTCTTTTCTTTTTTAAATATTTCCCAAATGATGTTTAACAGAGCAAGAACATTTTCACAGTATGTCTGATAATATTTTTTCTTCTGGAGAAAGTCTTATCTGTTTTATTTCGGCTAGAATAAAAGCAGTTCTTAATTTTTTAAAAGCCATTTTAAGGACAAAATTATTAGCCCCTTTAAGCTATATTTGTTTTCAATAGTCTACATTACAAATCATCAATATATAATAACTTGCCTAATTACCCTAACCTGCCTAGATAACCTAATTACCCTAGTTAAGCCTTTAAACGTCACTTTAAGCTGTATAGAAGTGTCTTGAAAAATATCTAGTCAAATATTATTTACTGTCATCATGGCAAAGATAAAATAAATCAGTTATTAGAAATGAGTTATTAAAACTATTATGTTAAGAAATGTGTTGAAAAAATCTCTCCATTATAAACAGGGGGGCTAATAATTCTGGCTTCAACTGTATATTGCAAAAAACAAAACAAAAAATTTAATAACGAATAACTTAAAACTACCAAATTTCAACACAATTTTACACATATTTTTCGTTTCTCTTTATTTTTTCCCCTTTTCCAAATGTTTTATTTAATATTTTCCCCTAATATACAAATTTGGGCTACTTATTTTTGGACTGTTATCATAAATTATTTTGATCGATTAGCTCCAGATTTGGCTTTAGTACAGACTAATCAAATGTACAGTATATGCACAAATATTATATTGTACAGCTTCCTGTAGAAAATATGAATTTAAATGAGAGATTTGTGAGGAGTCTACTTATATATGCTCAGCTGTATACACACATTTACAAGCAAAACAAGGCTCTCTTGACTGTACGTAGATTAGAGGTAATAATTAAGTAAATAATGTCCAGTTTCTTGCATAGAAAGATTGTTTTGCATCATAAGACCTCAATTCATTGTCAGGAGCCACAGGTTCTGTGCAATTTTCATTTTTATTTTATTTATAAATAATAGAACTGTAATGAAAGAAATTACTTGCTTGAAATAATATTAGCTTAACCAAAATAAAAATTAATTTAAACTATGAAGGCAAATTTGAAATGCATTTATTAAAATGAACCATTATTAAAACTAAACTAGACTACCTGCTGCTACCCATGCCTCTCTTGGGCAATGCAAATATTACAATGATAATTTACTGCAATAATCATATGTGCATTTCAAAAGCAACATCAAATATAGCCAATCAATAACAAACTTATTTTAACACAATGTGCAATATGACAAGAGAACATTAGTTCTTTACAATATCAATTCTTTATTGTTTTTAGCATTATCTGCTTACCATATTATACACAATAAAATCAACATGCACTCAAAAGTCACTTTACATTAACCAAACATTGCCTGTTTGCACTGTACAATTCATCTAAACATATTATTCCAGAGATTGTCAGTAGTGATCTTATCAAAACACAACTATAATATCATTCCTTTCCGATTTCTTATCAAACAAATTCCTTTTCAATCACTCCAATCTGCACAAATCTGGTAAACGACGCCTGCATTTCATGCCGCAATCAAAAATGCATTGAATATCCCAACTGAAACTCACCAGCTTTATAACTTGCTTATTTGAATCCCCTTTTCAAAAGCAATATTGTGCTTACTGTTATAGGGGAGAGCGGGGCACAAAAAAACACGTTTTGGTTTTGGTCAAATAATGAACAAAGTAATTGGGTTAGACAAACCATATTTTTTTTACCAACAACACACAAGCCTCTCCTACAAATCAGCACTGGAATTATGATCGGCGGATCTATGGTTTCTGTGCAGTATTGCCAAAAGTGCCAGGAGTAAAAAATGTTACTATTTACCCCACCTCTGGGGCAAGTTGTAACACATGCTTATAAAGGCAGATTTCACACAATTAATTAAAATTCAGTTTATTTAAATAGTAGCTATATTTCCTCAGTAATTGACTCATTTCTTTTTTTAATTCTACATAGCACAGTATGTTTATTTATTTTTTGTTTATTGTATAAACGCATTTGAATCTATTTGCATTGTTATCTATTTATCCATTATTATACAATGCATTTATTTGCATTATTAGCAATAAAATATTTTTTTTTATTAAAACAATATTTTCTATTAAAAACATTTTTATTTCAAAAGTTCTTAACATTACACTCAAAATTCAAAAAAAATATTTTGTTAGTTTAGTTGGTGTCCAACAGTGTGTGGCTTAATTTTAACACCCTGTTACAAGTAACCCCGCTGTGTCATGTTTTCCTCAACACTGGCTAGCAGTCTCTGTGTGTTTTATACATCTTTCAAAATGATTTCATCTTTTAGCCTAGAAGACGGTAATCACAACAATATAAGATTTTACGTACATACTTTCACAGATTTTTTTAAACTAAAAAAAATATCGACTGTAATAAAAAATACTTTTATGCTGCAAAAATGGTTTCTCCTGTGTTTCTGTCATTTCATTGAAATTTTTCAATAATTGGCAGGAAGACGTCTGCCGACACTGTGGTGAAAACCTCGGAAGCATGCAATGGTTAACCCTGAGCAAATACCTTAAAACTCTGTGTTACAAAAAACCCCACATTACTTTGTGCCCCGAGCTCCCCTATAATGCATTTCATTATGCTTGAGCTTGTACTACTTTGGTTTGAACTGAATATCATCTCTTAATATGATAATTATGCTGGTATTATGTTAACGAGAATAAAGTGTTCTTAGATAACATGAAAAGTGCAAATGCATAAATTGCCACAATTAATTCAGCGATAAAGGGATAGTTCACCCCAAAAAAAATGAACATTTGCTGTTAATTTACTCATCCCTCAACCCAAGATGGTAGTAGGTGACTTCTTATTTTCAGCAGAACATTAAAGATATTTTTTTAGCTGAAAACATGGACTCATAAAACACAAATTAATGACCAGCATCACTTTAAGATTTAAAACAATACATACAGACAACATTACATGAACACTGAGGAGAGTAGAGGATTCTGACCATACACTGAGCCAAGAAACTGAACATTATAACAGTTAATCCACAGCGTGGTCCTCCACAAGTGCTCCTGAGTTCATTCAGAATGGTCCAGACCATGAACTTCCGCAATATTTATTTAGTTTTGCCTGTATGTATTTTGGCCTCTCAAAGTGTTTATGCAAAATATTGATTTGCATTTTATGAACTGCCAAGGACCACAGTATGATATAAAAGTCTTCTTTAATGTTGTAGTGAAAATGATTGAATGAATTATAAGGATGCACCGAAATCAAAACATGTTGGATGCACTGAAAAAAAAATCATTGTAATAATTCTATATTATTTATTTTAGTGGTGGGCAAACATTAATCGCAATTAAGCACATTCAAAATAAAGTTTTTTTTGGCATAATATATATGTATGTGAGTATTATATATATTTATTATGTATAGTGATCCACATACACATAAACAAAACTATCAAAGCAATTTGTTACATAGATATTTAAATTTATATATAATTCATATCTAAATATAAATAAACAATTTCTCAAATATATGCATGCATCTGTGTATTTATACACAATAAATATACACAGTAAACACACATATGTCAAAACAAACTGTTACTTTGGATGTGATTAATTGCGATTATTCTGTGCCCAGCATTCATTATTTCATTAAATAATATAAAGAATTTTAGTAAGACTTTTTAAATTTAACAACTTAAATGATACTTATTAAAGAAAATCAGCATAGCCTTTTTTTGCTTATATTTTTGACCGATTTTTTTTTTTCATCTGAAAACTGAAAATGCCCTTTTCGGCTGATAATTTAGGGAGGTGCATCCCAAAAAATTCAGTGCATCCCAATATAATTAACAGCATAAATCTCAAATTTTTGGTTGAACTATTCTTTAAAAACTAATGTGCTTCCTCTGCCTACAGAAAGAACTGAAAAAAACTTTAAAAACAGACTCTCTTGGCAATTAGAGTTGCTTTTTTCTACAATAAACACATACACACACTATTGCTGAGTGTAGAGCGTCAGCAGGGATCTCCACTGCCTGCGCTCATACGTCATGAAGCTGACGGCGGTCCTCAGGTCCTCCAGCTCGATGTTGGCAAGGAAAGATCTCTGGAGTTCAGCCTCCACTGAGCTTCTGTCTTGCCCGCGCCCCTTCAGGAGAACAACAGCAGACTGACACTGCAGCCAAGCCATCATCTCAGCCATCCGGACCCCGTCCAGACCCTCCAGCACACTGCGGCCCCAAAGACTGATGTGGAGGATATTAGCGGCCACTCGCGCACTGGGCCGCTGCAATCATTGAAAACATTTGTCACATGAAATCAGCTAATGAGCAGGTTTATTTTCTTAAATCTGGATTGACAGGTCTGGTCTTAGTACAGGGATGTCCAAACTCAATGTTGTAGAGATGGTGTCCTGGAGAGTTCAGTTTTAACCTTAATCAAACACACCTGAACCAGCTAATCAAGCTCTTACGACATATTCTAGAAACATCCTGGCAGGTGTGTTGAAGCAAATTGGAGCTAAACTCACCAGCACACTGGCCCTCCAGGACCGAGTTTAAACACCCCTGTCTTAGAATAAAGTACAATTTTTATGACTGATACTGACTATTTCTCTGCTGTGTCCAATAAATGACACATGTTTTACTTCATTTTACTGCTGTTTAATATCAACTTTAATGAAATGAATCACATATAAACACAGACAGATATTCAGTATATATAGTGTATAAATATAAAAGTAAAAGTGTAAAATAAATATAAAATTGTGTAAAATAGAATATTTTAATTTGGTCTCAAATAAGTCACCAATGCAATCATTTTAATGTTGATGTCTTTTTTAAAAACTACATAAACTACAACAAATATTATTAAATATTATTATTAAATTATTAAATCAGATGCAATTTTCTAAATGAAAATATGACAGGTCTTATTTTAAAAACATTTGAATGTTAATTTGAATTAGATTTTTTTTAGCCGAATCCAGCACTGAACTGGGAGAGACACTGGAAGTTGTCCTTTGTCAAATGCTAGAGCTATATATATTTTTTTAATAATTCTCTGGATCATAATTAAAATTAAATTGTAAGCACTTCTCTCTTTGTGCCGTGTCCTTTGGAAGCACACATACAGAAACAGAACAAGCTCTGTGGAAATAGAAGCTTTCTCTGTTACAACATTACAGCACCTCTAGCCAAGCCCCTTTCCTGCGCAGGGTGTATGCACAGTGAATGCACGTAACCTGAAGTCCTTGTGATCTCACTAGCCCGGATGTATTTTTTAGTAGTATCCAAATTTGTTCGCTGTAGGTTTTGCTAAGCTAACGCTGTAAAAGCCGATGTCTCCCTTTGCATTGAACTTTGAGCATCTTACATTAAGAGATGTTGTTTATGTTCATACAGCTACATCACACATCAACTAAAGCTTAAAATATCATATCGTAGTGTCCCTTTAAGCAGGACCCCTTTTTTCTGAGCTTGTAAATTAGAAAACTATACAAATAATTAAAAATAAATAAATAAATAAATAAATATAATGAATCTTTAAAATATATAGATTAAAGGGTCACGAAACCCCAAAACACATTTTTTGAATGCTGTTGACAGTCATATATGTGTCCCACGCTGCTGTAAACACTATTAGGACACATATATTGCACTAAAAAGTGAAAATTGGTTGTTTTTGCGTTATTTTGAGCAAATTCGTTCTTCCGCTTTGAAACAAATTTTTGAAGCTGCGTCACGGCCATGAGATACTTAGGTGTAAATCCAGCCGGAGAGTGGCTGTCTGTCTTTTCGAGAACATTGTGACGTATCTGAGTGTGCGGCATTAATTCATGACAAAGACGTGCTTCAAACCAATCAGCGCGCTCTATTGTGTATGACGTGAAACTTCATTAATATGCACGATAGCTCCGGAGACTGTTTACCTGTTTACACTGTTTAGACGGCAGAGAGACGCCACGTTGTGTTGCTAAAACAAGTGAAAGAACAAGAATTTGGAGACACGGGTCGTCAGTGTTGCATTTATTTGTGTGTTGCAACGAAGGTTTTGTTTTCATTTTCGCTCTATGAGAGAGCAGCTGGAATCACGTGTGGATTACAGTGCACGCGACACGCGACAGAAACGCGTTTGTAAGGAACATTTTTTACCCGAGAGTTTTTCGCATCTGGAAATGGTGAAATCCGGATTTGCTGCTCGTCTCCTTTTAATAAAAAGACACAGCTCCAGTTTGATTGTCTGTCTACAGATTTGGTAAGTGTGTGCAGTGCTCTTTGTTTAACCCAGATTGCAAAGTTAGTTCGTATTGTCAGCAGTGCTCTTTCAGTTTTTAAAGACATACATAATCAAAATGATTTAGTTACTAAGTTTACAGTATGTTAATATCACTGCAATATTATAGACTGAAAGATCCGCTGCAAATGCTGCTCTCTGAATGTAAACATGTTAACACAAACTATTCCCGTCGTGCAGGATTTTCGCCGCATTTTGTGACAGGATAGTCTATACACACACGGCTTTCTGACGCTACCTACAGAGTACATAAGTTACAGAGAAATGCAGAGGATTTTTTTTCTCCCATTCGCCGTGCGGTATCAAATCAGCCTCTGTGGGTTTGTTTTGCCTGTGATCTGCATGTGGCCAAATGGAAACTCCCTTCTTTGCAAATCCTACCCTCTTTCCCTCCCCCGACACTCCCACACTCCCAGAGCTGGACACGCCCAACTTTCCTGACTTTTTTCAAACTAGAGGTGTGAAAACACCCTGCTGAGACAGGGGGGTTTTGTGGCCCCTTAATAAGGCAAATACGATTGAAATACTTGCCCATGTTTTGAATAAAAACAATTTAAAAACTACAAGTAATCTCCAATGAAATAAAATGATGATAAAAATATTTCTAGCTTATTTGCCAGCAAAATAGTACTACCTTAAATTTACAAAGTAAAATTTCAATGTTTCAGTCATTCAATGTTCCATGCTTTGTGGAATGATCTTTCCATTCCTACTCGGATTGCTGATACACTGGTATACTTCAAACGACAACTAAAAACCCATCTCTTCCAAGAACACCTGAACCCCATTGAATAATACTAAAACGACCTATAGAAAGCACTTTCTCTCTCTCTCTCTCCTTTTCTCTAAAAAAAAACAAAAAAAACAAACAAACAAAAACCTACTCTAGCACTAAATTCTCTGAGCACAAACAAGTTACTTTGAATAATAGCACTTCTCGTATGTATTGCCTCTTCTTGTTGAATCGCTGAATACTTCCTCAATTATAAGTCACTTTGGATAATGACTAAATGTAAATGTAAAATGTCTGTTATAAACACATCAGCTAAATAAAATGAATGAGGTGGTGTTTGCAGGTGAATGCTGTACCTTGTGAGGGTTTTTGCGCAGCAGCAGCTTCACCACCAGCTGAACATCATCAGGCGCAGCAGCAGGAAGTGCAGGCAGTTGTTTTTCCTGGTAACTGCGACTCTCCAGTGTGTAGAAGGGGTTTGGCTGACCGAAGAGCTCATAAGCGATCGCTCCTACAGCCCACACATCTGCTTTACTGTAATCAATCACCACCCCTTGACCAGGCACTGCTGTGGACACCTATAGAAGATCATCAGTCATCAATGCACTTCATCTCTGAATAAATTACATTTTGTAATTTCCATGGGGATGTTTAACAGAGCAAACCGTTTTTTACTATTATATTTTTTCTTCTGAATATATATAGTGCAGGTGGCACGGTGGCTCAGTGGTTAGCACTGTTGCCTCACAGCAAGAAGGTCGCTGGTTCGAGTCCTGGCTGGGTCAGTTGGCATTTCTGTGTGGAGTTTGCATGTTCTCCCCGTGTAGGTGTGGGTTTCCTCTGGGTGCTCCAGTTTCCCCCACAGTCCAAAGACATGCGCTATAGGTGAATTGGATGAACAAAATTGGCCTTAGTGTATGAGTGTGTGTGAATGTGAGAGTATATGGGTGTTTCCCAGTACTGGGTTGCAGCTGGAAGGGCATCTGCTGCGTAAAACTTATGCCAGAATAGTTGGCGGTTCATTCTGCTGTGGCAACCCCTGATATATAAGGTATTTAGCCAAAAGAAATTGAATGAATATATATAGTGCTAAGGTTGCTAAATGCTAAGGTTGTTAACGGCATTTATTAGTCCCCTGAAGAGATTATTTTATTTATTTTTTTTGGCTACAGAGCAAACCACAGCTATCCAAAGACTTACCTAATTAACCTAACTTGCCTAGTTAACCTAATTAACCAAGTTAAAAAATTAGTTAAACTACTACTGTGTTTAAAGCGCGTTTTGAGAAATACCTTTTTAAAAATAATAACATTTTCACGGGAGGCCACACATGTATTAATTATTATTTATTTATTTATATGTACAGATTTGGAAAATTCTAAATTTGGCAAATTGAAAATCTATTCTAATTAAGATTTTAAGTAAAACTAAATTAAAAAGTTAACATCTTTTCTGTTAACCAAGACTGCTGATCTACTTTATTTGATCTACAAAACATTATTATTGTGAAATACCATAACAATATTATATCTAATACAGTAATAATACAAAATAGTAAATGCTGATATACACTCACCAGCCACTTTATTAAGTACGCCTGTCAAACTGCTCGTTAACACAAATTTCTAATCAGCCATCCCAAGGCAGCAACTCAATGCATTTTGACATGTAGACATGGTCAAGAGATCTGCTGCAGTTCAAACCGAGCATCAGAAACTGGACAATAGAATTGGAAAAACGTTGCCTGGTCTGATGAGTCTTGATTTCTGCTGCGACATTCGGATGGTAGGGTCAGAATTTTGCATCAACAACATGAAAGCATGGATCCATCCTGCCTTGTATCAACGGTTCAGGCTGGTGGTGGTGGTGTAATGGTGTGAGGAATATTGTCTTGGGACACTTTGAGCATTGTGTCAACGCCACAGCCTACCTGAGTATTGTTGCCGATCATCTCCATCTCTTTATGACTACAGTGTACCCATCTTCTGATGGCTACTTCCAGCTGGATAACGCATCATGTCATAAAGTGCTAGTCATCTCAGACTGGTTTCTTGAACATGACAATGAGTTCACTGTACTCAAATGGCCTCCACAGTCACCAGAGTTCAATCTAATAAAGCACCTTTGAGAAGTGGCGGAACAGGAGATTCGCATCATGGATGTGCAGCCGACAAATCTGCAGCAACTGCGTGATGCTATCATGTCAATATGGACCCAAATCTCTGAGGAATATTTCCAGTACCTTGTTGAATCTATGCCACGAGGAATTAAGGCAGTTCTGAAGGCAAAAGGGGGTCCAACCTGGTACTAGTAAAGTGTACCTAATAAAGTGGGCGGTGAGTGTATTTTTGTATTTTGAGCTTTCAATTAATCAGAATATATGTATATATATATATATATATATATATATATATATATATATATATATATATATATATATATATATATATATATGTATTCATCATTCACAATGCTCCTTGAAGCAGAAAACTGTGTCGTTAAAGCGCTATTCGATCAATTTCTCACCTCAGGTGCCATCAGACAGGAGTTTCCCCCTCTGTTCACCCACCAGCTGCTAAAGGGCAGTTTGAGGCCTGAATCCTCTGCCAGACAGCAACCAAAGTCAGTGATCACCAGTCTAGGACACCCGGCTTTTAAACAAAAACAAGGTTTACCTACAGTTGTGTGAAAAGTGCATGTCAAACACAGAGTCTCTGGGCTCTTACTGTTGTCGAACTCCAAGAGGATGTTGTCTGATTTGAGGTCTCTGTGAGCGATGTTCTGTCTGCACAGATGATCCACTCCCTCCAGCAGCTGCAGGAACATGAGCGAGGCCTGCGTGCGCTTCGGCGCACACACCTCCAGGTACTGTCGTAGGGTGCAGGGGTAACTGCAACATCAATCATGGTTTATAAGATAAAAAGTGTTTATAAATATACCACAAGCATTATCCATCAGCAATTAAGTGTAATGGCTTGATCGCATTCAATATGACAAAACTACTAAAGTTTTATTTGGGGTCAAGTAAACAATTTATATTCTGTTTAGGAGAAATATATAAATAACATATGACATGACAATAATTAGAAGTAGTACTAATTAATTATCGTTTTTTGTTTTTTTTTAATGCACTATACTAGCCTTAAAGGCCCAGTACACAAAAACAACAAAAAGCTGTTGAGAGCTATTAAATACAAACTAGTGAAAGCTGTAATAATAATAAATATAATAATAATAATCTGATGGGTGTTTTGAGCTGAAACTTTACAGATACATTCTGGGGACACAATAGACTTATATTAAATCTGGAAAAAGGGGTAACCTAGGTGCCCTTTAATATAAATTATTATTACATTTTTAAAGGTAAATAAATCACAAAAATTATAATCCATTTTAAGGTACTATATTTTATTATTTATTAATTTATAGATATATTAATTATATTATTTTGTATTAATTTATTAGTAAATAGCAATAATTATCATCATCTATTATTGATATTATTTATTATCATTTTACAATAAATTGCTATAAATAAATAAATGCATACAGTTGAAGTCATAATTATTAAACCCATTTGAGTTTTTTTCTTTTTTAAATATTTCCCAAACAATGTTTAGCAGAGCAAGGAAATTTTCACAGTATGTCTGATAATTTTTTTTTCTTCTGGAGAAAGTCTTATTTGTTTTATTTCGACTAGAATAAAAGCAGTTTTTAATTTTTTTTTTTTTACATCCATTTTAAGGTCAAAATTATTAGCCCCTTTAAGCTATATATTTTTCAATTGTCTACAGAACAAACCTGCCTAGTTAACTTAATTAACGTAGTTAAGCTTTCAAATGTCACTTTAGGCTTTATAGAAGTGTCTTGAAAAATATCTAGTAAAATATTATTTACTGTCATCATGGCAAAGATAAAATAAATCAGTTATTAGAGATGAGTTATTAAAACTATTATGTTCAGAAATGTGTTGAAAAAATCTTCTCTCCATTAAACAGAAATTGGGGGGGGGAAAATAAACAGGGGGGCTAATAATTCAGGGGGGTTAATAATTATGACTTCAACTGTACATACAAACATACATAGAAATACACATATATACAAACACACACTCATACTGTATATACACGTCTGCGTGTGGGGAAAAATACTATTAAATAAACAATAATATTATTTATTTACTTATTTTTATTAAGTTTAATTTCTTAAGTAAACAAATAATTATAATAAATTATAAACTTTATTGGTTATATTATTTAATCAATGAAATCTTTGTTAACTAAATTGTTATTGTTTATAATAATAATAAATGAATTTAAAAAATAGTAATAAATAATTTAATGTTAAACAAAATCTATATTTATTATACATTGGTATTTTAGTATTCTTTCTACATATTTTATTTTTTTTTATTGTAAATATATAATATCAAAGTGTTTTTATGTTTCCTCACATCTTCATCACAAGGAACAGTGAAAAAAGCTCATCAGGCTCTGCAGTGCATTTGAAGCTCATCAGGCTCTGCACTGCGTTTGAAACTCACCAGGCTCTAAACTTCATTCGAAGCTCATTTTAATTATTAATTTAAATAATTAATTTTACAATTTAATTCTAATTTTGTTTTTAAACTTTTAAATTGTACACATTGTGCGACGTTCAAAAAGTTTCCTAAAACAATCCAAAATAAGCAAAAGACGTTCATTATTTGCTTGGCCCCGTAATCGCTGCTTGCAGCTAGATTATCTATTATTATCATCATGTTATGTAATGTGTATTTATATAGCGCATTTATTGTGTATGGCTATACACCCAAAGCACTTCACATTTATGAGGGGGAGGGCCTCTCCACAATACCACCAGTGTGTAGCAATCACTTGAATGATGCGACGGCAGCCACAGGACAACGGCGCCAGTGCGCTCACCACACACCAGCTATAGGTAGAGTGGAGAGACAGTGATAGAGCCAATTCAGTGGAGATGATTGGGAGGTGCGTTTTCACTGTGTTCCTCACTTTTTCATGACCAGGAACAGTGTACGGTTACTGCCTAAACCGTGTGGATTGAATCGGGTCGGCAGGACATCAGGATACTCCTCGCGAGCTCCAGGCAGCAACGGCACCTCCGCAGTGAAGGCCCGGTACACTGTAATCACGTTGGGATGAGCGCTCAGTCGTTTGGGCACGGCTCCAAAGTGCCTGCAAAAATAGCAAAGCCACTGGCAATCATTCAGTCTATTTCAGGGCTGTGTGGCTCCACTAAAGTCACAACCTACCCGTCCAAAGTCAGCTCCCCATGCTCTTTTCTTAAAGCTTGTGGGCATGAAGGAACCAACTCCATGGACATCGAGCGGAGGATGGCATCACTTGATGAACCAGCCTACGGGACAGCATCACATGATGAAAAAGGATGTCGATGTGTCATGGGATTTACAGTTATGAATACATTTTATAATTGTCTGGATTTATTTGATGTGTATTGGGATTGAGTAAAAATGTTAATATTTGATTTATTTTATAAAGGGCTGATTCAAAATTTTAAATACGAATACAAATGGTCAGATATGGAAATTGGTCAGAATTAATATACAAAAATATTTCTTAAAGGGACAGTTCAACCAAAAATGAGAGCTTATTTAATATTTACTCACTCTCAAGTGGTTCCAACTCTTTATGGGTTTCTTTTTTTTTAAAGTTGAACACAAAAGAAGATAGTTTGGAGAATGTTAGAAAACGGTAACCATTGACTTCCATAGTTGCAAAAACAAATACTATGGAAGTCAACGGTTACCGGTTTCCAGCTTTCTTCCAAATATACTCTTTTTTTTTGTTGTTGTTGTTTAAAATAATATACAATTTCAAAGATTTTGAACCACTTGAGGAGTAAATGGTGAATAAATACACTTTTAAATATTCTGAAGTTAAAAACACTGGTATCATGTAAAAAACAAAAACTTTACATGACAAGTTAAGACTTAAATAAGGAAGAAATGTCATAAGAAGTTTACAGAATAAAACAAAAAGTATGTTTATTTTATTAGTTTTAGACAACACAATACCATTTATTTAACTTCACAAGTGTAAAGAAAGAATTATTTAGTGAATTAACCCTGATTTTCAATCAAAATAAATGAGCATATTCTTACCTATTGTCATACTTTGGAATTAGTATACATACAGAATAGTGTGTATATATAGTAATAATATTGTATATAAACAGTATATATAATGCTTTTTTATATTGTGTATTTTGGTCCCACTTTATATTGTGTCGCTTATACCTGTGAACTTACATGGTAATTAAATGTGTAAGTAGTATGTAACTACAGTGTATGTACACACTGGTACAGAGTATTTACTTGTGTATACTGGTGTAACTACACTCATGTAACAACCCACTGAATAGTATGTGTAAGTACAAATGTGTAACAGGACATTGGTAACAACACTAGGAAAGTACACATCTGTAACAAGAATTATGTAAGTGCATTGTGTAACAACAATATGTACTTGCAGATGTTTTCCCACTTCCACACCTGTTTGCAGATCATGTACTTGTGAACACTGTATGGCTGCATTAGAAGGTTTCACCTTGTGATACAAGTGTACTTGCATGGTAAATCCACAGGATCCACTCAATATAAAGTGTAAAATGGTCACAAATTACTGTTCATACATTCATTCATTTTCTTTTCGGCTTAGATGGGTTGCAGCTGGAAGGGCATTCACTGTGTAAAACATATGCTGGATAAGTTGGCGGTTCATTCCGCTGTGGCGACCCAAGATTAATAAAGGGACTAGGCTGAAACGAAAATGAATTTTATTTTAAACTTTATATTGTGGACTGTTCCTGTGGAGTTACCATGTAACTACACTGTTATTAAAGTGTTGCATAGAAGATATTTCTACAAGTTACACAGTAATTTGTGACCATTTTACACTTTATATTAAGTGGACAGTTCCTGTGGAGTTACCATGTAAGTACACTGGTATCACAAGGTGAAACCTTCTAATGCAGCATTAGTTCTGCCATACAGTGTTCACAAGTACATGATCTGCAAACAGGTGTGGAAGTGGGAAAACATCTGCAAGTACATATTGTTGTTACACAATGCACTTACATAATTCTTGTTACAGATGTGTACTTTCCTAGTGTTGTTACCAATGTCCTGTTACACATTTGTACTTACACATACTATTCAGTGGGTTGTTACATGAGTGTAGTTACACCAGTAATACAAAAGTAAATACTATGTAAACTTGTGTACATACACTGTAGTTACATACTACTTACACATCTAATTACCATGTAAGTTCACAGGTATAAGCGACACAATATAAAGTGGGACCTGTATTTTATATGACCTGATATGCAGTGGTGGAAAAATCATACTCAAGTAAAAGTACCATTACTTGCCCAAAAATGTAGTGCAAGTAGAGTAAAAATATCTATTGTAAATATTACTCAAAGTATGAGTACAAAGTAGACCTTTCAAAAGTACTTAAGAGTAGTGAGAAGTGAGTATTATGCTGTTAAAAGCTGATGCATTTACATGTAATTTGTGGATGTGTGTAAACGTAACATTCTGTAGTGCATTTAGTTATTGTTTAAGGCCATTTCTGTCATACAGTAAACATCCGTCATCTTCTCATCAGTGACATTCAGTCTAAACAGTCTCTGGGTCATTGCGTGTAAAGTATCTTCTTGGACATTTTTAATGCTTCCAAATTGTTTGCTGCATGTCTTAAGGTAGTTCAGCATGATGCGATTTATTTTCTATGGGCATAGACAAGAAAAAATTAAGTAGTGACTGCACGTTGAAGGAAAGTAGTGGAGTAAAAGTACCAATACTGCACTAATAAATGTACTCAAGAGAAAGTAAAAGTACATATTTTTAAAACTACTCAATTAAAAAAGTTACTCAATTACTGTAAATTGAGTATTTGTAATTTGTTACTTTACACTACTACTAATATGGAATAAGGTTTTTTTTTTTACAGGTTTCTTGACACACAAAAGTTCCTCTTGGAGCTGTGTATGAGCTTCTCATGATCATTGCTGTCTATGGAGAATGAGAGAGCTCCAGGATTTCATCTAAAATATCCTAATTCATGTTCTGAAGATGGACAAAGGTCTTGGGGGATTGGAACGGCATGAGGATGAGTAATTAATAACAGTATTTTAATTTTCAGCTGAATTGACCCTTTAATAAAACTAAAATGTTCTAAATTCTCACCCCAATGTTCCACATCATCTTCATCGCCAAAGGAAAGCTCGGTGAAGCAGAAAGTCGAAGTGGTTCTTCTTTCTTATCATCATCTTCTTCTTTCTGGTTCAGTTCCACCAATGAACACTTCTTACTCTCTGCAGGAGGTGCAAATGGAGCTGCAGCCTCATAAACGGCTGCGTTACATCCTTTCCCAATCTGTTTCCCAATCACATAGTCTTCCAGCCTGTAGCCGGATGTAAAGGGCTTCGCAGGGCTCTGAAACTTCTTCTTTTTGAATACGGCCTACAATGAAAAACAGTGTGAAAAGGTTGTTTTTACAGCAGTGGATTTTTTATTAATTTACTGAAATATATATAAGAAGGGAGAAATCGTGTTTCCAAGTAACCGCATACACCTGCTGACAATTTATAAATGCACTATGAATTCAATTTGCAAACATTTATAAAACTATCACCATTCTATTTACATTGGTACTTGTGGCAAAGATGATATCCAATGCAAACCTGACTGTGTTTATTGACATTCAGAAGTACATTTGCATCTATCTGCATGCGTGCATTTAGAACATGGTTTTATCTAAAGCAAAAAAAAAAAAAATTTAAGTCTATTTAACAGATAGGTTAAAAATTTAGTTAGTATGGTAATTATTAGTATGGTAGTGTGTACAACTTTGCATTAAGCAGTACAATGAAATTATGGAATAAGAAGGTAATATTACAATAAAATGTGAACATAATAAATTCATCAATTATTATTATTATTCTATTTACAATTGTACAAATATTTTCAAAGAGTTTATCAAAAATATAATTTTTATGCATTTATAAATTTTATAATTAATAAATAAGATAATTAGATTTTTTTATTATTATTATTTATAAATAATATTTATTAATGCAATTTTTCTATTTATAATAAATGTATGTTAAATGTAACAATGACTTATTATTTTTAAATACAAATATTAGTAGTAACGGACTATATATAATGCATTATATAATGCACATAATTATAATGCATAATAAATTATTAAACAAAATATAATTGATTAATTTTATCATTAGTTGTTTTCACTTAACGTCAATAATCAATAAGTTTTATCCAAATAACTTTTTATTTAATATTAGTTAAAATGAATACTTTTGACAGCTTACATATAATTCCAAGAACACTTTTTTATTTACACTAATACATTTATTTATTTACAGATTGTGCATTCCTTATGAATTAACTGCATACTTAATGACTGTACAGTTCATCATCATTATTTCATATACAGCAGTTTGTCACCTGTATCTCCTGACACAGAGCAGCGCTGGTTCTGTCTTCCTCCTGCTCCTGTTCAATAAGACCCAAACCCACCCCAAACGCCAGGAAAACCGCCCTGTTTCTGGCAGACCCTCCTCCTATCACTCTCCTGAAAGCTCCGGACTGGAGCTGCGCGGCCAGCCCGCTGACAGACAGCCGGAAGAAGCGGTACCGGCCGGGCAGGAAAGTCTGCGGCTGGACGGTGCGGGTCGGTCGGGACACACGCAGCCTCTCACCGCGGAACTTCGCTGCGATCCGGCCAGCAGGTTTGAGGAGTCCCAGCTGGAAAACCGACCTGCCCAGCTCCAGCCCTCGGCTGAGAACATGCTTCACTGACATTTCGAGCCAAATAGAGAATTAATATTCACTATGAGAGGAAAAACTGAGCACTTTTACGAACCCAAACTTCTCCCTACATTCTTCAAGGGCAGTGTTGTTTATGTAACGATGATTGGTCGGTGAGATGCTTTTCGGAGATTTCAAAATAAAAGCTGAAAGGAAATTATTTCAAAATAAAAGGTATAGTTTATATTTTTACAAAAATATAGTTTTGTAAAAATATTACAAAATGTCTAATGATGCACGGGTATATTTTTGGGAATGAACAAAAATACATTGTATAAGTAAACATTATAAATTTTTATTTTATGACAAAAATCATTGGACTATTAAGTAAAGTGAGGACTTTTAGTACATTTCCTACTGTAAATATATCAAAAATGTTTTTTTTAGTAATTATTAGTAATTAGTAATTATTAGATTAGTAATATGCATTGCTAAAAACTTAAATTAAAAAAAATTGTATTAAAAGTATTTTTTTAACCATCAGATTCTAGATTTTCCTATCCCAACAAACCACATAAAACTGTAAAGTATATTTATTCAACTTTCAGATGATGTATTAATCCTTAATACTGGTTTGGTCTGGTCCAGGATCACAACATGTGCTAATAAAAAAACTGGACATGGAATGCCAATTAAGTCAACAGTTTATTTATTTATTTATTTATTGTGTGAAATAATGCAGCCATACTTATATTTAGTGCATTATATATTTTTTTAATTCTACAAACTTGCTTCATTACATGGCTTATACAGACAGTAGCTTCATCTTTTATGAGAGACGTTATATATTTTAATAAATTAAAAAAGCCAGAACGAAATGCATTTCACAATAAAAGTCAACACAGCTGATATTTTAAAATACATTTTCAATTTAAAAAGAAAATGACACATTAAGTCTAATCAACCTCACAACAAAATTACTGTTTTTAGATTAGCATTTCCCTCTTTAAATAGTAAAAAACATGCAAAAATATGTCTAGCTTGACACATTTGCCTCATAACAATGCTTATGGCTTCATATTTAATTGGCTTCTTTTGTTTGTCCTGATTGGGGATCAAGAGATTTGCAGAGAAAGCCTTCAAAATAAAAGCTGAAAGAAACCTATTTCACAATAAAAGTTGAGTGTGTTAATATATAAGCTCAATATATAATTATATACTAAGACAATTATGAACCCCACAACAGTTCAGAATAAAATGATTGTTTTTGATGACCCATTTCCTTTTTTGAATAGGAATATATATGCAAAAATATCAAACATTCAAAACATTCAAAATCTAGCTTGACACATTTGCCTCATAACAATGCTTATGACTTCATCTTTAATGGGTTTCATTTGTTTGTCCCAATAGGCTACAGTATATGCACAGCTAGTGTTTTTCAGCCAATGGTAAACTTCCGGTAAACAGTTAATGAGACTATTTTAAAGTTTATAAGGTTCCTTTTGCAGCATCAATGTTGTAATGTAATTCAAATATAATCAGTTAAATAGACTTAAGCATCCATTTGGTTGTTAAAGCATAAAAAGAGACGAAAGACCGTTTTAACGCAGGCGCCATCATTAGCCGCAGGCGAGCGCAGAAACTCCATTGAAAATACTGGGGTAAAATTATTTTCCATATTTTAAAACATGGCACGAGAAAATAGAATTTTATGCAGTGCTTCTTGTTTGGTCTGAGACCCACTTTATATGGTATCTCAGCCAGGCAGTGAAGATCGCTGTTTTATTTTTTTAAAAAAAAATCAGATCTTAAACGCAGCAATTTTGTATGGGATGACAATTAACCGGAAGCCCTGGGGCTGTCTGACTGAAATTAAAGGTCCGTGTGCATATACCCCATTAATGATCAAGATATTTGCAGAGAAAGCCTTCAAAATAAAAGCTGAAAGAAACTAAATTCAAAATAAAAGTCGAGATTGTTAATATTTTATATAAGCTCAATAAATAATGACATTATTTATTGAGTCAGCTAAGTCAATTATTAACCCCCCACACAGTTCCGAATCTAATTATTCTTATTAGACAATATATTATCTTTTTGATTGTGAAATAATGCTACATTGCAAAGGTTCAATACAATAAAAATACCTATTTCACACATTTGCTTCAAAACATTTAACAGTTTTCTCTTCTTTTAGTTCAGGGATGTCCAAACTTGGTCCTGGAGCGCCGGTGTCCTGGAGAGTTTAGCTCCAACCCTAATCAAACACATTTGAACCAGCTAATTAAGCTCCTACTAGATATATTAGAAATTTCCTGGTGGGCGTGTTGAAGCAGGTTGGAGCTTAACTCAGCAGGACACTGCCCCTCCAGGACCGAGTTTGGACACCCCTGTTTTAGTTTAAGGTCTTCAAGAGCCAGACTTTTAATGTTGACTGGTTATTGGGTTATTTGCAAAGATATTTTGCCTGATATTTTAATATAAAAGTGTCACATTAAAGGTGCAGTATGTAAGTTTGACACCCACTGGTTGAACTAGGTATTGCACTCCTGGTTCAAAACACATGCAAGCACAGGTTGCCAGATTGACAACATCAACAGAAGTGTGCCTAACTATCGAGCCTAAAGGCTGATAGTTACAATGTAACCATCAGCCTGGTACAATATAACCTGCTCACCTAATGTTTACATTTGTAATATTTATATCATTTGCTAATTAATAACCACCTCATGTGGAATTCTGAATCTGCGTCTCATTTCGGAGGCTGCTACTGTCCACCGGAGGTCGCATTTCGATCACTGATTCACACTTTGAGAGCCTTCATGACTGAATGAATGAAATACGCCGTTTTCCACTAAGGCAACCCGGGGTGCTGAAATATAATTGGCTAAACTGGCAGTGGGCGGGTTAAAAGAACCAAAACAAACACAGCCGTTCAGGCACGTAACACACAATTTCAAAGCAGAATATCTGACTTTAGCATTGTTTTTCAGATAAACAAGAATGTTCAGTTAGTCTGTTTCTTAAATATCCGCAAACATATTATGGTATTTTTATGCTTTGTAAGAGTCAAAAACTTACATACAGCACCTTTAAGTCAATTATTAACCTCACCCCATTTCAGAAGATGGTAATTATTTATTAGATTACACATTCATTATTATCCTTTCTACATGTTTTAATGGTTTTCTCTTGCTCTTAAGTCATCAGGGCCAAATGAACACGGCAGGAGCTCCTCCACTGTCATCTGTTTGTACGATCCATCAGATTTGGACAGATAAACGTCCCACTGGGAGCCAAACTGCAAAACAGATGCAGAGAGATCAACAAAAGGTGAACAATAATGTGCGCATGACTCACTCTTTTGTAATTCTGTGCTTTTTGTTCAGTCACACCCCCATTTCACAAACACAAATTTCCAAACGCAAGAGTTGACTCATGATTTGCCTCTGACTGATGAGTGAGTGAAGGTTTGTAAAGGAAACACTGTATGTGGCCACCAGTGGTGAAAAGAGTACTGAAAAATCATACTCAAGTAAAAGTACCATTAATTGCCTAAATATGTAGGGAAAGTAGAGTAAAAGTATCTGTTGTAAATATTACTCAAAGTATGAGTAACCTTTCAAAAGTACTCAAGAGTAGCGAGTAAAAGCTGATGCATTTACATGTAATTTGTGGATGTGTGTAAACGTAACATTCTGTAGTGCATTTAGTTATTGCCCAGCAGGCACACAACGTTATAAGACATTAATATTAGTTTAGATTTAGGTTGTGTCGTCAGATGACCAAAACTCAATGTCTTGTTTATACTTCTGCGTCAAGTGATCGGTGTGACCCACGGAGCATGCAATGCGCGTTGCCGTGCATTTGTGCATTTATACATCTGCGCGCTGTATGTATTCCTCTGCAATAACACTTCCGAAACGCTAGCTGGCTGTAGGTGTTTATGTTCCTATGTTCCGAGTTTCTTGCCTGGTGTTTTGTTTTTTCTAAACGCTCCCTTAATGCACAAGTGGCTCAAATTTGCAAATTTTGAGGTGGGAACCAGCGGATGTGCAACAACTTGAATCATAAGGTAAACACAAAACAACAGTTTTATCTAGAGCTCCTTCACAGGACTCCATACCTGTAAACACTTGTTCCATCGGGCTCGCACAGCTCTCACCTCCGCCCACTCGTCAGCGCTACCAAGCCGACCAATCAAAGAGCTTGCGCTACGCGTTGTTTCGACGTGTAGTTACATTTTTTGAGAGGTGCGCGTCAGTGTCGCTGACGGCCACGACGAGGGCTTTGCGACCACGCGTAGTAGACTGCGCCGGAGCATACGCGTGCGCTTGAAGCATAAGTATAAATCAGCCTTAAGGACAATATTATTTTGATGTCCAATAATGGCGTCAAATGGCGTTGATATTTCATTGTGTTGGAAAGTGACCCAAATCCAATGTCGAGCCAACATCTTAAACAAAAGTCATTTTTACATCAAATACTGATGTTTATTCGTCAGGTATGAAAACCAAATCCAACATGATAGATGTCATAGTGGTAACGTCTACACAATCAAGCTGTAACATCATTAGACATTGATATTTTGTTTTAGGTTGGACGTTGGAAGTCATTGAAGTCAGCCTGACGTTGGGTTCTGATGTCAACTCGATTTACATTTCCAAACAAAATGCCATGTCCCCATGACATTGGGGTACAACGTCAATCTGACGTCATGTTGACATCTTGTGCCAGGTGTTTAAGGCCATTTCGGTCATCATACAGTAAACATCCGTCATCTTCTCATCTGTGACATGCATCTAAACAGTCTCTGGGTCATTGCGTGTAAAGATTTTGGACATCTTGGACACTTTAAATACTTCCAAACAGTTTGCTGCATTTATAAATCGCCAATGTCTTGAGGTAGTCCAGTATGATGCGATTTACCTATGTGTGATTTGATTGGACATGAATCACAGGACTGATTTTTCTTATCCCCATAGACAAGAATAAATAAAGTAGTGACTGCAGTTTGAAGTAAAGCAGTGGAGTAAAAGTACTGATACAGCACTAAAAATGTACTCAAGGGGAAGTAAAAGTACACATTTATAAAACTATTTAGTAAAATACAATTTCTGAGAAAAAATTACTCAATTACAGTAATTTGAGTATTTGTAATTTGTTACTTTACACCACTGGTGATCACAAAAATATTATGTTGCACATGTATATTTGTGGGAATAGCCAACAATACATTGTCAAAAATCATTTGAATATTAAATAAAGACCATGTTCCATGAAAACATTTCAAAACATTTCTTATACATCAAAACTTTATATGCATTGCACAACTATGTGTATTCAAAATAATGTTTTTTAGATGTTAGTATCAGTATGCTATTCTTAAGGGTCCAGTGAAGTGCTTTAAAATGTGCAGTTTTATTTAATGTTTGACATAATCTCAACTGAGACATGAAGAGAGGGTGGGGCTCCTCCCCTTAGAGTTTTGTTTTTATCACAGCTCTGCCAGTGAGAGTGGTTGAGCTCAAGCGCATCAGATGAGAAGGGTCTTGAAGGGGAGAGGCATGGCAGATACTAGATTGGTTGAGATGTGATGAGAAACTGTAGTATGAGGTGACGTGAATAAAATTGTTGATCGATTTAGGTGAAAGTGACAAACTACAAGCTTTACATGTTTATATCAGTTTTCTTCTAAGTGTCAATTTTGTCACTGTTTTGGATCGCACTAGCTTATAGATATCCTAAAAACTAACAATACTGACACTAACATCTAAAAAACTTGATTTTAATTTCATGGGACCTTTAAGGATATCTTAAGGAAGCTGGTGTGATCCAAAACAGTGATGAAATTCTCATTAGGAAGATATAAACATTTAAAGCTTGCAGTTTGTCACGTCCGCCTAAATGGATCAACAATGTTTTTTGACATCACACTTCAGTTTCTCATAAAATCTTCTGTCGCAAAACGATACACTATTGGTTGTTTTAAAGGGGGAGGAGCCACTCTATGTCCTGCCCTGTCTTTATATTTCAGTCAGTGTTGCCAACTTAGCAACTATATTTAGTGACATTTCAGACCTCTGTATTGACAACTTTTCAAAAAAGCTACTAGCAAGCAAATCTAGCTACAAATGTAGCTTTTTTGGTGTTACTAAAGACTTTAAAGTGTCCGTATTATACGGTTTCTGCTTTTTTCAATAAGTTGCGGGTGATGCATATGATTTAGCACCACAAGTGTGAGGTGTTTCCCTGGTACAGTCAAACCTCTGCTTCTCCTTTCACTCCTTTTTGCTGCTTGTTCAAACTACCTATTTAAATTAATCTGAAACAACAATTAAATTGGGACAACTTAATCGATTTGTGTTGAGACAACACAAAGGAATTGAGTGGAACCCAGCATGATCGTTTACTCTTATCTCACGCTTATATTGTTCACAATCACAGACTTTATTGGCACCAGTTTCTGAACTTTCTGAACTGAGTTTATTATGTCTGAGAGATTACTGTAAATACACTGTACATCTACACTGATATACAGTATTCAAACAACAATAAATTTGATTAAATTTACATGCATACCCAATCGATTTGTGTTGGGACAACATAAAGGAATTAAGTTAACTCATTAGTTTTTACAAATTAAAGTGGATTGAACATAAAATAACTAAGTATTGTGTCGTTTTAGCTCATTTAAAAGTAGTAGTTTGCTCAAAAGTAGTTTTTGAGTGTATATAAAGAGTAGCAAACATAAATAACAAATCATTTAATAATAAAACAGAAACAGTTGGATGTGATGACATCAGTAATATGCAAATTAACGCATGATGTCATCTAGTGACATTTAGTGACTTTGAGCAGAGCTTGTCGAATTTCTATTGAAAATAGTCGGCGACACATGGTTTCAGTTCAATTTATGTCACACATCAACCAAAAATGCACTGTTAATGATTTTTGTATGTGCAGTATGTTACTGTATTTTAAAGTTACATTGTGAAAGTTACTGTATATTTTACAGTAAAGATACACAATACTGTAAATGCAAATACAGCAAGATAAATGGTGCTGTAAATATAAATACAGTATTTTTTGCTTTAATTGACTTACAGTAAGTTACTGGCAAACTGCTGCCAGTAAGTAGATTCTACAAGAAAATGTTGACAGTGTGCATATTAATTAGCACGCCAGGGGATCTTAAAAGGTGATTTTCTCAATATTTAGATTTTTTTGAACCCTCAGATTGCAGATTTATAATATACTAATATATTTATAATATTAAAGGGACTAAGCCAAAGGAAAATGAATGAATGAATGAATGAATTTATAATATTAATAAGATACTAATACTGTATCTCTCAGCCAAATATGATCCTATCCTAACAAGTCAAATAAATCAAAGGAAAACCTATTTATTCAGCTTCTAGATAATGCATAAACCTCATTTTTTCCAAAATGACCCTTTTGACTGGTTTTGTGGGCCATGGCCACATATTTCTAAATGTCATAAAAGCATAATTATAGTGTTAGAAGAACAGACCTCTCTCATGAATTGCCTGCAGGCTCCACACGGTGAAATAAAGCGATCTTCAAGGTCACTATACCCAGAAGAGCAGACAGGAATATTATTAAAGACTGAATGAACAGTATGTATTTATATGACATACTGTATACTCTTGAAATACCTGGCGATTGCGATGGCTTTGAAGGTGGTGTGTCCCTCAGACACAGCTTTTGAGATGGCAGTCCTTTCAGCACACAATCCAGCGGTGTAACATGCATTCTCTACATTACAACCTGTTAAGAGCACATCAGATCTTTTATCTGTTTGGATTCCTTCTTGGAAACTCATTTACTGGATAGTGCAGAGGTCAAAAATGTTGGAATGTTTAAGCATCAAAACAATCAACATATAAAATAGCTTTTTAAAATGATTTTGTACTTAATGAGTCCGTTTTTTTCTCTCTTCTGGAACTAAAACAAGGACCATCATACATTTTTACCCTGATTTAAATGTCAGATCTTTAAAAAGTCAACAATAATAATAGTGTAACAAAAAATTATTTGATGACATACAAAATACTGATTTATTCAATACTTTACACTTAGCTATTATCCTTTAAACCATTAAGGTTTTGCCCGTTTCTCATCCAAATGTTTTTAAATATAATACAATTCAGTCAGATCACTGATTATATATATATATATATATATATATATATATATATATATATATATATATATATATATATATATATATATATATATATTAGAGGTGGGCATAGATTAATTTTTTTAATCTAGATTAATCTAGATTAATTTCGAAATTAATCTAGATTAATCTAGATTAAAATGGCTCATTTGAATTCTGCCGAAAGTATTCAGAATATGTGTGTTACCCAAATAATAAGTCTTTGAGAACGGGTTTCTCAAGCCGGGTGTCGCATTAGACCAGGGTCTCATCTCCAAAATGTTTCCAAAATGCATCACAAACTGCTTGAGAAACGATTCTACTATGAAAATTGGTGATGAAAATAAATGATGTTCAATAAGATGTACTTGTGTTTACTAACTGTTTATTCAGTTAAACATGAATTTTGAACTGTAGGTCTACATAAGCTCCAAACAGCGAATTCTGATGAGCTTAATCTGACTAAAGTCATCACTGAAATGGAATTAAGACGTGGAGTATGCAGATATTAGTGGCATTATTGAAGTAAACACCGCGGTCTTTAGGACCTTTCGCCATATTTTCCGACAAGGTCCACACGCGGCTGTCAGAAAGGACGACACACACATACACAAACACACACACACACATCGTGAAATGCGGAAGTTTTTTTTCTTACCATTTGGCATGCGTCATTAAACTCTCTCACCTGTCCTTACTCCGTATTTGCGTCTAATACCCCAGTTTGTCACGAAGGAATAAATGAAAAGTGAAACTGCAGTTAGAGCCTCTGCTGATTTGATTCAAAAGAGCAGACGGCTCACCAGTCAGGTATACATCCGCGGTAATATATCAAGGTGAAAGTCATCATAGCTTACGTAGAATAGACCCAGCTCCCAACCCAACTTTGAGAATAGATTAACGGCGATATTTTTTTTATCGCGCGATAAGAGTCTCGCGTTAACGCAGCACGTTAACGCCGTTAACGGCCCAGCACTAATATATATATATATATATATATATATATATATATATATATATATATATATATATATATATATATATATATATTACGCATATTGTTTTATTTTTACATTAATACATGTTGTGTTGTATGATGATGAAACAATATTTTACTTATATTTTGACATTTTATTTTTACATGAGTTTTTGAAATATTCAACTCAACACTTTGCTTGCATTAGTAAAAATATAAGAATATGCTTTCTATGCATATACAGTGCATCCGGAAAGTATTCATAGCGCTTAATTTTTTCCACATTTGTTTATGTTACAGCCTTATTCCAAAATGGATTAAATTAATTTATTTCCTCAAAATTCTACACACAATACCCCATAATGACAATGTGAATTAAAAATTTTTTTTTTTAATTGTTGTAAATTTATATATATATATATATAAATAAAATAAAAAATAAAAAATCACATGTACATCAGTATTTACAGCCTTTGCTGTGAAGCTCTAAATTGAGCTCAGGTAAATTCTGTTTCCACTGATCATTCTTGAGATGTTGCAGCAGCTTCACCTGTGGTAATTTCAGTTGATAGGACATGATTTAAAAAGGCATACACCTGTCTATATAAGGTGCCAGGGTTGACAGTGCATGTAAAAGCACAAACCAAGCATGAAGACAAAGGAATAGACCCACAAGACAGGATCGTCTCGAGGCACAAGGCTGGGGAAGGTTACAGAAAAATTTCTGCTGCTCTGGAAGTTCCAATGAGCACAGTGGCCTCCATCATCCGTAAGTGGAAGATGTTTGGAACCACCAGGACTCTTCTGGCCGGCCATCTAAGCTGAATGATCGGGGGAGAGGGGCCTTTGTCAGGGAGGTGATCAATAACCCGAAGGTCACTCTGTCTGAGTTCCAGCGTTCTTCTGTGGAGAGGGGAGAACCTTACAGAAGGACAACCATCTGTGCAGCAATCCACCAATCAGGCCTGTATGGTAGAGTGGCCAGATGGAAGCCACTCCCCACCTGGAATTTGCCAAAAGGCATCTGAAGGACTCTCAGACCATAAGAAACTAAATTCTCTGGTCTGATGAGACAAAAATTGAACTGGAGTTCAAATTTTGAATTGTGAATTAGAGTGAATGCCAGGCATTACGTTTGGAGAAAACCAGACACCGCTCATCACCAGGCTAATACCATCCCTACAGTAATGCATGGTGGTGGCAGCATCATGCTGTGGGGATTTTTTTTAGCAGCAGGAACTGGAAGACTAGTCAGGATAGAGGGAAAGATGAATGCAGCAATGTACAGAGACATCCTGAATGAAAACCTGCTTCAGAGTGCTCTTGACGGTTAATCTTCCAGCAGGACAATGACCCAAAGCACACAGCCAAAATAGTCAAAAAGTATTGAGCAAAGGCTGTGAATACTTATGAACATGTGATTTTTCAGGTTTTTTTATTTTTAATAAACTTGCAACAATTTCAAAAACTCTTTTTTCACATTGTCATTATGGGGTATACAGTAGTGTGTAGAATTTTGAGGAAATAAATGAATTTAATTCTTTTTGGAATAAGGCTGTAACATAAAAAATGTGGAAAAAGTGAAGCGCTATGAATACTTTCCGGATGCACTGTACAGTCACTTTAGTAAATATCATTTCATAAATATATAGTTTTTACTTGAAATGTTTTACTCTAGATTTACTTAATTTAGCAAATACATATTAAATAATCAAGAGGCAGTGAAGGCATTTACCATATAAAACATCACAATTGCAATAACTGCTATTTTATTTTACTCTTCTAAACAAACCATATCAGACTGGTTTCTTTCTTTCTTTCTTTCTTTCTTTCTTTCTTTCTTTCTTTCTTTCTTTCTTTCTTTCTTTCTTTCTTTCTTTCTTTCTTTCTTTCTTTCTTTCTTTCTATCCATCTATCTATCTATCTATCTATCCATCCATCCATCCATCTATCTGGGGTGCGTTTCCCAAACAACAACGTAACTCGCGGCTGAACTATCACAGTTCGATGCATCGTTTGGGGAAAGAACTATGTAGTGACCAGTGGTGTAGTCGGGGCTATACGCACATATACTCAGTATGCCTACTTTTTTCCATGAGCTGTTTGGGTATTACGACTTCTGAGGATCAATAATTGCGTATACCCTCGGTATACTCACTTGTTTTTCTGATTAGACTTCCCTAATTTACGTGTATTCGCGTCCCCTTTAACTGTATACCGCTTTAGCGCCTTATATTTCTATCCAGTCCCTCGAATGTTTTGCGATTTCCTCATGAACTGTACACTACTAAATGATCACCTCAGTCCCCTTTAAATTTGATATGAAAACGGTGGCAGACTTATGTCTCCGTTTTCAACTCGTTTTTCGTTTAATCAGCAAACCACAGCTTTGCAGAGTGAGAGCAGAAGGTGTGTTTATCTATAGATTGTTATAATATCTGCATATTCGCAGTTCTTTGCTATAGAAACACTTGTATCACGTGTACCAATCGGGATTCCCCATCTACATTGGCGCTTCCCTCATCATCACAGCTGTTTCCTCCAGCGAAAATGCAACTCTTAACGAACATTTATCAATTAACTATGATTATAAAACGCATTACAGTGCATGTGGCATTATATATATGGATTAAAGGATTAAACCCAGTGACAGAAGCACTCAGTGAATGTACTCATTTTAACTGCATATCAGAGTGAAACATTATGTGTTGTATCTTGTTAAAAATTATTTCCTAGTATGACTTATATCATGATAGTGAAATATGTAAATTAGCCTGCACATTTTTTAATATGTTTATATTTATGCTATTTTAAATTATAAAAGTGGCAGTTCTATTTAAAACATGGAAAAAATACTTGAGTATAGGCTAGTATTCGAGTTTTTAAAGAAAAAAACTTTTTATTTTCCTGAAAAAAAAAAAAAAAAAATATATATATATATATATATATATATAGTTATAGTAATTACAGTATAGGCTCATTTTACAAGTTCCTTTAGAGTTAAACAGTTGGCTTTTACCCAGGTTTTACCACAGCTTAATATACTCAGCCAATCTCCGGGTCTGCTGGGGGCACTATTAGCTAAGCATAGGATTAGGCTATTAGCATCTCGCTTTAAAATGAACAAATTTGTTTAAATATTTTTCTTTTTTTAATGGATAGTTCATTCAAAAAAAGTAAAATTGTCATCGTTTACTTGTTCCGAACCGGTTTGTCTTTTTGTGTTTAACACAAAAGATATTTTGAAGAAAGCTGGAAACCTGTAATCATTAACTTCCATAGTATTTGTTTTTTCTTTCAATAGTTACAGGTAACTTATGTAAAAAAAAAAAAAAAAAAAAAAAAAAAAAAAATATATATATATATATATATATATATATATATATATATATATATATATATATATATATATATATATATATATATATATATATAGTTTCATCGTTTCTTTGCCTACTTTTAATATTTGGGTTGGGTGAGTAATAGTACACCACTTTTTTTTTTTAGGACTACACCACTGGTAGTGACGAGTGTTTCCCAAAACCTCTAGTTTCTCTGTCGCAGATCCATCGCTTGAACCACGTTAGTTATAACGTAAAATGCCCATAATGATGCTTTAAATGGGGTGGAGCAACTTCTTTAAAGAACAACACCATAATTTCTTTGTGCAAATTATATTGTTTAACACGCATTTAAAAGAAAATCCAATATTAGTTTCTGTAAAAACATGCACTCGCTTTCAATATTAATTCAAGTATATGTAAATGGCACATATAGGGCCTGTGTTTGCTTTACTAATATTATTGAGAAGTTGAACATTACATATTCTATTCTAAAACATAAAATCACTTACAAAAGCTAACACTATTCTAATCTCATAAAAATCATATAAATAAATAAATAATGAGGCGATTTATTATAAATATATTTACTTTAATAATAATATTAATGATGATGATGATTATTATTATTATTATTAAGTAGGACATTGTTTATTTATTTAAAAAAAAAATTAAAAGTCTACTTTTACAATTTGACATGCAAACCACAGCAGAAATTTCTAACCAACAGGCCCATGTCATATACAGTACAGACACTTAATAAATAACTCACTATAAAATAAAAGAATTAACGTATGCTATGTTTTTTATTTTCACAAGCTTTGGAGTTGTAACATAAATTCCGCTTTTAAATAATAGCTCTTTTGCCATGAGGCTGTGTTCAAAATGATATCAATGTTTTCAAAGTGCACTGCAAAGGGAGCGCAATTGTAAACATGATGATCGCTAAAACTGAACTGTAAAAATACTTTGAAAGCAAATTACACCTAAGAGAGATGACCTTAATGCTTTTTTACTTTTAATAATTCCAACTTTGAATGTTAGAATGTTCTAAATGAATAGGGCATAGGGGGGATAAGTGGGAATAGAACACAGCCAGGAACTATGTTTCTAACTACAGCTCCACAGGTGTCGTTTCAAGTGCTCGACTTTGCGACGCAGTTTGCGAATGTCCGTTGAAGCGATGGATTTGGGAAATGGCAAATCAACAAACTATCTTTGTAACGACGGAACTAGCGACCTTAGTTGGCTAACGATGGTTTTGGGAAACGCACCCCTGTCTGTCTGTCTGTCTGTCTGTCTGTCTGTCTGTCTGTCTGTCTGTCTGTCTGTCTATCTATCTATCTATCTATCTATCTATCTATCTATCTATCTATCTATCTATTTTCCATAAATAAACTATTATATATAATTAAATAACTCCAGCCTTGGGGAGCATGAGTCTTCTTTTAACCCTCCTGTTGACTTGCGTGACAAAAATGACCCAGGCACCATTTTAACCACAGAAATAAACCCTTGACCTTGTTTTTTCATCATAAAATTTGGTGACTTTTTCTAAAATGACCCCAACATAGCAAAATTGAATCATTTTCACGAAGGCAATTAGGGTACAACTGTTGTAGGGTCAATTTTGAACCGCCAGCTATAAAACTATTTATGCACCACGAAAACTATTGGCACACATATGCATACTCCAACACACACACACAGCCTAACACCCACACTTGTACAGCTATCTTCATCGTGCCTTCCCATATGTAATGATGTTTATACTATACAGACTGTATCTGTCCCTCTAACCAAACCATAACCTCTAACCCAACTCTCACAGGAAACAATCTGTTTTTTTACATTTTCAAGTGACTAATTTCTGTGTGATTCATGATCCTTTTTCCTCGTGAGGACCAAAAAAATGTCCTCATGAGGGCAAAATTTACTGGTATTGCTACACTTGTGGGATCATCTGGTCTCCACAATGTAAAGAATACACACGCACGCACGCACACACACACAATAATAATAATTTGCTGCTTTAACTTTTATGAATCCTGTCTTGCTAAAAACCTTTTACACTCATGCAGGTACATTTGACATTAGAAAATACACCCTTTACTACAGTCAAAAAAGAGAGTGTTGTCCACTAATCAATCGTTGATAAAATTAAATGTTGCTGCTTTATTTCAGAGGTTTAGTGAAAGCGGGTCATTTTTGTACAGAATTCAAAGACAACAGAAGGCTTCTTTTAAAAACATTTCCAAACAGTTAAATGCTAAATTTATATAGTATTTGAAGATTCTGACAATTATGCAGTAAGAACACTTGATTGTATAATACAAAGAGTCTCCTCACCTGTGAATACAGTTCCATCGCTTGTTAAAACAGCTGCTCCCACCCTGAACCAGCTGTAAGGACAGTACGCCAGCTTTCTGGCTTCCTGAGATCTCTGAACAAGCACTTGTGGGTTACAGCTACTCATAATGCCACTGACTGGAGACTCTGTTCCTGCTGCCAGGCACGACACGGCTTCAAGTCACAAGTTAGTGTGTATGTGTGTGTGTGTCAGAGAGAGAGAGACTATTGAAGGAGGAAATTAGTGATGCATTGAGTCTTTGACGCAATGTCAACAACACTCAATGTTAACAATAGAATTTCACAATTACTTAAAAGGAAAGTACACCCAAAAGTAAAAACTTTCAAGAGTTATTAAAGTTATTTGACTTTTTTTTTTTCGTCTTCAGCAAATAATAATGAACTTTTTTTTTTGAAAAATATCTTGTAAAATATTATACAGGGGCGGATTTAGTGATTTTGGGGCCCTAAGCAATTCCAGCCATGGTCAAAGTCCTGAAATGCACCCTTTCTACTTTTGTTTAATTTCAATTTATTTTATTTTTTTTTATAATCACTCTCTATTCGACATTTTAATGAATGCAATCTCTATATTTTAAGTGATTAGCTTTCTTAAAATAAATTTACAACTTAAAAAAAAAAAAAAAAATTATATATATATATATATATATATATATATATATATATATATATATATATATATATATATATATATATATATATATATATATATATATATATAAATTTGACTGCTGGACTGCTCTATGATGGATATTTTATTTGGTAATATTATTATTACATAACATTACATTATTATAATAATATTATATTTGATTGTATACTAAATAATATTTCATTATGTTAAAATTGTACTTGTTTAACTCTCACCATAGATAATATGGTAGAAAACAATGCTATATATAGTTTATAGGTATAATTTAGACTTCTAGATATTTATTGGAGGCCCCCAGATTTCCTGGGGCCCCAAGTGGCCGCTTACCTCGCTTATTGGTTAAATCCACCTCTGATTATGTACTGTCATCATGGCAAAGATAAAATAAATCAGTTATTAGAAATTAGTTATTAAAACTATTATGTTTAGAAATGTGTTGAAAAAATCTGCTCTCTATTAAACAGAAATTGGGTAAAAATATACAGGGGGCTAAAAATCCAGGAGGCTAATAATTCTGCCTTCAACTGTATATAGTCAAGTCAAGTCAAAGTCAGCTTCATTGTTAATTCAACCACATGTAGAGGACATACAGAGAATCGAAATTCTGTTACTCTCATATAGGCACTCCAGACTGTCATGAAAGCCATAATTGTGAAATAGGGGTAATATCCCTTTGACTGCCACTCTACTAATCATTTCACTATGTTTTTACTGTTTTAAATAGACTGTTAAAGTCATTTAAAGAATGACTGTATTAAATAATGGTTTACACACACAGCATTGTTGGTTTACAAAAAAAATCAACGATCACACTTTATTTTGATGGTCCGTTTGTTGAATTTAAATTACATTTCAATTAATTCTCATTAGATTATAAGTAGACTGTTATGTTGGGGTGGGGTTATTGTAAGTTGACATGTACTTGCAAAGTTTCTTATAGTCAGTTAAATGTCTGTTAAAGGAGCAGTATCAACAGATATTAAGCAGACAGTCTACTAATACTCAAATGAACCATCAAAATAAAGTGTTACCAAATCAGCAAACATAATCTTGTTGCACTACTACACTTGATTTTGGTTTTATTGTAAAAACAAAACAAAACATGTTAAATGAGAATCTGAAATATTTTATGTCATACTTAAAAAATAAAGATGATTTAGAATTTAAAAATGTTTTATTTTGATTATGTTTTTAAATAAATAGGTCTTACACTTCATATTTTCAGATTTTTCATAGTATATGTATTAATTCCGGTACTTTTACCATAAACCGACATATCAACCATTTGGTAGAGGCTGACATTTTATAAATTATGGGATGTGTTGAAAAAAATGCATTGAGTGTGTTAACTAGTGATATTAGGAGTTAAGAAATGCAATGCAAACATTTTTTTTTCTTGGTGGGTTAGTTAAAGGTATATTTTGTAAATAACGTTCAGTTTCTTGCACAAATTAATTGGTTCACTTCATAAGACCATTTTCTAAATCACTGTATTTTCTGTTAAAAGTCATCTTCAATGTTCTACTGAAGAAAAAAGTCACCTATGTTTTAGACGGCCTGAGGCTGAAATTAAAGCAAACTTTCACCTTTACTTCCATGAACAGGATTGTGCATTGCATCGCTCTGACAATCATTGATGAAAACATTTGACTTACCTTAATGTGGTTTAAAGATTTATTCTCACTACTAGAAAATGTTTAAGTGCAGTAATGCACAGATGGAGGATTATCCTGTTTACTCAGTCCAGAGTTCAAAGGACTGCAATAAAGACACAAGTAGGAGCTTGTTGTAAACTTGATGTATTTATAAGAAACAAAACTGTGACAATTGCATCAATTGCAGTGACTGCTATTGAAATTCCCTTAAATGACTTCATGAGTTTAAAATTGTATTAGTTGTGTAAAAAAAATTCATATATAATAACGCTCTATATAACTAGTTTTAAGCATTCAAGTATTCATGCAAAAAGCCTTCCCACATAGCAAAATTTCTCTGGCCCAGGTCTGGCCCACAAAATCAGCTTTTACTTGGCCCAGATGCCGCAGTGAATTATGATGCATGACTGAACCAAATCTGGCTTCCAGACAAGGGCTAAACATAGACCAAGTCTCAGCCAAGTTAATTCACGAAAGCGACCTGATTGGTATAATTTACTTAAAAATAATCAAATGTATTTTAAATGTGGGTCAAGATAGGCCAAACTTACGTGGCCCACATCAGTTTTTTAACATCCGGGTCAAAAACTACATTTGACTTCTGGCCCATGTCTTATGTGCCGCCTTTAAGATGGTGCCATCTCTAAACCCGCATGCTGTATGCCAGTGGCAGATGAATGCCTGCTATGCCAGCTTTATGGCAAATCTGGGCCAGAATTCTTTGCTACATGGGTAATTCAGATCAAATGAGAAATGGGAAACATATCCGGTCGTCAATTTTTAAATCAGCAACAACAACAGCAAAAATATTCATGAAAATGTGCTTGATCATAACATATTAAACACAAATAAAAATGAATTTCATTCTTAAAAGTTTGGACTTTGAATGCAATCGTGTGAATGGATCCGTTCTCGAAGTAGGATTTATTTTTAAAAACACAAACATGATTTGAAAGATGGATTCAGCAAAAAAAAGGGGAATCCTTCCTTCATTCAGTTGAACCTGTTTTTCAGCTTTCACTGCTGATGATCCAGTCGATCCAGCGGTTGTAGTTTCTTACTTTTGTGTAGACGCCAGGATAGTACGGAAGAGCACAGCCGATTCCCCACGACACAATGCCTTCTAGATAGCCATCACAAATGAGTGGGCCACCAGAATCTCCCTGTGAAACAGAGTGCCACAAGATTAGATTTTTAATTTTTTCATTCATTTTCTTTTCGGCTTAGTCCCTTTATTAAATCGGGGTCACCACGGCGGAATGAACTGCCAACTTATCCAGCATGTTTTTACGCAGCGGATACCCTTCTGGCCGCAACCCATCTCTGAGAAACATCCACGCACTCATTCACACTCATACACTACGGACAGTTTAGCCTACCCAATTGACCTATACCACATGTCTTTGGACTGTGGGGGGAAACCGAAGCACCCAGAGGAAACCCACGCGAACGTAGGGAGAAGTGGTGCAGTAGGTAGTGCTGTCGCCTCACAGCAAGAACGTTGCTGGTTCGAGCCTCGGCTGGGTCAGTTGGCATTTCTGTGTGGAGTTTGCATGTTCTCCCTGCGTTCGCTCCAGGTTTCCCCCCACAGTCCAAAGACATGCGGTACAGGTGAATTGGGTAAGCTAAATTGTTCATAGTGTATGAGTGTGAGTGAGTGTGTGTGCGCATGTTTCCCAGAGATGGGTTGTGGCTCGAAGGGCATTCGCTGCATAAAAACGTGCTGGATAAGTTGGCGGTTCATTCCGCTGTGGCGACCCCGTATTAATAAAGGGACTAAGCCAAAAGAAAATGAATGACTGACGTTGTGGTAAAGAAGCAGTGTACATAATCGCCTACTACTCATGTACTATATTTGAATTTAAATTTACGTCTATTACTGTAGATGCGCACTTCAGAATCTCGCCCGAATTAGTAGGTCATCCGGGTACTTTTCGCCTACTGTTTTTCGAATACTATGAATGTGGACAAACTACTCTGCTCACATAATGTTTTTTGCATACTGTATAGTAGGGAAGTATGCGATTTCAGATATAGCCAATGCAAAAGTCAGTTCTTCTTCTTCGAAAATTTGCATTTTGTGTCGGAATGTCTGTCTGTTTTTGGTCTGTGTATCTCCACCCACTGCCAGTTTACCCAATTATATTTTAGTACCCCAGATTGCCTTGGTTGAAAACGGCATATTTCATTTTAGTCTTGAAAACTGTATATATATAACCAGAGCTTGACATTAACTTTTTTGATCCCCAGCCACTGTGGCTAGTAGATTTCCAACATTACTAGCCACTCGCCTTTTTCACTAGCCACACTTTTCTTGTTGGGAAAATATACTTTATATGCTTAAATTTGACTTTGGCATGCTACAATGACTTGATTTAGATGTTGTGTTATGTCCACATGCCTTTTCAATTATTTAACTTCTTGTGTGTATTGTGTATTAGCTTGCTCAGTGTGTATGAGCAAATGGGTTGTGTCGCAATGCAATCAGTTTTTATTTCACATGACTTTTCAGGGCTCAAAATTAAGGATTTACCAAATTTATCTCTGACCACACCAAATAAGTATTTCTTAGCCACAATTTTTTAATGTGTCAAAACAAGGAAAATATAGCTGCATATGTGCACTTTTTAATTCAACAAAACTTTCCTTTAAAAAGCATTACATTTTAAAAAAGAATTATTGTCATGTATCTAAAATATGCACAGTAATCTGTCCTGGCTAAAAGTCCCAGATCACCAGTTAACTACACATAAACGGGGAGTAATCTCCCATTAAAGCAATGTTATTGTAAAAAAATATAATTAAACCATAAAGGGAACCAATCGCACCAGTTGCGCGGAACCAATCGCACGGTTGCTTAGCGCAGAGGTGGGCAAACTACGGCCCACGGGCCATATGCGGCCCGCTGAACACTTTCATCCGGCCCGCGAGGGAGTTTTTAAAATGCTGCTTCTGAGTAACGGTTTGGTTTCAGAACTAGTAAATTAATGATGCAATACAAGTGAGTGCCATTTGATGGCAGTATTGCACGCGGTACAGTTAGCGCAACCAGTAGAATTAGAACACACTCTCGGATATTAAAATGCACTTTCACGCAAAATGCGCTTCATTTTTTTTTTTTGCGAGAGCTCTTCTTAAACTGAACCTCGCATCATCGATGACGTAAGCGTGCTCAGGCCCATATGTAATGTGAGTGCGGGTCGTCAGGGGAGATGGGAGGGGGAACAAGTACGCCCTCAGATTCTTCTTCCGTTTTATCTAATAGTTTTATGATTGATATGAGCATATTAATACAAGCTCAAATGAGATTGTTGTGATTGTTTTATGATGATTAATAAGTAAATATAAATAGCAGTGCAAATTAATTTGACTTGTAAATTTGACTCAATTATAACTATTAAAATAATCTGTTTTGTATTAATGTGACATGATTCTGTCCGATATTACATATTATTCCATGCATACTGCCACTATAAATAAAAGTTATTTTTTGAAGGATTTGACATGTGGCCCTTCACTTGGTTTGCAAAACTTGATGTGGCCCTCAGGTCTAAAAAGTTTGCCCACCACTGGCTTAGTGCAACGGAAGCGCAATGGGAGCGTGCGCACTTTTTAACAGTCGCACGCATCACATCACCTGTGCGCGAGAGTGATCATCCTCTCGTTCGGTATTTACCTGCTTTCAAACACAGTTTTTTTGTGCTGCTTCTCCATTCTAAGATCACATTTGCACGAATATTGGGCCATGCTTATTGTCGACCCTGCTTTTAAGAAAACTACAATTTAAAAATGATTTTCAACCAGCCAAAGTGGCTAGTGGAGGTGTCTGTCTAACCCGCCACAGCTGAAATCTACTTGTATTTGGCGGGTGTTAATGTAAAGCTCTGTTTCTAACAAATCTGTACATACAATTCAACAATTCAACATCCAGATCTTTTTGACTAACTGCATCTCCGTTTAATGTTTATCGTCTTTTTTGTTTCTCATATTTAATTTTGTGTTGTCACTTGTCACTTTATGTACACTGGAAGCTTCTGCAGCCAAAACTAATTCCTTGTGTGTGTGAAGCACACTTGGCAATAAAACTGATTCTGATTCTGAAATAAAAATATGTGAGGATGGTATCAGCCTCCAAAATGAGAGACAGATTTATAAGGTGTTTTTTTATTTGCAAACAATACAAATAATGCAAATGTAAATGTACGACGTAAAGCTGGATCATCAGGCACATTTGCTGAAGCTGATGTCGTCAATCTGGCAACCTGCGAGTGCATCAAATCAGTCTAGAAGGTGCCGGATTAAAAAAATCCAATATTTTGAATTTGGACTGCAATACTTAGTCCTACCACGAGGTTGTCAACCTATCCTGTACTTTATAATTCATGCACTTTATACTGTTTGTTAATACTAATAGCTAATACTACATTCATTCATTTTCCTTCGGCTTAGTCACTTTATTCATCAGGGGTAGCCACAGCGGAATAAACCGGCAACTATTCCAGCATATGTTTTACACAAGGAATGCCCTTCCAGCTGCAACCCAGTATTGGGAAACACCCATACACTCTCACATTCACACTCATACACTTCGGCCAATTTAGTTTTCTTTGGACTGTGGGGTACCTGGAGGAAACCCACGCCAACACGGGGAAAACATGCAAACTCCACACAGAAATGCCAACTGACCCAGCCTGGGACTTGAACCAGCGACCTTCTTGCTGTGAGGCGACAGTGCTAACCACTGAGACACTGTGTCGCCTGCTAATACTACACAATTTAAATGATAGTTTTTTCAGTGCTTTCCATTCTTTACAGTAAAAATTCTTTAAAGTGTCCTCGAGAAAAGTTAAAATGCATTTAAAACTATAATGATCAAACTAAATATTAAAGATTCTATGTGGTCGTACACTTTTGAGTGCTAGTTTTTACGGTTTAGTTTTACATTCAAATTTTTCCAAAGTTGAATTGTTTAAGGGCAACGCAGTGGCGCAGTAGGTAGTGCTGTTGCCTCACAGCAAGAACGTCGCTGGGTCGCAGGTTCGAACCTCGGCTGGGCTGGGTCAGTTGGCGTTTCTGTGTGGAGTTTGCATGTTCTCCCTGCGTTCGCGTGGGTTTCCTCCGGGTGCTCCGGTTTCCCCCACAGTCCAAAGACATGCAGTACAGGTGAATTGGGTAAGCTAAATTGTCCGTAGTGTATGAGTGTGAATGTGTGTGTGTGGAGGTTCCCAGAGATGGGTTGCGGCTGAAGGGCATCCGCTGCATAAAATCGTGCTGGATAAGTTGGTGGAGAAATGAATAAATTGTTTAAAACACTTTAATAAAACTCCAAAATAATGTATTTTTGCTTGTTACTCTAAAGTTTGACCCGTTTTTTATTTTTGGAAAGAAAGCTGAATATTTTTTTATTTATTGCATACATTGTGATTTTACTTTTCAGTTTCCTCATAATAATTTAACTGAAGCGATATGTTTTTATCCTTTTTTTTATCCATTTTTTTGGTGCTCTCTAATCTTCAAACTGCAATTGTTTAAAACAATTTAAACAAATCTAATATAGTCTTAGATAAAGTTAAAATAATTTATAAAACAAATATATTAAAGCGTGACATGGTGTCTCAGTGGTTAGCACTCTCGCCTCACTGCAAGAAGGTTGCTGGTGCAAGTCACAGCTGGGCCAGTTGGCAGTTCTGTGTGGAGTTTGCATGTTCTCCCTGTGTTCGCGTGGGTTTCCTCCGGGTGCTCTGGTTTTCCCCACAGTCCAAAGACATGCGCTGTAGGTGAATTCGATGGACTAAATCGGCCGTAGTGCATGAGTGTGTGTGTGTGTGTGTGTGAATGGCATGTATGGGTGTTTTCCAGTATTGGGTTGCAGCTGGAAGGGCATCCACTGCGTAAAACATATGTCGGGATAGTTGGCGGTTCATTCTGCTGTGTCCACCCATTTTAAAAAGGGACTAAACCAAAGGAAAATAAATGAATGAATATATGTCACGATCACCAGCGATCCAGCCTGTGCCGCTATTAAATGGACTACAAGATCCAGTTATGCACCACTCACACACCTGGCCTAGATCCTCATGATTGCAGACGGACACAGCTGAAGCTACTCATGAACTGATTACATGGACTATAAAGTCAGCACACAAACACACAGAAGTTGCGGAGTCTTGTTGAACTGTATAGTGAACATTACGACGCGTCTCCCTTGCCCAGTCTTGCCGTGTACCGATCTTTGCTTTGTTTTGTTTGTTTATTCCTGTATGCTGCCTGCCTTTTGACCATCTTCCTGTTTACTGACCATGACTCTGGATTGCCCAAGTACATCTGTTTGCTCCTGTATTGACTGTTGCCTGCCTGACCATTCTCTGCATAATAAACCTGCATTTGGATCCGCACTTCCTGTTGTCAGCTACCACATCAATTTACAATATTAAAGAGACAGTTCAGCCAAAAATGACAATTATGTCATTATTAACCCAAAGCCACTTTTTTTTTTTAAACCTATTTGAGTTACTTTCTGCTGAAAACAAAAGAGAAATAATCTGAAAGATGTTGCCAAATCTCAAAACATAGCCACCAATTTAAACAGTATTTTGTTTCTAATATTATATATATATATATATATATATATATATATATATATATATATATATATATATATATATATATATATATATATATATATATATATTTACTATGGATGTCAATGGCTTCCAGTATCCAACCCTCTTTAAAAAAATCTTCTTTTGTGTTAAAAAAACCAACAAAAAAAAAAAAAAAAAAAGATTTGGCAACACTTGAGGATTTGGTGACTATATTTTGTTTTTGATGTGAGCTGTCCCTTTAAAAGCTCCACATGTAACAAAAGTGTCCAAATAACAAAAATGACGTACCTATTATGTGCCTAAATGACACCTAAATTTGAACCAAACCCACAGGCTGAAGATAAAGTCCTGAAAAGCTGTGCCATATCAGAGCTCATCTAACATCTGCCTGAATTGTCCGACCACACCTGTATTTCCTCTGGCGGGACCCCTGGGAGGGTTTATATGGCATCATAAACAAAGGAAACTGCCCATTGTCGTGACAAAGCAGGTGTTTTTGAGGGGTCAAAGTAAATACTCAGGTAGAGCTCAGACAGAAAAGGTCTAAATGGTGTCTGTAAACAAAAATGAATAGTGTTTATTCCAAATATAACTGGCAAAATAATAATAATAATAATAATAATAATAATAATAATAATAATAATAATAATAATAATAATAATAATAGTATATTATCAATGTTTAATCACCTCTTTATAAAGTCTTTCACAAGATTGATTCAGATAAAGTTTTTGAGAAAACAAATAAGGTTTTTTTTTCCAGTGTAGAATAGCTCATGGCTGATATTATTTTTGCAACAGGATTTTTTTCCATTCATTGAGAGAAAAAAAAACATTACAGATTTTGATTTGAAGTATAAAAATAGACAAAGGTTTATGTTCAAATATTTAAGTATTTTGAAAATGCACGTAGACCAACTTAACCATGTCATCAGTGGGTCTTAATAGGAGTGGGTGGAGCTAAAAAATCTATTTTGATGTGCTTTGCTTGCTGTAGCTCACTTATTGGTGGATTGTTTTGTGCAGCATCATGGGTAGTGTAGTTTTCTTTTAAAAATCCACTATTAAACATGATTGTTTTATAAATAAGCATATTTTCCCTATGGGGAAAATAAATGGTGTTTAAATCTGGAACAGATTTTCAATGTTATCTTATAAATCTCTCTCTCTATTTTGCTCTACAGCATTGTTAATCAATGGTATAAGCTTCTGTTGAAGCCATCATCATGTTAAGCCAGCATTGTTTTAATGTATTATTTTTTTAATTACCATGTTTTACAGTAGAATTCCTACAATCAAAAAATGCTGGATTGTATTAACCCAATGTTGGGTCAAAAATGGACAAACCCGACCATTGGGTTAAAAAGTTCCATTTAAATCTACTTGAAAAACCTTACTCTGTATACGGTTTCTTACACCCAACATTGGGTTAAAACACCCCAGCATTTTTTTTAGTGTACTGAATTACTACATTACCCATAATTCTGAATAATTCTGATTTACCCATAAATCAGAAAAAAAAAAAAAACTTTAGTAGCCCCATTCCTAATAATCACTTTTATGCTCTCAAACTTCTTAAAACGTATATACGCATGTGTGTGCTTACTTTGTAATGAGCACAAAAAATAAGTTTCTATAGGCATAATCAAAATATTTATATCTGCGAGGTCACCTATGTTAGCATTAGTTCATGTGTTAACAAATGAACAAAATTACATCTTACCTTTATTAATCGTAAAAATTTGTTTCATTATGTTAACAAAGGGAAATACATGTAAAGTCTTACCATGTTTAAGTCATGATTCACTCTGTATTTAACTGGTGTGGTTTATTACTTATAACTCTCCAACAAAGACTTTTTAAAATTGCTATTAGCCAAAGGAATGGGAAAAATATTTCTGTAATCAATAGTGTAGAAAAAGTTGACAGAACCTGTTGTAATCCACTCCATTGGCTGCTACACTCCAAAACTCTTGTTCGTATTTAGAGTTTTTGTCTTGTTTCCAGTCCAAATATCTAAACATTCTTAAATCAAGAGGCATTTTCAAGACAACCAAAAAATATTGTTTTTCTTTCTGAAATAATACGTCAAAATAATGAGTTCTTCCTTAAAATAAGAAAAGTAATCTGCCAAAGGGCTAACTAAAATAATCTTGTTTTCACTTTGAAATAAAATTAAATTGGTTACCGCATTAGCAAAATATTTAGCTTGTTAAAAAAAACTTAGTTGACATATCATTTTTAAAAACAAGACAATATTTGGTAACACTTTACAATAAGGATGTATTTGTTAATGTTAGTTAATGCATTTACTAATATGAATAAACAATGAACAGTAGATTTATTACAGTATTTGTTCATCATAGTTATTAAAAATACAGTTGTTCGTCATCAGTTCATGTTAACTCTCAGTGCATTAACTAATGTAACAAGCATAAATTTGGATGTTAATAATGCATTAGTAAATATTCAATTATGATTAATAAATGCTGCACAAGCGAAGTTTATTATTAGTTCATGTTAGTAAATATATTAACTAGTGAAATCTTATTGTAAAGTGTGACCAATTTTTTTTACTTTAATATTTTACAATTATTATTTTTTAGAAAATGCTTCTTCATTTAAGATTTTGTTTTAAATATTTAGACTAGAAACAAGACAAAAACTCTAAGTAAGAAAAGCCTTTTTGTTTATTTTTGCAGTGTACAAGTTAGGCCTGTCACAATAATCAATATATTGACTTATCGCACAACGCATGGACATGACCTCAATCATTTTTGGTGATGCAATATAAAGTATATCACCCTCACATAAAAAAATTAATTCTAGCAACATTTTAGCTGATTGTGCATCACCTCTATCTCTATTGGAGCTGTCAGTGTAAGTATGGTTAAAAAAACACTATAGTATTTACTATAAATTCCTATAGTATATTTTCAAGTGGGTGCCTGATGACTGAAAATAGATCTGGTAGCAGATATCGCAGCCTCTGTTACTTTTTACTTTGCACTTTTTTGTTAACATTTAATAATATTTAAGATATGTATTTTCACAATCTGATTCCAATCCCTCATTTTTAAATTGTTAAAATGACTATAATTAAATTAAATATTCTTAAGAATAAATATGATGTGTTCTTTGGAAGAGTGTACTTGCATTGTGATGATATTATATTGTCATTCTGGGGTTATATAATGAGTAGCATAAAATAACAATAATGACAATAATATCGTTCATTGCAATATATTTTGGTGCAATATATCGCACAATAAAAAATAGATATCGTGACAGGCCTGGTACAAGTTCTTATTTGCATTTAAACCTCATCTGATTACCTGGCATGAGTCTTTTCCACCAAAACGAGAGCCAGCACAGATCATGTTATCGTTGACTCTGTAGTAGTAGTATAACTGGCAGTTGCTGAAGATTTCCACATCCACCGCGCGCAGAATCGGTGACAGATAGAAGTTGTATAGCCTCGTCACTCCCCATCCGCTCACAGTGCAGCTGCTTCCTCCAGCCAACTCTGGGGTGTCCGCGGTGGGCAGCAGCGCCGGCTGAACATAAGCGTTCAACTGTGCTGGAGCAGTGAGCTGGGGAAAAATAAATACTCAGTCTTCATTAATAAAATAAGGTGTATGCACAGCTAGTGTTTTTCCCCTACCTATAAACTTCCAGTGAAAGGTTAATGTGACTGTTTTCAATTTCATACGGTTCCTTTTACAGCATCGACGTTGTAATTTAATTAATACAATCAGTTAAATAGACTTTAGGATTCATTTAACGAGATGAAAGACGGTGTAAACGCTAGCCCTGTCAGTAGCAGCAGGTGAGCACAGAAACTCCATTGAAACTGAAGTAAAATAAAATTTCCTATTTTAAAGTCATGGTGTGGGAAAATTGAATTTAATGAAGTGCTTTTTGTCTGGTCTGAGACCTACTTTATATTGTATATCAATCAGGCAGTGAAGAACACTGGTTTTTAAAGAAACAGACCCTAAACGCAGTGACTTTGTAACAGCGTACAGTTCACCGGAAGGGCTTGACCGGGGTTACTAAAAATAAAAAGTCCTTTTGCATATTTCTGCTTCAATGAAGATAACAGCAACAATTCATTTTAAGAGAAAGAATTGTTGTGCTTGCCATAAAGCCTAACTTCGTTAAGTTAGTCTGTATGAAAGATCGTTCATTTTGCAGTCCAACATATTAAACTAGATGTTTGTATTAAAATAATAAAAACTAGCTTACATTACATTATTGTGTGTTTTTAAATGTAAGTGCTTATATTTATTTTAACCATAGATATTTGCATTAGATGTCGCCTACGCTATTGTTGACTAATAGAAGGAATGTGTTAAAACAGGTTATAAAAGAATGAAAAAGAAGAGAAAAACATAAGTGCAATCTGTCGGACGTGGCACAGTGCTCATTCAGTAAAGGCACAGCTAAACAGATGTGTTTTCAGTCTGGATTTGAATGTGCCTAATGTTGGAGCACATCTGATCATTTCTGGAAGCTGATTCCAGCAGCGAGGGGCGTAGTAGCTGAAAGCCGATTCACCCTGCTTTGACTGAACTCTTGGAATTTCTAGTTTATATGATCCTAAAGATCTGAGTGATCTGTTAGGTTTGTATTTAGTGAGCATATCTGTATTGTATTGAGGTCCTAGGCCATTTAGTGATTTATAGACAAGTAATAATACCTTAAAATCTATTCTGAATGTAACTGGAAGCCAGTGTAAAGACCTGAGGACAGCTGTGATGTGCTCTGATTTTCTGGTTCTGGTCAGAATCCTGGCCGCAACGTTCTGGATGAGCTGTAACTGTCTGACTGTCTTTTTGGGAAGGCCGTGAGGAGGCCGTTACAGTAATCCACCCTGCTGCTGATAAAAGCATGAACAAGTTTCTCTAAGTCTTCACTGGAAACAAAGCATCTGGTTCTTGCAATGTTTTTGAGATGATAGTATGCTGATTTATTAACTGCTTTGACATGACTGCTGAAACTCAGATCTGACTCCAGAACCACACCAAGATTCTTGACCTTATATTTTGTTGACCCTTAGTGCCAAGGTACGCATTCACCATCTCTGTTCCCAAACGCAATGACTTCAGTTTTCTCTTTGTTTAACTGAAGAAAGTTTTGGCACATCCAACTGTTCATTTCATCAATGCATTGGCAGAGGGTGTCAATAGGGATGTAGTCATTAGGCAGTAAGGTTAAGTAGATCTGAGTGTCATCAGCATAGCTGTGGTAGGAGATTTGGTTCTTTCTCATTATTTGGCTCAGAGGAAGCATATAAAGGTTGAACAGGAGAGGTGCCAAAACCGAGCCTTGTGGGACTCCACATGTCATGGGTGTCCACCTTGACCTATAGTCACCTATACTGACATAGTAACCTCTCCCTTCAAGGTAAGATCTGAACCATTTGAGCACTGTTCCAGACAGCCCAACCCAATTTTCCAACCTATCCAGAAGTATGCTGTGATCGATAGTGTCAAATGCAGCACTGAGATCGAGCAATACCAGCACTGTTAGTTTGCATGAATCTGTATTTAGGCATATATCATTGATTATCTTTATAAGGGCGCTCTCTGTACTGTGATGTGCTCTGAAACCAGATTGAAAATTGTCTAAACACAATTGTCTAAATTTGATCTAATCCATAACCTGAAACACACCCCCTCTCCTGCTTTCACTTTTCATTCCAACAGAGGGAATGAGTTGTTAGTGAATAAATTTCGTTATGAACAACTCGCTCACTTAGCCGACAATAATACAAGTTTCTGGCACCGCAGCATCTTGTTGTCATATTTCATTTACATTGTTTGCTTATTTTATTCAACAAAACTAGCATAAGCCTAGAATTTAGTGTGAGTTGGTGCTACTTTGCCTTATGGTTAGCTGTATTATCATCAATACTTGTTCAGCACAAAAGTTTGCAACATACAAAAACGTAAAAAACGAACTCTTACCTATGAAAAGTTTTGCCTTTGTGCTTTGTTTGCTCGTTACTACACCCGTACACATTGCTAAAGTCCAGCATCTTCACATTGGCTTTAGTCTTGATTAGTGCAGTTGAATGACATTTGTCCTGGGAGAACTGTACAAATATGGCGGCGCTATTGATGCATGCTCAGGGTCCATATGCGATATCTAGTGTATTTTATCTATGTATTTTATTTATCTATGTATTTTAACAAGCCTTTGTTACAGTGCAGATAATGGCAGTCAAATGAGAAGTTCAGGGTTGATTTGAAGTTGCGTGGTTGATTTAACCGATTGATCAGAAGTTTGATACCGTGTCTCCACCTCTGGCTCCACCGGGTATCTTCGGCGCATGCCCAGGCTCCTTTTCAGCAGTTTTTTTGCAACATTTTGTGCCTGTCATGCACTTTGCATTCAAAGCATTTAATGGAAGAAGGCACTGTCGCATCGCCCATATTTGTTTACAGTCTATGGCAGGGGTGTCAAACTCCCGGCCAGAGCTCAGCACAGTTTAGTTCCAACCCTAATTAAACACATCTGATCAAACTAACTGAGTCCTTCAGGCTTGTTTGAAATCTACAGGCAAATGTGTTAAAGCAGGGTTGGAACTAAACTGTGTAGGTCTTCGGCCCTTCAGGAACTGAATTTGACACCCTTGGTCTATAGTATATACTGTACCCTCTTCTGTCAAAATTGTGACAGTTTGGCAGTCTCTGTCTGCCATTGGTCAAACAAACAGATAGCCCCGCCCCAAAGCTTGTGCCGTTAGCCGCATTTCCACTGTTGTGCCAGTGCAAGCCAGGGCTTTTATTTAGCCGGGCCGTGCCAGTAGCCCGGGAGCATGACCAGCGAGGTCAAAATCATGTCGCGTTTCCACTGTCGGGCTAGTAGCTCGCAGCGCATCACGCAAACCCCGCCCCCAGAACGTCCCCCGAATCAAACGTCACACAACTCGCCTAAGTTAGGCGTGAATCAGGCAGACAAAGCACACCATCGCATCATTACGAAACGATTAAAATGAAGACAACCGAAACAAACATATGACAAGTTAATCTACAGCATTACAATGTATGTCTATACAGTACATACAGGCCTATTTATTTTCATTCATTATATTTGTTTACTCGCCGACTGACTGTTGGCATCGTGCATCGAGTGGTCTCGCCACTAACGGAGGGATGACCCAGCGCACTATCCATAATATAAAACCACAGAAATTTTTCGGTAATAACACGGTATAAAATGTATTTTATAACATCCTCATTTTGATAGACGCCATCTGAGCCAGAAGTTGACATGTCCGTTGCACAACAAAATGTTCTTTTAACGCTTTTTAAAAACTCTTAAAATGGTGCATAAAATATCCAGTACACTGAAAAAAGCATGATTAATTGGATTTACTAAAAAAATTAAAGGTAAGTGGTTGCAAACGATTTATATGGGCTGAATTTAAACAAATTAAATTGATTATTACTAAACTTAATTTGTTTGTTTAAATTCAGCCCATATAAATAGTTTGCAACCCCTTACCTTAAAAAAATGTAGTAAATCCAATTATTTTTTTTTTTAACCAGGAAGCTATTTCCACTTTTTCTGCACTCAAAAATGCTTTATTGATGTGAAATATTCAAGTAGACAGACATAAACAGTGTCTTGAAGCTAAAATATAAGGCCTTTTTTAAACATAAAACCAAATATATTTGTACTACTGGTACAAATTTTGGGAACAGTTAGGTTTCATTATGCTTTTTTGGATCCCAAATAAATTGTATACAAAGAACTGTTATGTAAATAGCATATAACACACAAAAAAGTAAGATTAATAATTATATATTTTCATAAAATGTGTTTTCCATGTGAACATATATTAAATTGTCATTCATTGCTGGGTTTAATGTGAATTTTAAGATTTATATATACAGTCAAGCCCGAAATTATTCATAACCCTGGAAAATTCTGACTAGAAGTTTCTGTTGAAATGTAAATAAAAGCTGAGAAAAATATTTTTCCACAATGATGCCAATGATATTATTTCCACAATGATAATTATTGATTTTATTTATTTTTTTATGTGTGTGTGTGTGTGTGTGTGTGTGTGTGTGTGTGTGTGTGTGTGTGTGTGTGTGTGTGTGTGTGTGTGTGTGTGTGTGTGTGTGTGTGTGTGTATCAATCATTGTGCATTCTTGTAGAAACTATTTAAATATTAAACAGTCAGACAAATAAAAAGATGTATCTGTAATTATGAGCATTTGTTAGTGCGTTTCTTACCTTAATAATCATGATGTCATTGTTAAAAGTTTTTGGATTGTAGGCAACATGACTGAACACTTTGGCCACGGTACAAACTTGCTCAAATCCCTCTTCTACAGCGAGATTGTGCTCACTCAGCACCACCTGAATCACACTGGCCCTGTTCACCCAAATACAACACAACATTCAGACTTATTTTGTTTTGTTTGAGTGAAAGAAATACATTCAATTGAAGTAAAATGCCATTTGTTATTTTACTGAGCAAATCTACAGTGGTGGTCAGCATAAATGAGTACACCTTAATACTGTAGATCTATCTGAACGTCATTACTGTATTTATTATTTATTTTTACTTATAATATTTTATTATTCATTATGACTTATTACTGTCTAGATTACAGGTGTCAAACTCAATTCCTGGAGGGCCACGGCTCTGCACAGTTTAGTTCCAAGCCTAATTAAACACACCTGATCTAATTAACCAAACTAATTAAGTCCTTCAGGTTTGTTTGAAACCTACAGGTAAAGCCGTGGTCACACTGCACCGTTCAACCCATAGACTTCCATTCATAAGCATGTGAATGTGACAGACCGGAAACACAAGCTTGTGCGACAAATTTTGCAGTTAGTTGTGTTGCAAAGTTCAAGCTTGGTAAACTCTGACCTGCAAAATCGCATCACATGACTGCGTGAAACCAATTGAAGATCAAAACATGACCTCTCTGTACAGAAATGTAAAATATGGACCAATCGCTAGCTTTTTTTAAATGGCTAAACATCTTGTTTAATCCTTCCCCTTTTCACAGAATTTTGCTTGCACAAACTCTAGTGTGACCACAGCACTAGTGTGTTGGAACTAAACTGTGCAGGGCTGCGGCCCTCCAGGAAATGAGTTTGACACCCCTGGTCTATGGTATTCTATGCAATATATTTGTGCAAATCCTGCTTATTTGGTCTTGATTCACTATTCTAACAAAATAATTGTAAAAGATCATATTGCATAAATATGTTCATTTACATAAATAAAAGAAAATGAAATTATTAACAGGACAAATCAAGGAAACCATATTAAATAACTCTTTAAATTTTTTTTTTCTAGGTTGTAATTTTTTTAAACACAAACGTCAAATTTCTTTTAGTTTGGCTGGAATAATTTATTTTATAATATATTTTATGGTCAATGTTATTAGGCCCTTTATGATTTTTTCCCCGATTGTCTACAGCAGGGGTGCCCAAACTCTGTCCTTGAGGGCCGGTGTCCTGCAAAGTTTAGTTCCAACCCCAATCAGACACACCTGGGCTAGCTAATAAAGCTACTAAACTTTCCAGAAACATCCGTGCAGGTGTCTTGAGGCAAGTTGGAGTTAAAATCTGCAGGACACCGGCCCTCCAGGACCGAGTTTGGGCACCCTTGGTCTACAGAAACAAACCACTGTTATCCAATAACTTGTTTAATTATCCTAACCTACTCGGTTAGTTAACCTACTGTAGTTAGGGCTTTAAATCGCACTTTAATCTGAATACTAGTATCTTGCAAAATAACTAGTAAAATATTATTCCCTGTCATCAAGGCAAAGACCAAATATAATAGTATTAATATCTAATTTCTAATAACTAATTTGTTTAAAAATGCGTTGAAAAACGTCTTCATTAAACAACACTTGGGAAATATATCTATTTTTAAGAATTAAACATTTCAGAGGGGCCTAATAGTTTTACTTCAACTATATACATTGTACATATTCACAAAAAAAAAAAAAAATAAAAAATAAAAGCAATATTTATTCAAAGGTGGTGTAATAATTTACGGTGGCCACTGTAGATTAATGAAGTGTGTATTCAGGCTGCAGTACATACGGTCTCCAGCAGTGGGCAGCAGTCAACACCCACTGCGGCTGAATAAGTGTTCCTCCACAAAAATGCTTTCTGTCCACCTGAAGAGACACCTGGTATTTGATGGAGTACGGCACGACCTCCTGACCCCCAATAATCCTTTGTGAGAATGCGTCTAGTCAAAGGAAAAAAACAAAAACAAAACATGACATGCATATTTGGCTGTAAACTGTTTTCAGTTATCATTTTAGAAGTACATCAATAGATTTAGTGTCGTTAAAATGCATTTAAACTTGATTATGATTGTGCAGAAAATAAAATATGGCCTTATTTTGACTTTTTTAAATCCTAATATATAACTTAAGGGTGGATCAGAAACTTTTCACATGCAAATTCTTCCTTAATATGCATTTCACACACTAAAATCTAATGCTTCATTGGATTTGGAATAGCCATGTTAAGTTTGTTGTTTGTACATGCTTTTTACATCCGAGGAACATCACAAAAATCTGAAATATTGTTTCAAAGGAAGAGATGGAGATGCTTATTGTATTATTGTACTGTTCTGTTCACTTGTCTGAACAAATCGTCTATAGAGCAATTGCAAGTTATGCAGAATTCAGCCGCGAGGCTTTTAACCAACACCAGTAGGAGGTCGCCCATTACCACTGTGCTTAAGGCACTTCACTGGCTACCTAGTTTTAGAGTAAATTTTAAGATTCTGGTCATTACATATAGAGCTCTGCATGGTCAGGCCCCCCTCTACATTCAAGATCTTTTACATAGTCACTCATGTAGCCGGTCTCTGAGGTCTTCTGGCAACGACCTTTTAGCCATTCCCAGAACTTGTCTTAACACTAAAGGAGACCGTGCCTTCTGTGTTGTGGCCCCAAGGCTCTGGAACTCTCTCTCTCTAGTATTGAGAACTCTGGGATCAGTTGTTTTAAAAAGCATTTAAAGACACCTCTTTTTGGTCTAGCTTTTAATTTACAATATGGTGAGCTGGTTTTACATTGGTGTTTCTGTTCTTGGATTTTTAACTTGTTGTAATATGTTTTCTTTTATTGTAAAGCACTTTGCAACCTCTGTGAAATGTGCTATATAAATAAACCTTTACTTACTACTTTTTTTAAGGTGCAATTTATATGGGCTGAATTTAAACAAACAAATGAAGTTGAACATTTCTAAATTTAATTAGTTTGTTTAAAGTCAGCCCATGTAAATTGTTTGAAACCAATTACCTTAAAAAAGACCTTAGTAACTTCAGTGAATAATTTTTTCAGTGCAGTGTTGTTCAAAGCCTCTAATACAAAAATGCATCGCTTACCTCTGACCGTTACAGCGAGCACAAGAAATACCCACAATAACTGAGCCATTCCTGCAGCGCTGGAAAAAAAAAAAAAAGATTATTAAATAAGGAAACATGGAGCCTTTGTGTCTGCTTGCATCCTTTAATAGAAGTTCAAGAGTGTCTAACTATCTAACAATGATAAAAATCCAACCTGATCCCATGAGGAAACGTAACTATACATGCGCTATAGGTAAATTGAATAAGCTAAAATGGACGTAGTGTGTGTGTGTGTGCATAGATATATACACTAGATATCGCATAGGGACCCTGAAGATGCGTCAATAGCGCCGCCACATTGGTACAGTGCTCCTAGGATAAACGTCATTCAACCGCACTAGTCAAGACAGTGTGACAATGTGAAGATGCTGGACTTTAGCGCTGTGTACGGGTGTAGTAACGAGCAAACAAAGAAAACAAAGCACAAAGTCATCACATTTCATAGGTAAGATTTTGTTTTTTATGTTTTTGTATGTTATGAACTTTTGTGCTTAACAAGTAATGTTATTGATGATAAAACAGTCTCTTACTGCAGTGACCATAAGGCAAAGTAGCACCAACTCGCACTAAATTCTAGACTTATGCTAGTTTTGTTGAATAAAATAAGCAAACAATGTTATGATATATGACAAGAAGACGCTGCAGTGCCATAAACTTGTATTATTGTCGGCTAAGTGAACGAGTCGTTCATAACAGAGATTTATTCACAAACGAATCGCTCCCTCCGTCAGAATGAGAAGTGAAAGCAGGAGAGGGTGTGTGTTTCAGGACTCAGATTAGATCAAATTAAACAGGGAAGGAGGGTAATGCATTTCCATGCACACAAACACTCACTCTTTGTCAGGAATGCCCGTGCGGTCACATCCATCAATGTAGAAAAGTGATGTAAAATTATAATATTTCGTAATTTAAAAAAATATTTGCATACTGACCACCGGGGAAAACTCCCGATCATAGATATATGTGTATATGTGTATTTCTCTGGCTTTGGATGGCCACAGTCCTCCACTTCACCTTGGTCCCGCATTCATTTCAAACGACCGATACCCTGTACCAAGATGGCGGCTCTATTGACGCATTCCTTCCAATAGACAACAATAGGCCAGGCGACATCTAGTGTATATATCTATGGTGTGTGTGAATGAGAGTGTATGGGTGTGTCCCAGTGATGGGTTGCGACTGGAAGGGCATCCGCTGCGTAAAACATATGCTGGATAAGTTGGCGGTTCATTCCACTGTGGCGACCCCTGATTAATAAAGGGACTAATCCGAAAAGAAAATGAATGAATGAATGAATGATTTGTTTCAGATCGGGTGATGTGATCAGATTTGCATACAAACTGCACTGCAACAACTTTAAACTACAGAGTCTATAAAGCAAATGTCAACAGAGATCAGATCATTTGGCTGAAAACGCATAAAAAAATAAACAAAATGGAGACATTTTTGCATCAACAAACTGTCTAACTTTAACCTTCCTTCCTTACTTCTGCAGTTCCCTTATACACTGTAAAAAACGCGAGGCTCCACACAATTCATTCATGTTATCCCAACACAAATCAATAACTAATTTAAGTGGATTGAACATAAAACAATTACGTTTCTCCAAAAAATCCCTAGAATCGTGTCGTTTCAGCTCATTTTAAAGTGGTTTGAACAAGCAGCAAAAATCATTTTCTGAGTGTATATTTTCAACATTAAAGGGAAAGTTCACCTAAAAAAAAAAAAAAGTGTCATCAGTTACTTGCTTCTAGTTTTTTTTTTCTGGTGAACTCAAAAGAAATCTGTAACCACTGACTCCCATGGTATTTTGTTTTACCTACTAATGGAAGTCAAAGGTTAGAGGTTTCTAACAATTTGCAGGGTTTGAACATTTTTCAAAATATCTTCTTTCTTTTTTTTGTTCGACAGAAAAAAGTAATACTGGTTGGATCACAGTTATCTGTCTCACCAGTTTTCATATAGCTCATTTAGACGATACTTAATGTACATAGGCTTCACTCAATATAATTGTTAATTCATTCGTGGTTAATTCCAAAAGTGGCTGCAAACGGTTTATATGGGCTGAATGTAAACAATTTTGTTTAAATTTGAATTTGTTTAAATTTAGCATATATTAACTTTTTGCAACCACTTACCTTAAAAAAATGTAGTAAATCTAAACATTTTCTCAGTGTATAGGCGCCCCCTGCTGGAAGAGAATGAGCTAGCATTTTTCTAAACAACAAGTCTATCGTTTTAGGTTTGTGCCAGTATGTTTTGTGTATTTCACAGATTCAGATTAGATTGTTTTTTTGTTTGTTTGTTTGTTTACTTCATATTTAGAAATTATACAATCTTTTTAAAATCACCAACCATCCAAGATAATGTACTGTATGTTTCTCCTTTGTGTGGATCATGATTAAAGTGCAATTGTTGCTCCTAATTTAAAATCACAGAGGGGTTTTAAATGCAGAGTGAATTTAATTAAGTATTATTTAAGTATATTGTATAAGTATCTGAGAATTAAGTTTATAACTTTATTTTGTTGATGTACTTGTGCATTTTGTACATGGGTTATTTCTAAATGTAAATGATCCAATATATATTTTATACATAACTGACACTATCCTCTTCATTTCATTCATTTTCCTTCAGCTTAGTCCCTTTATTTAACAGGGGTCGTCACAGCGGAATGAACCACCAACTATTCCAGCATATGTTTTACACAGCGGATGCCCTTACAGCTGGGAAACCACAACTGGGAAACATCCGAACACTCTCATTCACACACATACACTACTGCCAATTTAGTTTATTCAATTCACCTACAGCGCATGTCTTTGGACTGTGGAGGAAACCGGAGCACCCTGAGGAAACCCAAACGAACATGGGGAGAACATGCAAACTCCACACAGAAATGCCAACTGATCCAGCCGGGTCTCGAACCAGCGACCTTCTTGCTGTGAGGCGACAATGCTAACCCCTGAGCCACCGTGTCACCCCTAACCGATTTTATTTTATTTTTTTTATGTAAATGCATTATTGTTTTTGTGTGTGTAATTGTAATTTCACTTTGTTTTATGGCAAAAGGGATGGAAAAATATGCGTTTAAATTTTTCTGTAAAACTATCCTGCTATTTCTGGAAATGTTTAATAAACAGATCATCAACAACAACAAAATCACTGAAGATTCAGCATGTGAAGAAGCAAATGCACATTTTACTAACATGCTCATTTTTTCCCTGGATTTTAGTCAATTGAAATAGGAATTCGGTATCCAATCGACCAATTTGCTGATAAAAAATATCTGAATCGGCCTTTGAAAAAATCATAATCGGTGCGTCACTACTCTCAGTTGTATATTTCACAATTTACTTTCTCTTTCTTTCTTTCTTTCTTTCTTTCTTTCTTTCTTTCTTTCTTTCTTTCTTTCTTTCTTTCTTTCTTTTCTTTTTACTAAACGGGATCTTGAGCTTTGCTGCACATAATTCTAAATCCACAATGTTCAATCAATTAAGAATAATAAAAGATATGTGCTAATGCCTTTTTACTGCGCATACAGTAAGATGAGAAGGAAAAGGGAAATAAAACTTACCAGTAATGATTCCTCGCCTCCCGAGCCTTGAATGACCTTCAACTGTTGATGTCTGTTCTTCCTCTAGAGCTTTTATATTGACACAATATCCATGTCAGATTGCTTTTGTGAGCCTGCTGTATAATAATCCCACAGTATAACAAGCGGTGACCTAGTCTTTAACCAAGGCGAAGCCCAACAGTGTCATGTTTATCAGATTTTCGGCTCTTTATTTGGGCTTTATTGTGTGCTGGTGTTTTTGAACAACACCCTGTTCAGTCATTTCAATGGTAGCATTAAATTCAAGAACTCTGGGTATTGTTGATTAAAAAGCGGAGCAAAATAGTTACGTGGTTGGAAAAGGGAGAGTTTACCCAAAACTGAAAATTCTGTTCTCATTTACACACCCTTTACTTGTCGCATGCCTGCTTGAGTTTCTTTCTTCTGTTGGACACAAAAGAAGATATTTTGACAACCCAGGCTCATGCTGAAAATGTAACCCAATATACATTTCTGGAGAGCAACAAATACGTCTCAGAAGTTTTTGTTTTCACGAGTCCACCAGAGGTCGCTGTGTATGCTTTTTGAGATCTCACATTTCTCTCACAAGGGCCATTCGTGCCTGCTCTTCTCGTGTAAATCCACCAGAGGTTGCTGTCGATTGACTGACTGACTGAACCACCCTCCTCCTTCCCTAAAACCAACCAATAGGGTTTTTTTTTTTAAGCACAGACTGACCCAAAACCAAAAAAAAAAAAGTTTACCACGTTTTCAGATTTTACCACAATCTCACCCTGCTATTTACATGTTTATTTTATTTTTTGTCTTTTGTTTTGTCTTTCTGGAACCATTTTTCACCAGACTCGAACCCCGTCGTTGTGGTCAACTCCTCTCTATCTCTCAAGTCTGCCGACATACGAAGCAAGTCACTGGACAAACTGGTAACAGTGGGAAAGCCGTCCATACGGAGGTAAGCAGTCAGTTGGTAGCTCGAAAAGAAACAACATACCGCCCCGTAGCGTTCGTTTTAAAGACAAAATGCTGCCATATGTAGCTCTAGCTACATAATTTGCGATCTCCAGAAATGTATATAGGGCTACATTTTCAGAATGAGTAGGGCTGGGCGATTAATCGAAGAATAAATCGAAATCATCATTCAGAACCTATAATCGATCTAATTTTCCCAGGTCGATTTTTTTGCTTATTTTTCCTACCGTGTGTGGAGTCACATGACCCCGCTCTGTTAAGGCTGATTTACAGTATATTTCTGCATCGAGAAATACAGTATATTTCTGCATCACACGTATGTTCCGGCGCAGCCTTCATGCAGTCGCATACCCATGCACCTTTCAAAAATGTACCCACGTGCTGCGACGACACGTAGTGCAAGCTCTGTGATTGGGCGGCGTGAAGAGCCGTGGGACAGCAGAGAGCCCATCATTGGAGCGAGTGTTTACAAGTGTGGAGTCCTGTGGAGGCGCTCCAGATGGAAACTTTTGTTTTGTGTTTACCTTATGATTAGGCCCACACGGAATCTGCGCGCGCAGAATTCCGCAGATTTTCCACAGATTTTCCGCAGATTTCCGCAGATTTTTAGCCCAACATTAATTCTGTTTATTTTTTTAAAGTTAACTATTTACAGTTAATCTAATTGGATTTGCATTTTAAACATTAAATACAAGTTAAAAATGTATTATTTTTTATTTCACATATTAAGGTTTTAGTTATGATACTCCCAAAATAATTCCGCAGAAATCCGCAGATTTTTACCAAAAATCTCCGCAGAAATAGCCAAAAACGTCCGCAGATTCCGTCTGGCCCTGCTTATGATTAAAGTTGCTGCACGTCCGCCGGTTCCTGCGTCTAAATGAACGAGTTGTAACTATTGTAAATTAAGGTAGCGCTCAGAAAAAACAAAACCCCTGTGATATAAAAACCCACTGCCAGCTAGCGTTTCGGAAGTGTTGTTGCAGAGCTACATAAACAGAATGCTGAAGTATAAATGCACGGCTATGCACAAGGCAGGCGCCGGGTCTCGCTGATCACTTGATGCAGAAGTAGAAATCAGCCCTAAAAATCTGAGGCTGATTTTTTTTTGATCTCTGGTCAAGTAGGACAATGGCCCCATTCTTGAGTCTTACTTTGCACTACATCGACGATGATCGTAAGCTGTGCCAGAGATGCCTTGAGACGGCATAATTTCCATTACATTAAAATTATTTACATTAAAATATTTGTTTACAGAAGATGCAAGAAATGCACAGTTTAAAATATTATTTACAGGATATGCAAGGGTTATTGTATTTACAAGAGATACGGCTTATTTTCTACTTTTAATATAAAAAGCACTGAAAATAATTTATTTTGTTTCTAAACGTGCAAGATATTCATTTTAGCTTTTTTTTATAAGAAAAAAGTGACTGTTGGTTTTAAGCAATGTGTGGCAAATATTTTAATTTCAGTTGTTCAACATTAATGTTCAATAAATAATCATAGATAGTAGATGTGTGTTTTCTTTAATTATTTTAAAATCAAGTAATGCACCCTTCATTCAAACATCTCTCATTTGTAATATGTGAGCATATTTACTGTACATAACTTGTCAGTGAACTATAAAGGCAAAAAAAAAAAAAATATATATATATATATATATATATATATATATATATAAATAAATAAAATAATTGTTCATTAATCATAATCGAGTTAAAATGTTCAATTAATCGTGATTTTCATTTTAAGCCAAATCGCCGAACCCTACAAATGAGCCTATGTTGTATATTGAAGAAAGCTGGAAACCTGTAACCATTGACTTCCACGATATTTGTTTTTCCTAATGTAATGTAATGGAATGTGTTTATGTATATAGCATATTTTTCGTGTATGGCCATACACTCAAAGCGCTTCCCAATCATGAGGGTCTCCACACCACCACCAGAGTGCAGCATCCACTTGGATGATGCGATGACAGCCACAGGACAACGACGCCAGTGCGCTCACCACATACCAGCTATCGGGGAGTGGAGAGACAGTGATCAGTGTTGGGAGTAATGCGTTACAAAAGTAATGTATTACAGTAACATATTACTTTTTCCTGTAACGCAGTAGTGTAAAGCACTAATACATTTTCAGTAATATTTTACTCGGTATGTTCAGCAACACTTGCGTTACAACAAACTTTTTACCCGCAAGACATTAACAAATAAAAAATACTGCAAGTAAGTTCTATTTTTCTGTTTGCGGTTAGTGAATATAAGCATGTGTTGTCATTAATCTCCCTCTGGCTATTGGAACTACTGTATTTACTTTGAACGAGGAATGATTTCAGCCTCTGAGCTCGAGGTCCGAGGCTATTGGCTCATATTGGCATGTAAGCGCATATTCCGTTTCGGTCATTTTTGACTGTTTGGCAAAATCTTGTGACTGAATAATGCGCAAGTTGGTGTATAATAAATCAGCTGTTTTTGTTTAATTAAAGAATTAATAAACTATTACGTCTCAGAACAATGTTTTGTGTCTATTTTTATGTTTCATGGCAAGTAGTCATGTAATAAGTGAGATAAAGTACACTCAGGAGGTTTTTTATCACACAATAAAGCGCTTAAGTCCTATACAACAAAAGACATTAGGTTGCAGATAAGCCTGTCGGGTTTTCTTCTGCAAAATAACTTCCTCAATGTACTTTATCTCTAACTTATTACATGGCTGTCTGAAATTTTTGATTCTGATTGGTCACAATCATTGGTCATTCCAAGGTATGTTATTCTAAGATAACAACCTCTAAATAACACTGGCTCATCCAGAAACTTCGAATCACCATGACCGTCAGTAAATATGTTAAAATCAATCATATGTATATCCGCTTGTCTGTCACTCTGAGCTTTTTGATTGCTTTTGACTGTTTTGCGTCATTATGCAAATAAATAATATGTAGTCTATGCTCCGTTCAACCAGTTTCGTTTCGGTCATTTTTGACTGTTTGGCGACATCTTGTGACTGAATAATGCGCAAGTTAGTGTATAATCCATCAGCTGTTTTGTTTAATTAAAGAATTAATAAACTATTACATCTAAGAACAATGTTTTGTGTCTATTTTTATGTTTTGTGGCAAGTAGTCATGTAATAAGCGAGACAAAGTACATAAAGGAGGTTGTTTTTTACAGAATAAAGTCCTTCAGTCTTATACAACACTGCTCCGCTTTGCATTGGGATGCCGATAAGCCTGTTGGGCTTTATTCTGTGAAAAAAACCTCCTGTATGCACTTTATCTTATTACACAACTCTCTTATGTACATTCTCATTTATGGCTCCTAAACTCTGGAATAGCCTTCCTGAAAATGTCCGAGGCTCAGACACACTCTCGCAATTCAAAACTAGATTAAAAACCTATCTTTTTAGCAAAGCATACACTCAGTGCATCACTTAGCGGTATGATGCATGATGTGCCCCATGCAGGTTTTTGCATCTCGTTTATATACACTATGAACAACAGCTACGCTAATTATTCTCTTTATTCTCTGTTTCCACCTGAATACTCATTCCGAGGCCCTCAGACTATGCAGCGCCACTGATGCGATCCAAGACCAGCGACGAGATCCCAAGGTTTTCATAATCCTGGACCAGGCCGTATACTGAGCAGCTGCTGTGGTGGTCATGGAGGAGTGGAGAGCATGAGACTGATTCCTGTGACGCTCCAGGGACAGACGAGTCTTCGCTGAGCTCCAGCATTCTCCAGCTTCTGGCGCCTAGACTGCAGCTCTGCACAAGACGTTTGGCCACAAGAGAAATGGTCGTGCCCAACTGAGCCTGGTTTCTCTCGAGGTTTTTGAAATTCTTCACTTTCGCCAATTGGTGAAGTTTTTTCCTCGCCGCTGTCGCCACTGGCTTGCATGGTTCGGGATCTGTAGAGCTGCGCATTGATGGAATTGCTCTTCAATGTTTGGACTCTCAGTAGTGATTATTAAACCACACTGAACTGAGCTAAACTGAACTTAAACACTGAAAACTGAACTGACACTGTTTCAATTTACTATAATCTTCTATGTGAAGCAGCTTTGACACAATCTACATTGTAAAAGCGCTTTAGAAAGAAAGGTGAATTAAATTGAATTGAATAAAACAACGTTTTGAGCATAATAGCTTATTAATTACATTATTAAATGTAATTAAACACAAAGCTGATAAAAACAAAAATGGCTGAATGGAGCGTATGCTAATCTACTTATTATTCAACCACACGATGGCGCCAAAACTATTTAAAACAGCGATCTGCAAATATTACACGGCTCTCTGGAATACTTGATTCTGATTGGTCAATAATGACATTCAAATGTATGTTATAGGGAAAAACTACATCCTTTCAGAATAAAGCCTGACATTCTTATCGGCAGCCAGACACAAAACGAAGGGCGAACTTTGTTTTATCTAACACACTTTTTTTTCTGCATACATACACATCCCACTTCACACATCTTGTGTTCAGTGTTTGTCCTCCAGCTCTTTCTCTCCCACTCAGACTGTGGGAGTTTCATCAAAACAACACTTCAGCGCTTACAAAACAGCTTAAAAGGCATCTCCTGGGGAAAGTCTGACATTACAGGAGTTTTACTGATCATGAAGATAAAATCAGGCCATTTTGGGAGTGACCTGAAAATGTCTGACTTGGTTCATTTGCTTCAGCAGTACTGAAACTTTGTTTACATATTAGAAGTACTGTTTCTGCAGTATTGCAGTGTCTGAGACCCTCCTTTCCCCTGGAAAATATTGTAAGGCCCCCCTCAACTTTTAAGGATATTATCGCTCATATAAGTTTGCAGTCAGGATGATAAAAAATGTTGTTTTTAAACAAACGGTATGTTCATTAATATATCTAGATATGTTTATGCACAAATAATAGCCTAATGTAAAATATAAAAGCATCAGTAGGCCATTTGTAACTAAAAAACGTAAGGCTTTGGCCTTTAAATTGGCTCTATATTAGTTGGCAATATTTTAAAAGGTTCTTGTCAGTAGCTGTGACGTCCCTCATCTCATTTTGGGTGTGTGCCAATTCTTTTGCTTGCGCTCAAAAAATGTTCTGGGTTTGTTGCGGTATTGGGGATGAGTCGTCTGCAAATGTCTTATTAATTTAGATTCATGCATTCGTTAGCAAGAACTTTGGTGCAGATAATACACTGTGGACTCTTTGCTTCGAGAAAATGGAATAAAACCAAAGTTAAGATAACTATCTTGGTATTTTCTACATTTCGTGTTTCCAGTATTGCTAGCGCTGCAACCTGAAATGTTTGGAGCTTCCTCACCTTGGGTCCAGTATGCTTGGGTCATTAATATTAGCTGCTGAAGGCGAATCAGTGAAACTCTTGCTTTTTTTGTGGAGGACGAATTATAAAAACAGTTGAAGTCAGAATTATTAGCCGACCTTTGAATTTTTTCTCTTTTTTAAATATTTCCCAAATGATGTTTAACAGAGCAAGGACATTTTCACAGTATGTCTGATAATATTTTTTCTTCTGGAGAAAGTCTTATTTGTTTTATTTTGGCTAGAATAATAAGCCATTTTAAGGTCAAATTTAGCCCCTTTAAGCTAAATTTTTTTCAGATAGTCTAAAGAACAAACCATTGTTATACAATAACTTGCCTTATTACCCTAACCTGCCTAGATAACCTGATTAACCCAGTTAAGCCTTTAATGTCACTTTAAGCTGTATTGAAGTGTCTTGAAAAATATCTAGTAGAATATTGTTTACTGTCATCATGACAAAGATAAAATAAATCAGTTATTAGAAATGAGTTATTAAAACTATTGTTTAGAAATGTCTTTTCTCCGTTAAACAGAAAAAACAAACAGGGGGGCTAATAATTCTGACTTCAACCATATGTCCATTTCTTGGTCAGCCAGGGGATAAAATGAACTAAGGCAACATGATCGTTCTTCTAATTGTCCACTGCTAAAAAATTGCAAAAATATTATGCGACCCCCCACAGAGCTCGCTGAGGCCCCCTTGTGGGCCGGGACCCCCCTGTTAGGAACCGCTGCTGTATTGTACATTGTTTCAGTGTTTTCTTAAGGGGGATTTTATGTTTTGTATTGTAAGTTAGTACATGTCAAATGTTTTGCAGAGCAACATAAAAAGTACAATTAATGTACTATTTATTAAACTACTTCAGTTGTGCTCATATTTTATAAAAGATAAAAGATTAGTCTAGAACCGGGGTGCCTAAACTTTTTCTTATAAAGGGCCAAAAACTTGGTTGAGGGCTGTGGGCCGAAGTTAAATATACCAATCTGTATTATATTAAATTTGCCATGGATAATTTCCTACTTCATTTGCTAATGTTTAAAAATAACTAAAAACGTTGCTTTAATACATATAAATTAATGATGCAGTATCATTTTTACCATTTTATAATGGACATATTATAGTAAAACATAAAAAATCCCATTTATAGCACAATGGAGTTCAATGCTGAATACACTAGTTGAGTTGCTCCTGCCTTTGCCTTGATTTGCTCACCGATGTCTTGTGCATTGTCCACTATCTGATAGTCATTTTAAAAGTCTGATTTATTTACATCATTAAAATAAAATGAGGAGTGTCACGGTGGCACAGTGGGTAGCACAATCGCCTCACAGCAAGTAGGTCGCTGGTTCGAGCCCCGGATGGGTCAGTTGGCATTTCTGTGTGGAGTTTGTATGCTCTCCCCGTGTTCGTGTAAGTTTCCTCCGGGTGCTCCGGTTTTCCCCACAATCCAAAGACATGCGCTATAGGTGAATTGAATAAACTAAATTGGCCGTAGTGTATGAGTGTGAATAAGTGTGAATGATGTATGGGTGTTTCCCCAGTCCCCAATTAATTCCCAGTCTTCCAGGTTGCAGCTGGTAGGGCATCCGCTGCATAAAACATATGCTGAATAAGTTGGTGGTTCATTCTGCTGTGACGACCCCTGATTAATAAAGGGACTAAGCTGGAGGAAAATGAATGAATGAAAAAAATGATGCTTTTTTTTGTAGCTCCTCAATTAAACAAAGACACAAAAGATTATTTTTATTTCGAAATGACGATCTCTGTCAAAGGCATTTGCCCTAACCAACTCTCCATTACTCTCCCTCTCTTTTCAGATGGGATGGCGGGCCAAATCAAAGGTCACTTTGACCACGCGGCCCCTACTTTGGGCACCTTTGGTCTAGAATCATTAAATTAATGAAATTACTAATGTAAAAAAAATACTAATGTCTTTTAAATATTTTACACCTGATATGTAACATCTTATTGTCTGGAATAATTTTGCCACCAAAATAAAATAAATAAATATTTTGTTTCTTTAAAATGTGAAAAACTTTAAATAAAATATTTAAAAAACATAATAATAACAAATAAATAAGATATAATAATTTACTGTAGCTTATAATTTAAAAAGAGTTTAATAACATAAAATCATTTAATAGGTATACAAATACAAAACAATAAATGCTGGAATTTGATCATTTCAGTAAAGGTAAATTACAGTTATTTAATTATGTAGATACACATCATTATGTTGAGTTTTGTGGCCTGGAATCATGCTATGATTGATAATATATAATGTAAAAATGTAAAAAAAGAAATAGGGCATCAATAGTAGTTTGATTATTCTTGATAAAATTATAAAGGCTTTTCAAATAATTATGTAGGATTTCATTCATTTTCCTTCAGCTTAGTTCCTTTATTCATCAGAGGTTGCCACAGCAGAATGAACCGCCAACTTATCCAGCATATGTTTTACCCAGTGGAAGCCCTTCCAGCTGCAACCCAGTACTGGGAAACACCCATACACTCTCCAGTCACACTCATACACCATCAATCAAAATTTAGTTCACTTCACTTATAGCGAATGTCTTTGGACTGTGGGGGAAACCGGGGCACCGGGAGAAAACCCACACCAACACAGGGAGCACATGCAAACTCCACACAGAAATGCCAACTGGTCCAGCCGGGATTCGAACCAGCGACCTTCTTGCTGTAAGGCGACAGTGCTAACCTGAGCCACCGTGCTGTCCTATGTAAGATTTTATGAACTGAAAAAAATTATTGTCTTTGAAATTAAGAAAAAGTCAACAGCTGAAACTGATAATTCATAAAGCTCTTCTAAAATGTTTTACATTATTTTAAAGATTTTATGACACAGATTTATAAAAAAAAAAACTAAAAATAAAAGGTAATCAGCTGTAATTTGACAATTTCAGTGAACATCATTACCAGTTATTTTAGTAATGTAGATTCACATAATAATGTTGAAATGAATCATGTTACTTTTGATAATACATTTTATGAAATATAATAAATAGAAAAAAGTATATGAAAAGAAAATAATAATAATGAAATAATGAAATACAACACCAGCTATAGTTTGGCAATTGTAAAAGTTTATTAAAAGCTTTTCAAATAATTATCTAGATTTTTTTAAATAATAAAATAAAATAACATAAATATAAATTATATAAATAAATAATAAAATATATGTAATATAAAAAATAAACAACATAATAAAAAATAAATACATTTAAAAATAAAATAATCTAATCTTATATACATTTAAATGATATAAACAATATAATATATATATAATATAAATAAATAACAAATAATAATATTAAATCAATAAATAAATACAATTAAAAATAAAATAAATATACATATATATAATATAATATATATATAAATAAATAACAAATAATAAAAATAAATAAATACACTTGAAATAAAAAATAAACATACATATAAATAATATAAATAAATAATATATATTACATAAATAAATAACAAATAATAACATTTAATTATGCATGTTCTCCCTGTGTTCGCGTGGGTTTCCTCCGGGCGCTCCGGTTTCCCCCACAATCCAAAGACATGCGGTATAGGTGAATTGGGTAGGCTAAATTGTCCATAGTGTTTGAGTGTGGATGAGTGTATGGATGTTTCCCAGAGATGGGTTGTGGCTGGAAGGGCATCCGCTGCAAAAAATGTGCTGGATAAGTTGGTGGTTCATTCCGCTGTGGCGACCCCAGATTAATAAAAGGGACTAAGCCGACAAGAAAATGAATGAATGAATGAACATTTAATTAATAAATAAATACAAAAAAAAAGAAATTATATATATATATATATATATATATATATATATATATATATATATATATATATATATATATATATATATATATATATATATATATATATATATATATATAAATAAATAAAACAAATAAAATTAAATAAGTTATAAGTAAAATAAATACACTTATAATAAAATAAAATAAATATTTATACATATAAATAATATAAGTAAATAATATAATATATATCATATAAATAAATAAATGACAAATAATAAAATTAAATTAATAAATAAATACAATTAAAAATAAAATGATATATATATATATATATATATATATATATATATATATATATATATATATATATATATATATATATATATATAATATAAATAAATAATATATTATATTAATAAATAAATATTAATATTAAATTAATAAATAAATAGAATTGAAAATAAAATAAAATAAATATACACATAAATAATATAAATAAATAATATACGTAACATAAATAAATAAATAACATAAATAATAAAAATAAATTAATAAACAAACAAATTAATTAGATATAATTAATTAATAACAATAAAATAAATTTATAAATAAATAAATACAAAATAATATAAAATAAAATAAAATTAAATTAATTAAAATTAACTTAAATTGGAATCTCTATGAAATAAAATCTATAAAATTTATCAACTCATGCCAAAACCCCAGTCATGTAGAAACATCACTGACACCCTAATGACCATGACAACTGCATGGATGGATCCTCTCAACTAAAGAGGTCAGATATTAATAAAGTCCAAATGGACGATTAATAGTCCTCTGACACACAACAGTCCCGAACTCTCCATTAAATACGTCAGAGGCAGATGAGGAAGAGGACAGGGTTAATCACAGAACAACAGACGAGCCAGCAGCATTCAGCTCTCACACATCCAGCCATGAGGAAAATAATGCTGCGTCAGACTCACAGGAGATCATTAGCCGACACGCGACAGCATCTACATTTTTAATGATCTGTCTGAGAGATCTGGGCCAATCCCTCAATTCCCCGCAGCCAGCGCTAATAGGGTTTGGTCAGAATATGTGAACATTTTTATTGGGCCCCAACATTGCATGTAAAAAAACATACTGTAGTACATAAAAATATAAACACACTTATGCAGTTGAAGATAAAACTATTAGCTCTCCTGTGAATTTTATTTCATTTTCGAAAAACATTTCAAGGGATTTTAAGTCATTTTCACAGTATTCTCTCTAATATTTTTGGTCATACTTTACAATAAGGTTTCATTAGTTAATGTATTTACTAACAGGAACTAATTATGGACAATACTTGTGCTGCGTTTGTTAACCATAGTTCAACATTTACTAATGCATTATTAACGTCCAAATTCATGCTTCCTAACATTAGTTAATGAACTAACAATGAGGAATATTTATATTATAATAATATTCATTTCTGTTCGGCTTAGTCTCTTTATTAATCAGGGGTCGCCACAGCGGAATGAACTGCCAACTTAACAAGCATATGTTTTACGCAGCAGGTGCCCTTCCAGGCGCAACCCAACACTGGGAATCACCCTTACACTCTTGCATTCACACGCATACCGCATGTATTTGGACTTGTAGGGGAAACCAGAGCACCCGGAGGAAACCCACGCGAACACGGGGAGAATATGCAAACTCCACATGGAAATGCCAATTGACCCAGCCGGACTCAAACCAGCGACCTTCTTGCTGTGAGGCGATCATGCTACCCACTGCGCCACCGTGATGCCCGGTATTATAATAATATAATTCCATAATATAATAATACATGTATTGTTCATTGCTTGTTCGTGTTAGTAAATGCAATACCTAACATTAACTAATAATAATAATAATAATAATAATAATAATAATAATAATACATTTTATTTATAGTGCGCTTTTCCCAGACCCGAAGCGCTACAAGGCAAACAAAGCAGAACAATAAAAACAGTAAAAAGACCACAATAAAACAATAAAATATGAACGATTCAATACAACTGGATGATTAAATTAACAAAAATAATTAATCTAAGTTAAAAGCAATGATAAAAAGGTGAGTCTTGAGGAGTTTCTTAAAACAGTCCAGAGAAGCGGCATTCCTGATGCTGATGGGTAGGCCATTCCATAGCTTAGGCGCACTGTACGAAAAAGCACGACCACCCATAGTCTTTAGTTTACAGCGTGGCTGAAACCGCAAAAGTCCAGATGAAGAACGAAGACTGCGGGTGGGAGTGGCCAGAGTTATCAGGTCACAAATGTAGTCAGGTGCTAGCCCATGCACTGCTTTATATGTTAAAATCAGAGTTTTAAAATCAATACGCGACTTAACAGGAAGCCAGTGAAGTTGCTGAAGTACAGGAGTGATATGGTGGCGTGAGGAAGTATGTGTCAAAACTTTGCAGAATTTTGAATGTACTGTAAACGTCTCAGAGAGCTTGCTGGTAGGCCGCTGAAGAGTGAGTAACAGAAGTCAAGGCGTGATGTGATAAAGGCATGGATAAGCCTTTCCGCAACCGGCTGTGATAGAAAAGGTCTAATTCGCGCAACGTTACGTAGGTGAAAGAAGGCTATTTTAGTCAAGTGTTTGAAGTGTGAGTTAAAACTAAGCTGTGCATCAAAAAGCACCGCAAGGTTGCGCACCTGGGTAGAGGGAGTCACTTGAAGATCATCAACTGAGAGTTTAAAATCATTACACTGGTACCAATTAGTAGAACCTCCGTTTTAGAACTGTTCAATTTAAGGAAATTTTGATTCATCCAGGCTTTAACTTCCAGCAAACAGGCAGATAAAACTGACGTGGCGGAGGTGAGATCAGGGCGAGCACTGATGTTGATCTGTGTGTCATCAGCATAGCAGTGATACCCCCAGGCCAAATTTATGCATGATCTGTCCAAGAGGCAACATGTAGATACTAAATAGGAGTGGGCCAAGGACAGATCCTTGGGGGACACCCTGGCGCAGTGGGACAGTCTGAGATCTATAACCACCCAAACTGACAAACTGTGAGCGGTCAGTGAGATAAGACACAAACCAGTTAAACACAGTTTAATACATCCTTATAAAGTGCTACCATATTTTTCATCTGAAGAAATTTATTTCTTTTAGTTTGGCTGAGAATTATTATATTTATTAATTATAAGGTCAGTATTTTTAACCCCTGTTTTTTTTTTTATTGTCTACAGAACAAATCACTGTTGTAATGAATGGACTAATTAACCTAACTAGCCAAGTTAATACAATTAACCTACACTCAAAAAAAAAAAGTTGTTGAACAAAATTAATTATATTAATTATATACTTTTCCATTCATTTTCCCAATTTATTTGAATTTAGTTATTTCAACCTTTTTTTGTTGTTGATAATTTGCATCTATTCATTCACAAGTCAGTGTTGAAAATGATCCAAAGTTTTGATTTATCCAAAAATTTATTATTATTATTATTATTATTATTATTATTACATGTTTCAGCTTCTTTTTTACTTAAAAGTATCAGAAATCTCTCTCTCTCTCTTAAAAAATAATCTAAAATAAAAGTTAAATAAAAAACAATATGAAGACATTTTTAAAAATAAGAAAGCAAAAAATAAAATCATATGTTTAACCTCAATTACAGAAGTAAAAAGGGGTATAGGAGATTAAAATAAAATAAATTAAAAGTTAATAATTAATAAACTTTAGAATCGGGGTGACACGGTGGCTCAGTGGTTAGCACTGTTACCTCACAGCAAGAAGGTTGCTGGTTCAAGTCCCGGCTGGGTCAAATGGCATTTCTGCGTAGAGTTTACATGTTCTCCCTATGATGGCGTGGGTTTCCTCCGGGTGCTCCGGTTTCCCCCACAGTCCAAAAAGCTGTGCTATAGGTGATTTGAATAAACTAAATTGTCCGTAGTGTATGATTGTGTATGTGAATGAGTGTGTATGTAGTTGGGTAGCTGTAAAAACTAATCAAATCAATTGTGTGGACCCCAGTTTTTTTTTTTTTTTTTTACAATGTACTGATACTACTGATCCAGTAATTCTACAGTGTAACAAGACAAAAGATCACAGGGTTTTCGGTTAAGCGAGCCTCAATTATATATTGTCCGTGTTCTCAGACGACAATGTGGCCTTGGAGACTGAAATAGAAACTAGGAAACCTGATAATGCGGAGGTGAAGCTTCCTTCCGCAGATGAGGAATCTGAGCAGCAGAAGCAGAGCCATCATCAGTGTGTTTGTGTCCGTCTGTGAGTCTCCATCATCAGTCATGAACCTGCTGCTGCTGCTGCTCTGTGTCCTGCTGGAGATCCTGGCCATCAGCTGTGAGTACAGAGCAAACATTACTATACATTATATATACGCACATTTTAAAATTCCCATTGGCATTTTAAAATCCTAATCAATATATTTCATAACAAAATGAACTTTTTTTTGTATAATAAGACCACGTTGTTAATGTTAATGCAAAAAAAGTAAAAATGTAATATGGTAAATGGCATATTGTATAACATTTTAGAACGAAATATAGAAAGAGAAAACACGCATTTTGATATAATATGTGTAAAAAAAAGTCACATGGTTAAAATGTTATTTATAAGGTAACAACAATACTAATATACAAAGCTAATAATGTGTAATGTAAAATCAAATATATATCTTAACAGCAAAATAAGTATCTTTTCTGCACCTGAATTTAAGTTCTGCTTTGGTAGGACCTCAGCAGATTGTGTCTCAGAAATTCCTTGAAATATATTTGGAAATATTTAGTAAAATTGTAAAAATAAAAATTTATTAATTAAACTAAATCTATTACATTTTCATTTAAATGGTGCATTCTATTATTTAAAAAATGATTAAAAAGAGCCTGTTGAAACTTTTGCTTGGGAAAAAAATGAATGAATGAATAAATAAATACATTCTTTCATGAATTAATTTTCTTTAGCTTAGTTCCTGATTTTAAATAAATAAATAAATTAATTAATAATAAAGTAAATAAATAAATAAATAAGTTTTCCTTCAGCTGAGCCCTGATTTTAAATAAATAAATAAATAAATAAATACATTTATTAATTAATTATTTAATGAATGAATGAATGAATGAATGATTGATTGAATGAATGAATAAATAAATAAATAAATAAATTCTTTCATTCATTAATTTTCCTTCAGCTTAGTCCCTGATTTTGAATATATAAATAAATAAATAAAAGAATAAATAAATAATAAAGTAAATAAATAAATAAATTAATTCATTCATTTTCCTTTGGCTGATCCCTGATTTTAAATAAATAAATAAATAAATAAATAAATGAATAAATACTTTTATTTTTTCATTCATTTTCCTTCGGCTTAGTCCCTGATTTTAAATAAATAAATTAAATAATACAGTATATAAATAAAGTAAATAAAGTAAATAAAGTAAATTAATTAATTAATTCATTTTCCTTCGGCTGATCCCTGATTTTAAAAAAATAAATAAACATATAAATAAATAAACTAATAATTTGATTAATTGATTAATTAATTCATTCATTAATAAAGTAAATAAAGCAAATTAATAAAGTAAATTAAGTAAATTAATAACGTAAAGTAAATAAATAAATAAATTTTCCTTCGGGTGATTCTTGATTTTAAATAAATACATTAATAAATTAATAAATAAATTATTTATTTACGTAAATAAAGTAAATCAATAAAGTAAATAAATAAATAAATAAATTACTTAAGTAAATAAAGTAAATCAATAAAGTAAATAAATAAATACATAACTAACTAACTAACTAACTAACTAACTAACTAACTAACTAACTAACTAACTAACTAAATAAATAAATAATAAAGTAAATAAATAAAATTAATTAATTAATTAATTTTCATTTGGCTGATCCCTGATTTTAAATAACTATATTATTTCATTATTTCTTCATTTTCATTCATTTCATTTGTCCCTGATTTTAAACAAATAAATAAAATTAATTAATAAAAAAAAAAAAAAAAAAAAAACACTATCTTTAGTTCAAGATTTGCTTGTCAGATTTTTATCTTGAGAATAAGACTCAAAACTCTACATTTTATTATATTTACTCAGTGTTACAGAAGTAACACTAATGCTTAATGCAAACACAAATAAACCCCAGAACTCCACAATAATTAAAAAGTAAAATGCTTGACCAATTTTTTTACATGTGGTTGAAGTTTTGTCAGTGGTATGATTTATTGCATAACAGAAATATGTGAACAAACCACCATTTTGTTTCATTGATGGATGAACCCTTCATCCTGACAGCCCTGATCTGAATGCATCTTCACTGAAGGAAATCAGGATCGTTTTTCATTTTCAACAAAACCTCCGCCGAAACGCTTGAGCATGCGTGCGAGATCAATTAATCCATCTGACACTAAAGTTCAACACTGTTTACTCTTTTATTCAGCTAAAGTCAATGACACACAGCAGCAAACAAAAGATGAACATAACCTGTTCATTTGTGGGAATTCAAAATATAATATTTCCTCACGTTGAAAACTTAAACTCGCTGCTAATCCTCGTGAGGTGGTCATTCAATCAATGTTATATAATCTGTTCAATGCAGCGCGTATACATTTCACACCGTTTCACACGGGCTATTATTGTATAGGATTACTTGAACGGTAGTATGTACAACTGGCTAATTGTTAGACGACAATCAATATACCCAAGGGCCACTTGTATGCCAGAGTTAACACTAACATCATCATTTAAGCCAAGACACAGCAGGAGAATAAGGTAAAGATTTACTGTAACTAATACTTATTATATAAACATAATTCCTTAGATGATTGGTTACATTAAAGATAGCAGCATTTTTATTATTATTAAAGGTTTTGTGCTCTGCTGTATTATATTATGACTTTTCTATTACAAATAATATATGCAAATTTGTCTTTTTTGGGCATAATTTGCATATACAGTGCTCAGCATAACGGAGTTCACAACATTTTGAAAATGAATATTTTTATCCATTTCTCAGTGAATATAGGCAATGTATTTTGGTGCATTTAAACAAAACAGATTTATTAAAATAATATTTTAGTCACCAAACATATTTAGAAATTGAAAGATAATACAAGTCAAGCAAAATATTGGGAAAAAAAAAATTAGAACCTACAAAATTTCAACTAAATTTTTAAATTTTGTTTTTGCTTCTCTTGATTTTTCTTTTTTAAATTTGTGTTTAATATTTTTTTCTATAGCATATAAATTTAGGTGTACTAGTTTTTGGACCGTTATCGTAAGTTATTTTGTTAGATTTGCTCCAGATTTGGCTTTAGTACTGACTAATCTAATGTATATGCACAAATATAACATACTGTGTAGCTTCCTATTAAAATATAAATTTAAAAGATAGATTTGTGAGGGGTGTACTTATTTATGCTGAGCACTGTATAAACGTAAGATTAGCAATACAAATATCATAAAATCTACGACTTATAACATCTACAATTTTTTTTACGATCTTTTATGAAAGAATTTATGACTTTTGTCGAATTTGTTAGAAATACGTTATTAGCAACAACAACAGGTCAGATTCACCTAGGAAAAAAAAAGTTTTGGGGATTTAGGAAATCTCTTAAGTATTACAGCAAGAAAAAATGTTTTGGGATTTAGAGATTTTATCAAATATTGTGTCCAGCAGGAATTTTTTTTTTTTTTTTTGTGATTTAGGGAATCTATTTTTATCAAATATTGTAACCGTAAGAAAAATAAAAGTTTTAGGGATTTAGGGAATATTTTAATCAAATATTGCAAACATTTTTATGACTTGTTGGAAAGTTTTTTTTAATGATTTTTATGATATTTTATGAAAACAACAACAACGATGGATTTAGAGAATCTCTTTATCCAGTTTTGTGAACAGCAATATTTAGAGAGTTTTGGGATTTAGAGAAAAAAGGTGTTTAGGATTTAGTGAATATTTTAATCGAATATTGAGTAGAACATTTTATGGCTTCTTGGAAAGTCTTTTTAAAAGATTTTTTTAATAAAAGATTGTATGACTTTTGTTGAATTTTCTAAAAATATGTAAACAACAAATTTAAAGACTGAGGTCAGGTTCATCCAGGCAAAAAAAGGAAGGGAAGGTTTTTGGAATTTAAGGAATCACTTTATCCAATTTTGTGAACAGCAATAAAAAAGATGTTGGTATTTATGGAATATTTTAATATTGCAAACATTTTATGAGATCTTTTTTTAATGATTTTTATGATCTTGCATGAAAGATTTTATGACTTTTGTTAAATTTGCTAGAACAACAAAAAAAATGAACACTGAAGTCAGGTTCATCCAGTCAACAAAAAAAAGTTTTTGGGATTTAGGGAATCTCTTTATCAAGTATAGTGAACAGCAAGAAAAAAATGTTTTGGGATTTAGAGAAAAAAGGTTTTTGCGATTTAGAGAATCCATTTTTATTGAATGTTGTGAACAGTAAGTAAAAAAAAGTTTTTGGGATTTAGGGAATATTTTATTTGAATATTGCAAACATTTTATGACTTGATAGAAAGTTGTTTTAATGATTTTTGTGATTGTTTATAAAAGATTTTGTCACTTTTGTTGAAAAAAAAGAACACTGAAAAAATGTTTTGGGATTTCGAAAATCAATTTTTATCAAACATTGCAAACTGAGGGGAAAAAAAGTTTTTTTTTGTGATTTAGGGAATCTATTTTTATTGAATATATTGAACATTTTATGTGATCTTTTATGAAAGATTTGATCCTTTTTTATATGATAGAAATACGCCATTAGCAACAACAACAAAAATGTAAGGTTCATCCAGAAAAAAAAAAAAAGATTATTGGATTCAGCGAATCTCATTAAGTATTGTCCCTATCAAGTATTGTGAACAGCAAGAAAAAATGGTTTTGGGATTTATAGAATATTTTAATTGAATATTGCAAACATTTATGACTTGTTCGAAAGACTTTTTAAATAATTTTTCTGATCTTTTATGAAAGATTTTGCTGCTTTTGTTGAATTTGCTGGATGGCGCTTCATTCCACTGTGGCGACCCCTGATAAACAGGGAATAAGCCGAAGAAAAATTAATGAATGATGAATGAATTTGCTGGATGAAAGATGTTGTGACTTTTGTTGAATTTGCTAGCAATCGGAAATCAAAAAATTTAACTAGATATTGTGAAAAGTGAGAAGGGGGTTTAGGGAGTATCTTTTTATCGTAAATTGTGAACAGCGAGGAAAAGACAATTTTCAGGATTTAGGGAATTTCTTATTATTAAACACTGCAAATACCAAGAACAAAATAATTTTCACAATTATTTATAAAATAAAAGGATGAGGTAAATTATGTGAGAACAATAAATCTGTGGAGTTGTTAAAGTGATGATTTATGGCTCAGTACATATAAACAGAAACTCATCTTGAGGAAATTACCTTTACAAATATGTTTTGTAATTGAAATCTAGAGACACAAACTGATAAACATGAGCTAAAAAAAAAACACTTAAATGTGTATTTTGGGATATTTCTTTACATTAGTTAAAATTATGTACATAAAGAAAATTACATACGCAAGGAGATCCAAATGCCGCATCCATTTGTGACGTGCACTGGAAATATTAGGACTCCGTTCACAATTTTAGACATGCAAAAAACCCATTTACCATGCATTGTTCAGGATTGACTTACAGTAAAACCGATTTGGTTACGTTAAGTTACGCTCAACCCTTTCAAGACAAAGGCACACATTGAGAGTGTCCTCCATGTGTCCTGTGACTAACTTTGCTGGTTTGTTTGGCAGGTCAGGATGTGATACAGGCCCGTATCGTGGGCGGATACGTCCCTGCACCATACTCCATCAAGTACATTGTGTCAATTCAGAGTGCCACTGGCCAGCACTTTTGTGGCGGGACCTTAATTAACAAATACTGGGTGCTGACTGCAGCACACTGCAACATTGGGTAAGTGGAACTCTCATGTAGATGGTCATACAACTACCCGAATTGCTTTCTGTAGCCTAAATAGCAAAGTGGTACTAGCAACACCAAGGTTGTGGGTTTGATTCACAAGAAAAGCACTAGTATTTACGTTTTCCAGCACAAAAAGGCCCAAGACGTGTTTGCTACAATTTGTTGCTATTTTCAGATCAACGCAACCCTAATTTCCCTGTATTGTGCTACATTGATTAAATAGCAAATCCATTTGCACCACTTTGTGGACTCATGGGTGTTCCGGTCTAGAAAGAAGGTCTGTTAAAGCGCATTGTTGGCACGTTGTTATTTTGAGGAAGTAAAATAGACTGCGCATTTGACCAGCTGAAAGTCTAAAGTCCAGTGCAGAGCACATTAGTTATGCACCCATGCAGGTCCCAACGCTTACACATTACTTAATACACACAGGATGTATAGCAACACACTAATATCTTTAAAAGTGAAAAAGAATTAAAGGATTAAAACATTACAAAAATTATTATTTTCTATATAAATATAAAAAACACAACCTCCATGCCTTCTTCACCTCGGGGGGCTTTTTTCACTTTATTCATGACAATTTGAATTTGTATAACATTATTATTATTATTAGCAGGTATTGCTTATTATATGCATATTTATATTTGTTTTAATAAAAACAAGTTAAGATTTGTCAGCCTGTCGGGTTTTGGAGACATCTGCATCACCATATGGGTCATAAGAATAGGACGCGTGTTTGGATATAACTCAGTTTTTTTATCACACTTCGTTATTATTGTTCATTTATTTGTTTGCTGGAAATTTGAACTGAATTTAGAAACAAATCTTTGCACTTAATTATTAAATAAAAAATTAATTACGTAGGCTAATGGATGTTTTCAGCAGAGTGCGTACAAACAGTTTCCTTATCCACGAAAGTAAAGAAGTAAAGTAAAGAGTAAAAGTAAGTAAAGAGAAAGTAAAGTGGCCAATAGGGGGAGGCTCGTTCTTTATCCTCGCTACAGATGCTCTGTTTAACTGTTTTCTTGCTAGTGAAGCATTCAGTTTTACAAAGTCCGCCATGTAAATAGCAAATGCACCTTGGCGTGACGCAAACTGACTCTTAAAGGGAATGGGAGATGAGACTCTGATTGGTTTATTCTCAAAACACACCCATAACTCATTAAGAGAATAAGCACAGCCCTGTTAGATCATGCGCGACAGCGCAAACCATATTTTTCCATCCTTAAAATAGCAAAAGTGGATTCGGACATGCCCTTAATGCTTTTGCGCCCTGCGCTTCAGACTTTGTGCCTAGATTGTTAAAATAGAGCCCAAAGAGTAAAGCATTGGGTTACACCAAGGTTGTGGGTTCGATCCCCCAGGGAAAGCAAGAACTAGAGATAAAAAGTGTACCTTCGTTAAATTATGCCAAATAAAAAAAAAATGTGCGCTAAATTGCTTCCTTTTATAAATGGAAGTTGCTTTTTTGATTCCTGTAATTCAAATGCAATGCCAATGTCCTGGGTTTGATTCCCAGGGAAACCAAGAACTAACAATTGAAGTGTACCTTCTCTAAATTGAGCTAAATGGAAGTCACAAGAACTAGCAATAAGAAGCATGTCCTTGTTAAATTTTACTAAATGAAAATCACTAAACGGCACTGAATGGAAGTTCCTATTTTGCTTCCTGCAACTCACATGCAATGCCAAACCGTAGCTCAAACAGTAAAGCATAATGCCAGTAATATTAAGGTTATGGGTTTGATTCCCAGGTAATGCAAGAACTAGCAATATAAAGTGTGTCTTAGTTAAATTGGGCTAAATGAAAATTGCTAAACTGACCTAAGTGGAAATTGCTATTTTGCTTCCTGCAACTCAAATGCAATGCCAAACAGTGGCTCAAACAGTAAAGCATTGTGCTAGTAACATCAAGGTTGTGGGACTGATTCCCAGGAAAGCAAGAACTAACAAAAAAGCATCAGCAAGGTTGTGGGTTTGATTTCCAGGGGAAAGTAAGAACTAACAACAAAAAGTGAACCTTTGTTAAATTTAGCTAAATGAAAATCGTTAAATTGCTTCCTGCACTAAGTGGAAGTTGCCATTTTGATTCCTGTAATTCAAATGCAAAGCCAATGTTGTAGGTTCGATTCCCAGGGAAACCAAGAACTACCAAAAAAAGTGTACCTTTGCTTAATTGAGCTAAATGAAAGTTGCTTAATTCCTGTAAGTCAAATGCTAAAATATGGTGCTAGCAATGCTAGTGCTGTGTGCTCTATTGCCATCAAATCTAATTGAAACACTAACAAGAACTTCTATACAATTTGTACATTTAATGCAATAAAAGTCACTAAATTGCTTTCTGTAGCTCAAGTAGTGCATGATGCTAACACCAAGGCTATGGGTTCTATTCCCAGGAAAAGCTAAAACTAATAATAAATGTGTATATTTAAATGCAATGTAAATTGCTAAATTGGATCTAGTAGCTCAAATAGTACAGCATTGTGCTAGCAACAAAAAGGATGTGGGTTTGATTTCCAGTAAAGCAAGAATTAACAAAAAAAGTGTACCTTTGTTAAATTGAGCTAAATGAAAAAATTGCTTCCTGCACTAAATGGAAGTTCCTATTTTTGTTCCTGTAACTCAAATGCAATGCCGATGTTGTGGGTTCGATTTCCAGGGAAACCAAAAACTAACAAAAAAAAGTGTACCTTCACTAAATTGAGCCGCTTAATTCCTGTAACTCAAAAAATATGGTGCTAGCAATGCTAGTGTTGTGGGTTTTATTCCCAATGAAACTAATACTTGAAAAAACTAATAAAAACAATGTGTGCCTTTAATGCAATGTGAGTTGCTAAATTGCTTCATGTAACTCAAATTGTAGAGCATTGTGCTAGCAACAAAAATGTTGTGGGTTCGATTCCCAGATAAAGCAAGAACTAACAAAAAAAGTGTACCTTTGTTAAATTGAACTAATTTAAAACCGCTAAATCGCTTCCCGCACTAAATGGAAGTTGCTAGTTTGCTTTCTATAACTCAAATTCAATGCCAGTGCTGTGGGTTCGATTCCCAGGGTAACCAAGAACAAAAAAAGTGTATCTTCGCTGACTGGAAGTCGCTTAATTCCTGTAACTCAAATGCTAAAATATGGTGCTAGCAATGCTAGTGTTGTGGGTTTTATTCCCATCAAATCTAATTGAAAAAACTAACAAGAACTAATATAAAATCCGTACCTTTAATGCAATATAAGTTGCTAAATTGATTTCTGTAGCTCAAGTAGTAAAGCATGGTGCTAGCAACACCAAAGATGTGGATTCTATTCCCATGAAAAGCAAGACCTAATAATAAATGTGTTATTTTACATAAAATGTAAGTTGCTAAGTTGAATCCAGTAGCTCAAATAGTAGAGCGTTGTGCTAGCAGCAAAAAGGTTGTGGGTTCGATTCCCAGTAAAGCAAGAATTAACAAAAAAAGTGTACAGTATCTTAGATAAAAATGTGCTAAATGAAAATTACTAAAATGCTTCTTGCGCTAAATGGAAGTTGCTATCCTGTAGCTCAAATGCAATGTTACGGATGTGGATTCTATTCCCATGAAAAGCAAGACCTAATAATAAATGTGTTATTTTAAATGCAATTTAAGTTGCTAAATTGGACACAGTATCTCAAATAGTACAGTATTGTGCTAGAGTTATGGTTACCCATAACAAACATCGATTCCCAGGAAAGCAATAATTAACAACAAAATGTGTACTTTTGTTAAATTGCACTAAATAAAAATTGTTAAATTGCTTCCTGCACTAAATGGAAGTTTATTTTGCTTCCTGTAACTCAAATCCCATGCCAATGTTATGAGCACGATTCCCAGGGAAACCAAAATCTACCAAAAAAAGTGTACCATCCCTAAATTGAGCTAAATGGAAGTCGCTTAATTCCTATAACTCAAAAAATATGGTGCTAGTAGTGTTGTGGGTTCTATTCCCAATTAAACTAATTCCTGAAAAAACTTACAAGGACTAATAAAAAAAAGGGTCACTTTAATGCAATGTGAGTCGCCAAATTGCATCATGTAGCTCAAATTGTAGAGCATTGTGCTAGCAACAAAAAAGTTGTGGGTTCGATTCCCAGGAAAGCAAGAACTAACAAATAAAAGTGTACCTTCACTAAATTTCGTTAAAGTGAATCACTAAATTGCTTCCTGTAACGCAAATGCTAAAGAATGGTGCTAGCAATGCTAATGTTGTGAGTTCTATTCCCAACAAAAGCAAGATCTAATAATAAAAATAAATGTGTATCTTTAATGCAATGCAATATATTATTGGAACAGCATATTTGTGCTTGTATATATTATATATAACATTTACTCATTACAAGTAGGGGGCAGCATGGTGGCTCAGTGGTTAGCACTATCGCCTCACAGCAAGAAGGTCGCTGGTTTGAGTCCTGGCTGGGCCAGTTGGCATTTCTGTGTGGAGTTTGCATGTTCGCGTGGGTTTCCTCTGGGTGCTCAGTCCAAAGACATGCACTGTAAGTGAATCGGGTAAGCTAAATTGTTTGTAGTGTATGAATGTGAGAGCGTACGGGTGTTTCCCAGTACTGGGGTGCAGCTGGAAGGGCATCCGCTGCATAAAACATATGCTGGAATAGTTGCTGGAATAGGTGACCTCTGAAATAGCGATTAAGCCGAAGGAAAATGAATGAATAAATTAATAATTATTATAAGTAAATATTCCAAGCTACTTGAACATAAACAATTGGAATGATACAGGCAAAAAAACTGAAAGCCACATAATAAATGGGAGTTTATCTGTCTGTCTGTCCAAAATCATGATCAATACTTGTAATAGAGATAATAAAGAAAAAAAATGATCATCATCATGTTATGTGCCATGCAGGTGCTTCAGAAAATACGTCCTTACTTTCTATTAATGAGAATAATATTGTATAGTATAGTACATCCTACAATCCCATAATATAATTTTTATATCTTCACATTTTTTGCACATTAAGGTCTTAACAGTGTACTCTAAAGATGAATAACGGTGAAATATAACAAAAGTGCATTTACAGTAGGTGTATCTACAGTCAATAATCAGTGTTTATGTGTCTCCAGGGAAGCCAACATGAGGATCGTGGCTGGAGATTATTCAGTGGGATTATATGAGGGGATGGAGCAATTTCGCAGGCCTCATGTTTTAATACCTCACCCACAATACGACAGAAGCACCAATAACGCAGACATCATGCTCATTAAGGTGAGACGTTTCAATCAATGCTCCTGTGTTACACCAACTGACCGTCAGAGCTGTGAATCATTGAATCCTTTCATGCATACCAAATGAATACAATGATCCAGCATCAAGTCACATTACAGGAAGTGACGGACACCTGTCTTGATGCGTGCATTTTTAATTTCTTTTGCTATATATAATATACTATAGCATTTTGGCAATTGTATTTGTCAATTATACATCATTAACCTGCATGAGTTAAAATCAGGTTTGATCACCTAATGATTCAATAGTTTGTACTTATTGGTGTAACGGTACTACAAAAATGCTTCAATTTTATTACACATGTAAACAAAAACCTTTAGAAAGTAATAGACATGTAGACAGATTTTTAATCTCAAAATATGACAATGTGATAACATTATTTGCTCCACTAAAAAAATGAAGGTCTCAGGGGTTTATAACGACATGAGGATGAGTAACAGATTTAGAATTCCGGGTTGAACTAACCCTCAAATTGGTTCTTGCTCTGACCTGTGCAGCTGCAGTCTCCAGTCTATCTGAACAGCTACGTGTCTCTGGTCCCGCTGCCACGTCAGGACGCAATGGTAGCCGTGGGTCGCCTATGCAGTGTCTCTGGCTGGGGTTTCACCACTCCAACAGGAGGCATCTCTTCAATCCTGCGCACAGTAAAGCTGCCCATCGTGTCCACCGCTGTGTGTAACGGCACCGACTCATTTAATGGAAACATCACCGACAACATGATCTGTGCAGGGTACAGTGCAGGAGGAAAAGACGCATGCAAGGTGAGACAACCGATGTACACTTATAATGTGCTGTAATGCTACTGAAAATCATGATTATAATGTATAAACTGGAATCCTTATAGCAGATGGTCACAGTTTACACCATGATTTAGTAAAAGATTTGGTATACTGTGTGATATTGTGGTCATAAATTGCAATTTTTTCCAATTCTAATGAGCACAGGCTTGGGCAGTGATCCATACATCACAACTTCATCTAAATAAGGAATCAATTAATAAAAACCAAAACATTTATACAGAATAAACCACTGCGGACTATTACCACCACAGAATTGAAGGGATTGACTGGACTGTGACCTTTTTTTCAGCCATTATGTGGGTGTCACATTGTTTAGCAAGCTGTTTAATTGTTTGTGCTACTTGCTGCTGTAAATGACTGGGTCTAATTATAAATTATAAAATGTGTTGCCTTATATTTGCTAAATATATTTAGTTATGCGAACAACTAAATGTTAAATGGATCTTATTTGATAGCAGAGAGCATCTTTTTAATAAGCTAGCATTTGTAGTTAAATGATAAATGAATAAAAAAAGGCTTGACATTTTATCTGGGAAGGTTTAAATTGTATTTAATCAGGTCAGAAAAAACTTGCAGAAATTAAGGACTTGACTAAATGGCTGAATAAATAAGATACAAATGCCTAAATATATATATGGCTGTATATCGGCACTGGTGGGAGGCTTGCGTTGACTCAATGTTGCAGGCCGAGTGCCTTAGTGTCCCACCTGTGACGATACACTGTGTACAGCCATATCGCACTGCTATGAGTGTGATATTGCATTTATACAACAGTTTGACAGCATAATCGTGTATATAAAAAAGAAAATCACAACAATTAACCCAAAAAAAAGCCAAAGCAAAGCAAACACTACCAGATTACTATGGTATAAATACAGCAATACACCATACAAAAGAGAGAGATCGACTTAGAATGTCACTTACCTGTTTTAAAACGTTTTGATCAGCTGTAATTTAAAATTACACAGATTTTTTTCACTCCTAAGCACTTATTGTGCGGTCTCTGTTGCAATTTTGTGGCGTAATGTCTTTGTTCGTCTCCATGACAGGCTAATGGCCTCCAAAAAGATAAATATTTTTAAATAGGCACTATCCTTATAAATAAACTGGGTAACACTTTATTTTGATGGTCCATTTGAGTATTAGTAGACTCTCTGCTTAATATCTGTTGATACTGACATTTAACAATCCTTCAACAGACATTTAACTGACTATAAGAAACTTTGCAAGTACACGTCAACTTACACTAACCCTAACACTAACCCCAACCCTAACCCCAACCTAACAACCTACTTATAATCTACTGAGAATTAGTTGCAATGTATCTTAAATTCAACTAACGGACCATCAAAATAAAGTGTGACCATAAACTGCATAGTTGCAATCTAAACAACTACTTTCTTGATTAAAAGCCTAAAAGTACATTATGTTGTGCAACAGCTGCAGTATTTGTCAAACTGTCATGAGTCTATTTATCTGCTGTCATTCCATGTGGGTGGAGTAATACACAAGGGTGAAAAGGCTGTAAGAGTGAAGTTATTGCAGAATATCACACGGCTATCAGTCAATCAGATTCGAGAACCAGACAGAACTGCTGTATAAATATATATATATATTTTAGAAAGCTTCCTACACTCACCAAGTCTGCATTTATTTGATAAAATTACAACAAAACAGTACTATTATAAAATGATCCATTAGAAATTATTTGAATATTCTAATTTGTTTGATAATTTCCTTTACTGATTAATAGAATGTTCAAAAGAGCATCATTTCTTATATAAAGTCATACAATCTTTTGTAATATTTTAAATGTCCTTGACAAATAAACATATTACTTTATAAAAAATAAAGAAATAATAAAAAAAACAACAACTTTTGAATCATAATTTAAATAATGTTGTTTTTTTTTTAACTGATGCCATAACCCGAATGGTTTCAGTGTATTTACAGTATCTACCGGGTTCCCATTTGCTATGCAATGATAAATTTTGTGTTGAAAGCCTTTTCTCGGTTTCTTCACAAATGTCCACTGATTTGCTGACATTTCCATATGTCAAGTTCATCTCAACTTATACCAAATGCAATATACTCTGGGCACCATCCTGGATGACAACCCGAACTTTGAGGCCAACACAAATTTTATTTGTAAATCAACAATGCGAATCAACGATTGTTATATCAGAGGAAGTTGAAAGGATTTAATGTAGATAGGCCTCTTCATAGGTCTCCTAAGAAAAGGCCTCTCTTAGGGAAATAGGCCTCTTCTCCTCTTCTGTTATTGAGTCTCTTTTAACTTTTGCACTAATATGCTGGTATGGTAGGTTAAGGGTGACAAGTAAAAACAGACTTACAAAAATTGTTCAGCTATCTCAAAAGATTATGGGATCAAATCTTTACAGCATTGGGCATGTGTATGAAGTGAGAGTCATACAGAGAGCTATGTCCATTTTAGCAGATGAGAACCACCCACTTTGTTCCAAGTTTTGTCTCCTGCCATCAGGCAGAACGTATACTTATTTCAGACGAGCTAGGTCCAATAGATAATTAAATTCATTTGTTCCAATTGCCGTTGGATTACTTAACAAGCTGATGCAAGCTGAGAACTCATGCATATGAATTGTATTGCTTACTGTTATTTCTATGTTGTTTGTGTGTTGATCTGTATCAGCTATGGCTGTGAACCAAATTGCCCCTCAAAGACAATAAAGAAATTCCAATCCAATCCAATCCAATACAATCTAGCTCCAGTTTAACCTCCTGTCCAAAATCATCTCAATATGACTCTGTTTTTGCAGGGGGATTCTGGAGGGCCTCTGGTGTGTGAAGGCCGCGTCTATGGCATCGTGTCCTGGGGCAATGGCTGCGCTGATGCCCAGTATCCCGGCGTCTACACAGCAGTCTCACGGTTTCGCCAATGGATCGATGCAACTATATTTGGCTTTTATGGAAGATGCCTTACGGACTAAACCTCAGTGTTACCTCAGCACTACCCCTAAACAAACTTGAAACATGCCAACTTGTACAAGCTTACTTCTATTTTGAAAAGTTAGGACCTCTGATGAAGTTCAGACGAGTAACACTGCTGTTCAGAAACGGCACATCTGTTCCTCAACGGCGGGTAGAGATTTTTTTTAAACACAGTAGTTTGTATGTTCGTTAAATGTGCCATATTGCTGCTTCTCTGTAAAGTTGCTGAAAACTAACCTTAGGTGAAGGAATGTTTTCTGAAAAACACAACAACTACAAATTATTTTAAATGGAATGGTACATGTGAGCAGGGGCGGACTCAATAAGCGAGGTAAGCAGCCGCTTGGGGCAATTTAGGGGGCCCTAACCAATGCCAAGAAGCCTATGTTAATCATGTAGCTCTTTTATCCTCCTAGGGCCCGAGTGTCCACATACGTGGACAGCACATTTTTAGCTATTAAGTGGCTATTTAAAATACTTTGAATGTTTTATATTTTGTTACAGACATACTGTACAGTGTCATCCTGCAACTGTTTTGCAGCATATGAAATGTCCCAAACCCTAAAAAAACTATGTTAAATATGCATAAAAGAAAATTCGGGAAAAAGTGTTTTATGTAAATTCGGACCACAAGTCCACATATATGGACATAATTTTTCTCTAAAAGTACATCATATCAAAAGATGATACTTAGATTTTTATTCTAATTAGGTTCCAATAAGCCCAAATAGCAAAGAGAAATAAAAAATGCATTTAAAAAAATACCTTGGGCCTTTTTTTATCATACAGTATATCTGGTTGTAATCATTAAGATTTTAATGTTATTACTTATTTTAATGTTATTACTGAATTTACTGTATTTCATTTTACATTAAGAAGATAAAGGTTCAGTGTATTTACTAAAACAACAACAAACAACAACAACAAAACTAATCAACAGAGAAAAGAAATAGTTTTGAGTTTCAATGCTTGGGCCCCATACCAGGAATTGCTTAGGGCCCCCAAATCAAGTCCACCCCTGCATGTGAGTAACTATTTAACTTTAAAATGAATGCAATCAAATAGATTATGAGTTGGACCCTAAGAATCCAATTATATACTTACAAAGATATTTTATTATATGTATATATATATATAAAGAGAAAAGTGTGTTTTGTCACACCTGTATAATTTTACAAAATGTTAACAAAATTTTTACAAAATGTTAACAAAATATATATATTATAAAGATATATATTTGATAATAAGAAACCTTGGTAACACTTCACAATAAGGTTGTATTAGTTAATGCATGTACTAACATGAACAAACAATGAACAATACATTTACAACAGTGGTTGTTCAATTTTAGTTAACGAAAATACAGTTCATTCAGTTAACCCAAGGTGCATTAACTAATGTTAACATGCATGAATTTGGACGTTAATAATGCAGTAGTAAATGTTGAACTATGATTAATAATGCATTAGTAAATGTTGGACTTAATAAATGCTGTACAAACATTGTTCATAAATAGTTCATGTTAGTAACTACATTAACTAATGAAACTTTATTGTAAAGTGTGACCAACACCTTTCCTAAAAACCTTTAAGAATGATTTTTGAGGGATCACACTTATGACTTTTCTATTGCATGAATAAATTAGATTTTAAAATATGTATTTAAATGTTAAACTATATATTACATATACTAAAATGAAAAAGAGAAATGTTTTGTAATGTTTTAAGTTTTTATATTTTTTAAAAGTGTATTATCTCATACTATTACTGTTTGTAATGTATTTTGGTTAAATAAATGCAGACTTGGTGAGCACAGAAGTCTTATCATTTATACACTGTTTTACCAGGTTATGGCCATCATATTTTACCATTTCACCATAATAGTCATAATTAACTGTTAATATAATAATAACAGTCTACCAATAATTTCTTATGTTATGATATGGCAATATTTGTCTAAGCTGCAATATACATCTGAAAAATCTGGAATTTGAGGGTTGGAAAAAACTATATTATAGCTCCCAGCCTTATTGGCCTAGAAAATAGCAACTTTTCATTTTTGTTTTGTTCTTAGTTCACAGTGTAACTACAAAAGAGTCAAGCTTTCAAATGGACAAATAATTGAAACTCTTTGGTCATTTTTGAGCGAGATGCTAACGGTCTAATCTGATTCAATGCACTATGCTAAGCTAAAAGTGCTTCCACCAGACCTGGAGATTGGCTGAATAGATTCGAAAATGGTACATCTTATCTGTTTAACTCTATAGGAATGGTAAAATGAGCCTATATATAAACAAATCACTTTGGTTATGAAGCGTTCTGAAACACTTGAGCAAAAACACTACCACATACTCGGCTATTGTCAACCCAGGCTCATTATTGATACGTACCCATACTGTATATACATTTCTGGAGATTGCGAAATATGTCGCAGGAGGTACGTTTTTTTGCAGTTTTTGTAATCACAAATCCACCAGAGGCCGCTGTGTATGCTTTTTCAGATTTCATATTTCTCTTGCGAGTGTCATTCGCGCCTGCACTTCTCGCGTAAATCCACCAGAAACTGCTGTACACTGACTGACTGATTACCCCACCCACCCCCTTCTTTAAATCCAACCGATAGCACTTTCAAATACACCAATTACTGGCCCACCGCCTTCCCCAAACCCAACCAACAGTGTTTTTAAAAGCAATCCAGAAAAGCCCTCATGGCCGCCTGATTTTTACACTTTCAGGTCTTACCATGTTCTCTATTTACTTATTTATTTTACTTTTGTTTTTGTCTTACCTGCTTTCTGGAACCATTCTTCGCCAGACTCGAACCCCGTCCAGGTTAGGTGCAGTAGGACCGGTGGGTTGGGGGCTCGTCCGGGATGGGAGTGAGGTTAGGAGGGTAAGGCCAGTTAGCGAAGTGCTATGCAGGTAAACCTCACTCCTCTGACCTCAAAAGGTGCTCTAGCGACAGACGCTAGAGGCCATGGTCTTTAGCCTCCTTGTTCGAGCAACCGACTCCCATACAAAGTATTGCCAGTTTGATCCCAGCTCATACATGGTTGGGTGCAGTAGGACTAATAGGTTACAATGGTAACAGCGGTAAAGCCATCCACATGGAGGTTAGCGGTCAGCTGGTAGCGCGAAAAGAAACAGAAGCTGTTGGCGGTGTCATACCACCCTGTATCGTTCATTTTAAAGATGAAATGCAGCCTTACAAACCTATGGCTACATAATTCGCGCTCCCCAGAAATGTATACGGGGGTACGTTTTCACACTGAGCCTGTGTTGGCCATTTTTGTGTATATTTGTTTGTCCTTTCTTTTAATCTATTCACCTTATTCTCCACGTACAAGCGGGCGCAGCCATTTTAATCATTTTAGCTCGAGACTTCCAGTCTCATTCACTTCCATTCATTTTTAGACGTTAAAAACAGCTCGTTCTGCTGCTTGATGTTGCAAACTGAGGTTTTCTTATTATATTATTCTATTTTGTCTGTATAATCATGCAAACACTTGTTTGTACAGCGAGTAGTTTGACCGTTTTTAGCCGTTTATTATTCATAGTCATTTCTCCCATAGGCCACTGAATCGGAAGTTCTAAAACAAATCGCAAAAACGAGCGCACTTCCGCATTCAAGAATAAGGTCAATACCAGGGGTCATCAACTATATTTGTCAGAGGGCCAGAGTTTTACCAGACAGTCTCCTTGGGGGGCCGGACCCCCAATAAGAAAGTCAAATAAAAATCTCATTTTGGCTTAACATTTTGTTTAATGTTTATACTTTTTAATTCTTATACTTTTGCGATTTTTTTTGACAGATATTGCGATTTTGATTTGATTTGCAATTTAATTTTGTAGTCAAGTGAATAATTCAATAATCTGTATTTTAGCTTCTTACTGCTAAAATGCAGTGATTGTTAGTTAAAAAAGGAGCTTAAAAGATATTACCTTATATTAGCAAACATCTCTGAAATTGTACTTTATATATATATATATATATATATATATATATATATATATATATATATATATATATATATATATATATATATATATATGTGTGTGTGTGTGTGTGTGTGTGTGTGTGTGTGTGTGTGTTTGTGTGTGTGTGTGTGTGTAATGAAAGATAATAAACTTGTATATTAAAAGTATATTTTTATTTGTTTATTATAAATTTTCATTATTTTTTATAAAACTGTAATATTAAACTTACAGTTTAAATGCACATTTGTAAATAAACACTTAAAATAGTAAAATAGTGTGATAAGCAATTTGACAAAATGGTTTAAAATATATTTTGGTACATCAAAAAGTGTGTTTATGATAACCATCTGACAAGAAAATGCAGCAAAAATTAGTTCTTAAAATGTCACTAAAATGTAATATTTATATCTCATAATTAAATAGAAAATCAGGCGAATAACTGCAAAAATAACCCATTCAAAAAGCTGGCTACAGGCCTGACAGTGTAAAGTTAAAAGAATGTTTATTAACTGATAAAGAGAAAGTTTAATAAAGACTTCTGTTTATTTTAGCCGTAGTGCAAATGAAACATGTCTCATATAGGAGTATTAATTTAAGATGGAGCACAGGCTGTAGTTTTTCTGACAAACTGTTTCAACTGAAATTGCACATGTTACTCTGAGAGATCAGGAGAACTGAAAGGCTGATATACTTTTATACTTTTGCATTTAGCTGTTTATTCTGCGTTAAAGCGAGGAAAACACGAGCATTAACGCCATTAGCATTATGTACTCATTCAGTAACGAACTCCAGTTTATGTGACTTACACTTTTCGTTGAAAAAGCTCTTTATGTCCTTTTCTGCCGCCATCCTCACCTGTGTGTGTCACAGACCTCACACACCTCATTCTTGCACGTGAAATTCACCTGCTGTTTAGGCGCTGCTTTCCTGAACGCAGCTACAGCCTCTCACATGACAACAGAGAAAGGCACAGCCTTTCTAGGTTAACATGTCTACATTAATATTGACAGCGTGATTTTTTTTTAAGTGAATTAAATTATCTGTGGGGATTCAATTCAATTCAATTCATCTTTATTTGTATAGCGCTTATACAATGTAGATTGTGTCAAAGCAGCTTCACATGGAAGATTATAGTGAATTGAAACAGTGTCAGTTCAGTTTTAAGAGATTAAGTTCAGTTCAGTTTAGCTCAGTTCAGTGTGGGTTAATAATCACTACTGAGAGTCCAAACACTGAGGAGCAAATCCATCGATGCGCAGCTCTACAGATCCCGAACCATGCAAGCCAGTGGCGACAGCGGCGAGGAAAAAAAAAAAAAAAAATAATAATAATTTTCAAATCTCGTCGCTGGTCTTGGATCGCATCAGTGGCGCTGCATAGTCTGAGGGCCTCAAGATGAGTACCCCCAGGTGGAAATACAGAATAAGGAGAATAATTAGCGTAGCTGCTGTTCATAGTGTATAAAAACAAGAAGCAAAATGCTGCGTGGGGCACACCATGCGTCAAACCGCTATGTAATGCATTGAGTGTATGCTTTGCTAAAAAGATAGGTCTTTAATCTAGTTTTGAAGAGTGAGAGTGTGTCTGAGCCTCGGACATTATCAGGAAGGCTATTCCAGAGTTTAGGGGCTATAAATGACATTACAATAGTTGGTCCTCCTTCGCGTCCCCTCCATCCATGCTAAATCTACGCCCCTGCTTTTTTAGCAAGACGCTCCTCATGTAGCCGTTCGCACTTTCCTGTTTGTTATTGTGGGCGTTTCGCATAGTTCGGTTGCGGAATTCTGATTGGGCAGTACGAAAGTGTGCTCACTCGAGCTAGTAAGACTGTCACACACAGACGACTGTCACACAGGCGGCAGTCATGCATTTGCTCTGAGCGTGGGAAGTTAAATAATATATATGTCATATCGCAGCCTCTTGCGATTAGCTAATCGCAACGTTCCAAATCGCGATTGTGATTCGATTTCGATTAATTGCACAGCCCTAGTGTGGACCACTATTTTCTTTTAGATCCTCACAATTTTGAAATCCAGTCGCGGGTCGGATTGAAGAGCTCAGCGAGCAGGATTCGGCCCGCGGGCCGCCAGTTGATGATCACTGATCTATTCTATCCCTAAATGATGTACTGTATGTGAATGACATTATCATTTTCAAAGACTTTTGTTTTTGAATGTTTACATGGAAAGTGATGGCAGTATTGTCAAAATCTTGCACTTGAAGTTTTCACATTTTAGTGTTTTCAGTCTTCCAAATAAAACGATTGCCATTTTAATTGTGACCTAAATGCACTCAAAAAATGACTTTTGCTGCTTGCTCAAACTACTTATTTAAAAAGAGATGAATCAACACAATTCTTGAGCTTTTATTTGGGACAACTTAATTGTTTTATGTTCAATCCACTTAAATTTGTTTAAAAAATTATGATTAAATTAAGTTAATCAATTTGTGTTGGGACAACAAGAAGGATTTGTGTGGAACCCAGCATTTTTTTACAGTGTGGCTCCTATAGAATGGACAATGAGACCAGATTCAGACTTCGATCGAATGTCATGTGCTGCTTTTAGAGAGAAATAAAGACTTATCTTGTCACTTAGAAGATCTTAGAATAAAACTAGATAACAGAAATTGGATACTG
>LR812541.1:42520161-42555161 GCA_903798195.1 Danio kyathit | reverse complement strand
AAAAAAAAAAAAACAGGGACAATTCCAAAATAAGGATGCATGCAAAAATGATTTAAAAATAGGATAATATGTAGAATAATGTATCCCAATTTAACCCAATTAAATGAATAAAAAAAATTAATTCACTAAACGACAAAGCAATTGTCAAACAGAGAGAGAGAGGGCTCTTCACGCCAGATAAAAAAAAAAGATCTAGCCAGATCCTGTCAGAAAATGTTTGTTTCTCCGTGTATCCAGAAAACAAGCCAGCGGAGCCACCCAATACCAAAACCTGTTAACCAGAATTCAACTGAATTGTCTCCTATCAATACAGGAGTTGACTGAATAAGCCAGAGAGGAGCAGAAGCAGGAGACGAAGTAATGATGATAAAGAAAGAGCAGGGTTTATTGAATAATCTTAGTTGCGTATGATTCAATGCTCAGACTTCGTCTGACCAGGATAAATCCAACAAGTCATATTATACCACATGCAACAGCAACGGACAATTACTGCTTCACAACATTGTTCAGTGACAATACAGACCTTGAAATAGAGGCATTCTCCTATCTCTTACTCTTGAAAACAAGTGTCGCTTGAATCCACACAGTCATAAGATTATAACAATATGAAAAAATAAAGAATGAAGAATTATAGGAAAATAATAATAAGAATAAAATATAAAAGCATAATAAAATGGCAAATAATAATCAACAATAATCAAATCATTAACTAATGATCAATAAAATGATATAATGATAATTATAAAACTGACCAATAAACATGATTAAATGAATATAAATAAATGAAAATAAAACACAACAAATGAATGGTTGCTTTCTTGAAACAACACACATCATTTTGCTACAAGGATTCTCAGATCTTTAGTTAGATTCTTCACCTTTAACAAATGCTTTTTTAAAAATGTACATTTAAAAGTATTAATACACTTTTTATTGTTTGATAATTTGCGTATTAAAACATGAATTAAACAAAATAAATTTGTATAAATGGGTTTTAAATTTGTATATTTATTTATTAGGAGTGTGATGAGATGCCTACTCCACGAGACGAGACGAGATACGAGATTGGGTTCACAAGAACGAGACGAGATTTTTACACTATTTTTAAGAAATCCTCAATGATGAAATATACTGTATGAATGGAAAATAGTCTTTTATTCAGCTGGGAAAAAAACCCAAATCACAAAACTACTCAGGTGCTTTCTTTAAATCAACTTGTAATGAATGTTATTTTACTTCGATTTTAATGAATTAGCCTATGTGAATGGAAAACAATCTTTTTATATATAATTTTAAATATTAGCAAAATATTTGCTAATATATGAATGGAAAATAGATTTTTATTCAACTAGAAAAAAAAAATAAAAAAAAATAAAAAAAAAAAATCACAAAATACAAAACAATTTAGGTGTTTTTTCAAAACATTGTAATGAATGGTATTTTATTTCTATTTAAATGAATTCTATGTCATAAAGGAGATGCAAACACTGCTAAATATTTAGCTATAAACTCTACCGACTGGCTTCTCCCCTGTACAATTTCACATGATATATTCGAACTTATTTCCACACACGGAAACAAATATATGTATTTTTTTGTATTTTATTTTTATTTAATAATTTAATAAATGAGTTTCACTTTCATTTAGCAAGATTTCATTCAGGCCCTGTGACTCACTCTGAGCTACTGGATGTGATCATGCAAATATGAAGGACTGATAGGAGAGTTGTTTTAATGGAGTTTGATACCGCACGCAGAATGAAAAAACTAAAAATTCAGCTTTTCCCGGACAGCATAAACGTGTGTTCAGTGATGATGATAAGTGTGTGTGTTTGTTTGCGCGCGCTTAGAGATGTGTGCGTCTGTGGTGCTTTACTGACTTGCTAGGTGTGTAGGTCCTGTCGCAAAATGCGGCTAAAAGTCCTTCACGGTGTTAATAGTTTGATTACGGCGTTTACATATCTGCACTACAATATGCGACTGAAATAGGAATACTCCACGTCTTAATTCCATTTGTGTTTACGACGATTATGCCTTTCAGCATATCTGAAGTGCTATTCCATTGCATGGATACGAACCATAATGTGTGAAGCTGTAGTTGTAGCCTATGTTGGATGCGGCACCTGCTGAACTGCGGTGAAAAAAGCAGTTACGTCTCACCCGCCCACCCAACCGAGTGACAAGCGCAACTCTGAGGCCAGCCTGGGTTGCCAGGTGTGTGCAAAGCACTTTATTTGCAGATCAAATCCAATCCTGCCTCCAATCGTCAATGCTAATTTCACCCTCACGCTCCATCATAACATCACAACTAGCGTGACGAGACAACTTTTCACCTCGACGAGAAATCTCGCCGCGATTTAATCTCGTGAGATCTCGTTGTACGAGATCTTGTCACACCCCTATTATTTATACATTAAAAATATATTACATGCACTGTTTTGCAGCCCAGGCTCATTCTGATTTCGTACCACTATATACATTTCAGGAGAGTACCAAATATGTCCCAGGAGCTACGTTTTTGTTTTCGCGAATCCACCAGAGGCCGCTGTGTGTGCTTTTTCAGATCTCAAATTTCTCTCGTCAGTGCCATGTGTGCCTGCTGTTCTCACGTAAACCCACCAGAGGCCGCTGTTGACTGACTGACCAACCGACCGATCCCCTCACCCTCCCCCTTTCCTAAACCCAACCACAGTGTTTTTAAAAGCAATCCAGAAAAAAAAGCCCCTGATTTTTACCACGTTTTGAGATTTTACCATATTCTCACCCTGTTATTTACTTGTTGATTTTATTTTTTGGCTTTTATTTTTCTCTTATCTGCCTTATGGAACCGCTCTTCACCAGACTTGAACCCCATCATCATGGTTAACTCTGCTCTGCGTCTCAAGTCCACTGAAGTATGTGTCGAGCTAATGGACAAACTGGTAACAGCGCAAAGGTAGTCCATACGGAGGTTAGTGGTCAGCTGGTAAGCGAGAAAAGAAATGGCATCATACTGCCTCGTACCGTTTGTTTTAAAGGCCACATAATTCGCGATCTTCAGAAATGTATATAGGACTACGTTTTCAGAATGAGCCAGGGTTGTTTATTTAATGATATTTAAAAACATTAAATAAACTAATTTAAATATATCTATAAAATGGTCAATTTAAAGGTGATTTATTGATGTACTTTTTATTATTTGATTATAAAAGTGTCTATTTATACATTTAAATATAAAAAAATTAACGTATTGTTTTATTGCTTTAATAAGTGACACTTAAAAACATGAATTAAAAAGACAAATTTAGTAAATATGTTGTTGCATTCGCAGGTGTGTGTGTGTGTGTGTGTGTGTGTGCGTCTCTCTCTCTTTTCATCTGCACAGGCCCCGCCCTAATTACGCAGACGATGTGCCCTGGGATTGGCTGAAGTGACCCAGGGCGTCTTTTAAAAAAGGGTAAACGGGCGTGGAGCGGGAAAGTGAGTTTGTTGGCTCTGTGATTTGCGTTTGGGTGTTGTAAAGAAATATATAGTTGCAAGTGTTATTTTTGATTGTGTTTCCTGTTTTAGTGTGTATAGAAATGTTGACTTTTGTATTTTTATTTCTGTTATTTTGTTAGGTGAATTTGGCTTCATTTGGGTGTTTAGGTAGAGGATATAGTTTTGTTTATTACTTTTCTGTGGGTCCTCCCCGATGTATTTGGCTTCACGTTTGGGGTGTTTAAAAAAAGAAAAAGACAAAAAAAAAAAAAAAGACAAATAAACGGACTCGACTCCAAGGGTTCATAAAAGTGATTTTATTTGTCCAGTGTTCTTTTATGTTACGTCCTTAACCCTAGACCAGGGTCGTAACAAAGGCGGGAGCTCGTCCTTTGTTTTTGTACATCAAAAACGTATATCTTGAACCCTTCTTGTGGACGCGCAGTGGGTAAGTCATTTTAATTTATTCTTTGTTTGGCTGCTTTCTCTTAGGTGTGGGAGGGAGTAGCGAATAGTGTTAACATGGATTTTGATTTGACTGTCTTTGCAATTATTTATCCATTTTAAATATGATTTATATTTCCTAAGAACAGCTTTGAGCAAAGTTATTGTATTTTTTAATAAAATAAATATTAGCAGTTCAAGACTTGACTTTTTCTAAGTTAATTTCTAAGTTGACCATATGAACACACACACACGCACGCACGCAGGCACACACGCGCGCGCACACACACACACGCACACACACAAACAAGGTTGCTGGAAAAGTGGTTGAGAGGGAAAAAAACTGCTAAATATTTATCTTTCATCTCATATGAAATGAATGGGAAATAATAAAATCAAAGCTTTTTAAACATTTTTGTCCAATAATATCAATACAACCGGCACAATGCCAATCAATCATTAACCTAAATGAAGGTCTGAGTCTATACAACATGCTCAATGTGTCAAACACTCACACACTCACGCACCCAACAACAATCACCGATCCTGTCCCTGCAGTCAAATAGTGGCATTGAAATGTTGGATATTTTGATATATTTTGCCAACATGAGCCAACAGATGTCCCCAAAGTCACCACATTTATAGGTTTTGGTTAGTCTGGAATGACGGCAGTGATATTTTTACCTGAAGTAAAAGAAATATAATCTATAACATACAAAATAATCATATTTTTAAATAAACATTTTAAAAAAATGGGCAAAATCATTTTGTTTTATTTTTTAAATTATTTTTATTTTATTTTATCCGAATAGTTAAAATTGGGAATTTTTAAATTAAAAAAAAAATGTATTTGTTTTTTATTATTTGTACTTTTACAGGTAGATAAATGCATTAAAAAAAAACACTCAAACAATACATAAATTGCTAGATTTACTTTTTTCAAAGCCAGTGATATGACATTTGTATGGAAAAAAAAATTGGGTTCACACTTGAGACTTTCATGCCCAAGAATGTCCACTAGGCAAAAATTAACCGCTGCAACAGAAGGTTTACTTGAAAGTAAAAATGTAACAACATTCAAATGAAGCATTGCATTAGTTTAGAAACGTGACTGTGGCTACACGAGACAATTAGGAGCTTTAATGTAGCTTCATTCTGCTTCACTCATCCATACAATGTCATGTTACACTCTTTTAAACACTTGGTTCAATTGAGTACTTTGCCACTAGGCTGAATATGACCTGGATTTTGCCATATACAGACAACATGGCTTGCTGCTTATTGTGCACACAAGTGGATTCGTAGTCCTCAAGGAAATGGAAAAAGCACTCGACTCCCTATGAAACCCTATGGCATTCGTGAAGCTATTGATATTTATAGTGCGTGCTCTCAAAGAAAGAATGGGTCAAGGCGAGTGGCCTAAATAGTTTTTTTTTTGTTTTGGACATTGCTCGAAAGTCATATCTGTAAAAAGAAATGTGATTAATTGTACTGATTGTAAGTTTATAGCATGCTTAAAATCATAAATAATATATTTGTTAAAACTGTACTAATGGAATATTAGTGAATTAAAATGCCACTTAAAGTCCATGTAAAGCAGAAGTTGCTGAGACTATGTTGATGTACTTTCAGTTGAAAATGAATATTGAGTAGGGGGCGGGGTTTTCTTTTTGCACATCATTACCTCATAGCAAACTTATGGTAAGAGGGGCATGGTTAAGAATATTGTAGCTGAAGCTGTCAAACTGACATCAAAGAAGAACCATCACTTCAAATGCAGAAGAAAATTGTCAGACATTAATTGAAAATTACCAATACAAACCAAAATAATTCAGTGGATTAACTTGCATTTGTTCACCTAAAGAATAACAATATGCACAAGCAAAATAAAGACTGTAAATTTTGATTTCACATGGCCTTTAAGAGTACTTTGAATTCAGTTTAAGCAATGCACTTTGTAATGTCAAATATTTTTTTTGCCATGCTTTAATAACCCTTTATGCGGCAAGTAACCATATATGGTAACTTCATTTACATTGATTACTATATAATTTAGTCATAAACATTCAAATGTTCAGGGTTTTCTGAAGTATATTTCAACATGTTCCCTATAAAGATTGAAGTACTGTTTTGTACTATTTTAACGATCTAGGCGCAAAGTCTAAAGCACATGGCACAAAAGCAGGGAGAAAAATAAGGATGGAAAAATAAGGTTTGCGTCCTGGCGTATGGTCTAACAGGATTGTGCTTAATCTCTTAATGAGTTATGGGTGTGTTTTGAGCATAACATGCATTAAACCAATCAGTCTCTCATCTCCCATTCCTTTTGAGAGTCAGTTGTGTTGCGGCGCATTTGCTATTTACATGGCAGATTTTGTAAGTGGAAAAACTGAACGTTTCAATGGCGAGAAAACAGTTAAACAGACCATCTGCAGCATGAGGATAAAGAATGAGCCTCCCCCATGTCGCCTCTTTACCTTCTCTTTATTTTACTTTTACTCTTTACTTTAATCCTTTACGTTCATGAAGTAAGGAAACGGTAGAAATTCACTCCACTGAAGACATCCATTAGCCTACATATTTAATTTTGTTTGTTAAGCACAAAGATTTGTTTCAAAACGGTTTCTAAATTTAGTTCTAACTTCCAGTAAACGAATAAATGAACAATAATAACGAAGTGTGGTCAAAAAACTGAGTTATATCCAAACACACGTCCAATTCTTATGCCCCATATGGCATACCTGTCAACCCTCCCGTTTTTCCCGGGATTCTCCCGTATTTTACAGTTATATCCCGCTGTCATCCTGTAAAGGTATTTTCCCGTATTTCTCCCGTATTTTTTATCTTTCCGAGAAGAGCTGATCCTCCCTATATGCAACCCATACCGCCGAACCACCAGGGGCCGCCCTTGCTCTTAAATGTGAACCAGTTCTGTGGTTTCTGTGGTGTAAGTATCCCTTATTTTTACATCCCAATGTTGACAGGTATGCCATATGGTGATGCATACATCTCCAAAACCCAGCAGGCAAACAAATCTGAACTTGCTTTTATTAAAACAAATATAAATATGCATATAATAAATAATACTACTACTAATATTAACCTTAAACAAATGCAAATGGTCAAAAATAAACTGAAAAAAGCCCCCTGACATGAAGGCATGGAGGCAGTGGTTTTTTTACTTATGTAAAAAATTATAATTTTAACATTTTAATCCTTTTTTTTTTCATATGTAAAGATATTTGTGTATTGCTGTACATCCTGTGTGTAATAAACTATGTGTAAGCGTTTGGACCAGCACAGGCATATAACTAACGTGCTCTGCTCTGGACTTCAGACAAGCTTTTAGTTGGTCAATGGTGCGGTCTATTTTATTTTCTCAAAATAGCAACGCTCCAACAATGGTAATTCAAAATTTAACTAAAAATGCAGTACCCAATTTGCATGTATAAATAAATAAATACATCGGCAGTTTACATATTGGATTGCCGTGTTGCAAGTAACATTTCAAAAGGAATTTTGCTACTGATATGCTTCCATATTTAATCAGTTTTTTAGTCTTCAGCATTTCTGTCTGTTCGTACAGCCATGAAAAGAGAAAATATATTTTTATTTTGGATGAACTATCCTATTAAAGCTGTTGCTTCAAAATAAAACAGATTAAAAGTACGCAACCCAGGCTCATTCTGAAAATGTACCCATATATACATTTCAGAAGAGTGCCAAATACATCCCAGGAGCTAGGTTTTTTTCAGTTCTTGTTTTCACTGTGTACGCTTTTTGAGATCTCAAATTTCTTTCACGAGTGCCATTCACGTCTGTCTTCTCACATGAGCAGGCTGACTGACTGACAGACTGACCCACCCTCCTCTTTCCCTAAACTCAATCGATAGTGTTTTCAAAAGCACCGATTGACCTAGACCACCCACTTCCTTAAACCCAACCGACAGTTTTCAAAAGCAATCCAGATAAAAAGAAAAAGGACAAAGTCCTTGTGGCAGACTGATTTTTACCACGTTTTTAGATCTTACCACATTCTCACCTTATTTATTTGCTTATTTTATTTTTTGGCTTGTGTTTTTGTCTTACCTGCTTGTCGAACCCCGTCAACGCAGTCAACTCCGCTCCACGTCACAAATCCGCTGACATTCCGCAGTGAGCCACTGGACAAACTGGTAACAGTAAAAAAGCCGTCCACATGGAGGTGAGTGGTCAGCTGGTAATCGCAAAAAAGAATGTCATACTGCTCCGTAGCGTTCATTTTAAAGACAAAATGCAGCCATACATACTGTAGCTCTGGCTGCATAATTCGCAATCTTCAGAAATGTATATAACGCTACGTTTTCAGAATGAGCCTAGGTTGAAGGGACGTGATCTGGTACACTGAAATAAATGATTAATTGAATTTAATAAATTCTTTTAAGGTAAGTGCTTGCAAATAATTAATATTGGCTGAATTTTAACAAACAAATAAAATTTAGTAATGCCCATATAAACTGTTTGCAACCACTTACTTTAAAAAACAAAAACAAAAAACAATTAGTATACCAATGAATCCTTTTTTTCAGTGTATTCTTGTGAAATTACCTAGCAGGTAAATGCAACACACACTGAGGCTGCTGCGGCTAATGAGTCCCATCAGTCAATGCTCTGTAAAACAAAGTCTTTGCTCCCAATGAATGATGCAATGATTGCACTAACAGTTTCAGATGTACCCGGCCACTTAGTGTTAGAAGCACGCGTTTGAAAATGACGGCATCTATTTTTCACTTTCGGAAAGCCGAGGAGCTCGATTGAGATGAATAACGTTACAGGACAAGGCTGACATACTTTAACAGCTTTACCTGAGAGTCTTTGGACATGAGTTAAAACCTTTCGACTTTGGCTGAACTGCGAAACACTGGGTGAAACGGAAAAGAAAAGAGGAATTAAGTGTCCCTGTCACAATCATGCAGTCATTTGAGACACTATCACTCAACGCGATTGCTTTTAGCCACTGCACTACAACTGTGATGAATGTCTGGCATGCCGGTTTTCAGCTTCTGCAGCTTTGAAAGGAGAAAGCAAAAGAGAAATACGAATTCAACTCCTCAAAGAGATGTGAGAATGGTTTAAGTGTTCAATTCTGGGCCCTCAAAATACGCTTTACAGATTTGGGGGGGGATCTCCTCAACCATAAGCAGTGTCCAGCTCCATCTGGAGGATGTGATGCCAGCCATTTTGCGCTATATGTTTGATGAATAGATCGGCCAAAGTGAATCTAGAATAATCATCTTATCCCATAACGTTCACAAAATTTGCTTCATTAAGTTGTGTTAAGACATACACTCACCGGCCACTTTATTAGGTACACCTGTCTAACTGATTATTACTGCAAATTTCTGATCAGTCAATCACATGGCAGCAATGCATTTAGGCATGTAGACACGGTCAAGATGATCTGCTGCAGTTAAAACAAAGCATCAGAATGGGGAAAAGAGGTGATTTAAGTGACTTTGAACGTGGCATGTTTGTTGGTGCCAGACGGGCTGGTCTAAGTATTTCAGAAACTGCCGATCCGATTTTCACGCACAACCATCTCTAGGGTTTACAAAGAATGGTCCAAAAAAAAAAAAGAAAATATCCAGTGAGCGGCAGTTCTGTGGGTGCAAATGCCTTGTTGATGCCAGAGGTCAGAGGAGAGTGGCCAGACTGGTTCTAGCTGATAGAAAGGCAACAGTAACTTAAATAACCACTCGTTACAACCGAGGTATGCAGAAGAGCATCTCTGAGCACACAACACGTCCAACCTAGAGGCGGATAGGCTACAGCAGCGGAACACCACACCGGGTTCCACTCCTGTCAGCTAAGAACAGAAAACTGAGGCTACAATTCGCACAGGCTCACCAAAATTGGACAATAGAAGATTGGAAAAACGTTGCCTGGTCTGATGAGTCTCGATTTCTGCTGCAACATTCGGATGGTAGGGTCAGAATGTGGCATCAACAACATGAAAGCATGGATCCATCCTGCCTTGTATCAATGGCTCAGGCTAGTGGTGGTTGGTGTAATGGTGTGGGGGATATTTTCTTGGCCCATTAGTACCAATTGAGCATCGTGTCAACGCCACAGCCAACCTGAGCATTGTTGCTGACCATGTCCATCTCTTTATGACCACAGTGTACCCATCTTCTGATGGCTACTTCCAGCAGGTTAACACGCCCTGTCATAAAATGCAAATCATCTCAGACTGTTTTCTTTGAACATGATAATGAGTTCACTGTACTCAAATGGCCTCCACAGTCACCAGAACTCAATCCAATAGAGCACTTTTGGGATGTGGTGGAACGGGAGATTCGCATCATGGATGTGCAGCCGACAAATCTGCAGCAACTGCGTGATGCTATCATGTCAATATGGACCCAAATCTCTGAGGAATATATCCAGTACCTTGTTGAATCTATGCCACGTTGGTTTAAGGCAGCTCTAAAGGCAAAAGCGGGTCCAACCTGGTACTACTAACCTACTAGTGTACCTTATAAAGTGCATGTTGATACTGTATACTTCCAACTGAATATTGAGTAGGGGCTGGGGCTTTCTTTTTGTGCATAATTCTCTCATAGAAAGCTAATGGTAAGAGGGGCGTGGTTAAGATATTGTGGCTGAAGTGGTCAAACTGACATCAACACAGAAGGACCAATGGTCAAATTTTGATTAAACATTACTAAAACAGACCATTTTTTTCAGTGGCTTAATTGTTCACCAAAATAATAACAATACACACACACGCAGAAAAAAAAAAAAGAAAAAAAAAGAAAACATTATAAATTTAGATTTCACACAGACTTTAAAGAGGTTGTATGTATAATGAAGAACATAGTTCTTAATGTTTTCAAATGTACTACGATCTGTGTAAATAATTTAACTTTTTAGTCTTGTTTAAAATTGACAAATAAATTCAACCTGGTCTGGTTAAACAAATTGAGCTTAAAATAATATGCAAATTAAGTTTTTTTTGTATTATATTAAAGTGTTATATTTTTAAATTAATTATTTTTAAAACAAGTGTATTTGTCAGTTCTCAAAAATGCAGTCCTGGACACATTGTTTTATTTTTGACCACATAGATTCAGCCTTATTGAGCAAAATTGTAATTTGTTTTTAAAGTGTACATGCATGATATGACCCATTTAAGGTCTATTTTCAGCTATGAATGCAATATACAGTTGAAGTCAAAGTTATTAGTAAGCCCACACGAAATCTGCGCGCACAGAATTCCACAGATTTCTGCAGATTTTTAGCCCATCATTCAGTCTATTTATTTACATGTGTAAATGGGTGTAAATTTATATTTATTCAGTTTTTAAAATTAATTACAGTAATATTTTTGACAAATAGGAAAATATTCATATGATTTATTTACAATACAGTTTGTAAAGTAATATTTTATTTAGTAGATTTATTATATAAGAGACTTACTTTGTTTACTAAATAAGTGGATCTAATTGGATTTGTATTGTAAACATTAAATAAAAGTTTAAAAGGTATTACTTTTTATTTCATATATTAAGGTTTTAGTTATGATACTCCCAAAATCATGCCGCATAAATCCGCAGATCTTTAACACAATTCTGCGCAGAAATAGCAAAAAATGTCCGCAGATTCCGTCTGGCCCTACTTATTAGCCCTTATGTGATTTTTTTTTTTACTTTTTCAAATATTTCCCAAATGATGTTTAACAGAGCAAGGATTTTTTTCACAGTATTTCCTATACAGTAATGTTTTATCTTCTGGAGAAAGTCTTATTTGTTTTATTTGAGCTAGAATAAAAGCAGTTTTAAAACTTTTTAAAACATTTTAAGGTCAAAATTATTAGCCCCATTAAGCAAAATTTTTTCGGCTGTCTGCAGAACAAACCATCGTTATACAATAACTTGGTTGCCTAATAACCATAACTTTTAAGTATGGGAGCTGCAGTGCTGCCGACTCCAAGACCCTCCAGCGCACAGTGAACACAGCCGAAAAGATCATCGGTGCCCCTCTATCCTCCATTCAGGACATTTTCCTCTCACAGTGCTCCAGCAAAGCTTGCAGTATTGTGAAAGACTCTACTCATCCCTTTCACAGTCTCTTCCAGCTGCTGCTATCAAGAAGGTTTCGTAGGCCGTACTCACAGTTGCCTTGAACCGGGCCAAAGCACGCTTGTCCCCCCTCCCGTCTCCCCCAACGGCCCGCACTTACATTACATTCGGGCCTGGGCATGCTCACGTCATCGATGATGCGCTGTTCAATAAGCACTCTCGCTCATGACAGTGGAGATTTCTTTAGTTATATCACTTTAGTCATTTGGGATGCAGTGACATGCAGTCAAATATTTCGCTGAACAGATCAGCCACTTTTGACGCTCACAAACAATCATAAAGTCCTCGTGCTGCAGGAATTAGGAGGTTTGCTTGGTGCAGCTGTCGTGCAGTGAGGGGTTTGTGTCTTTAATAAACTACGACAGTTTGTGTTCATTAAACAGTAAGAATGATTAATAAACACATAAGAAACAATCCCTTAAAAGTCACGTCTCGTCTTCAGTTTCGGGCTTAGGCGCGCTTTGCACTCACACTACAAGCATACCTCGCCTGAGCCCAAGTGAACCACACTCTGGCCCACCACTTCCAACCGGGCCAAGGCCAGCCAAGTGAACCGCGCCTGAGCCAGATTCAGAGCACTCACACTTCTCAAACGATCTGGGAAACGAGCCTGGGCACGGTTCGGATAGCATAGTGTGAGTATGCCCGTAGTACAAGAGCCTGCTCAGCTAGACTACTCAACAGCCTCTTCCCACAGGCTGTTAGAGCCCTCAACTCCAGTCAACTTACCCCCCTCTATACTAAACCTTTAATACTTCTTTTGCACAATATTCTCCTTTAATACCTCTCTTGCACAATATCCTGCGCATCGTTGTTCTCATGTAAACGTACTTGTATAGCCTATCTTATGTGTATAGTTAAGTATTTTATAGTAGGTTTTTTACATAGCTCTTATGTCCAGTGTTGTGTTTGTATTTATGATTAATTTATGTAACATCGTTGTCCTGCGAGACACGACATTTCGTTTCTCTGTATGTCCACACATGTAGCGGAATGAAAATAAAGCTCGACTTTACTTGAACTTGCATAATTAAGCCTTTAAATTGCACTTTAAGCTGAATACTGGTACCCTGAAAAATATCTAGTCAAATATTATGTACTGTCATCATGGCAAAGATAAAAGAAATCAGTTATTAGAAATTAGTAATTAAAATAATTATGTTTAGAAATGTGTTGAAAAAAATCATCTCTCCGTTAAACAGAAATTGGAGGAAAAAAAAATATACAGGGGGCTAATAATTCAGGGGGCTAATAATTCTGACTTCAACTGTAACTGATGTTCAAATAAAATTCTGATGAAAAGCCCTTCTCAGCTGTTTACAAAGAAAAAAAAACGGTTCAGCTCAGCAAACATCGAACTGACCAGACGCACCACATGTACTCCAAAGCTGAAGCGATGTGTCAGCTGGAACCTATGGTGAGATTTAAGCGAGTGGGCGAAAAACGTCGACGGTGACCTGCTTTTCAGCATCTCTCTTTAAAGACTTCTAAGTGCACTTATGCATTGGTCCTCAAGACTTAAACGCAGACGATGAACAATGTGGAATTCGTCGTCATCTCAACCTTTTTGTTATAAAACCTTGAGAATACAGCGGGATGTGAGGCAGGGGGCAGGATGTAGAATGTTAATTACGAGCCATTAAGTCTTCCACCAGGCCATTTCGGCAGTGTATTGCCATGAAACATTACTGATTTCCAACTGATGTCCCATTTTCTCCGTTCACCCACTCAGTTCCTGTCTCGGCTCTGTGGGGAGGGGGCTGAGCTGATTTATCTGCGCACGTCTCAGAGGAGCTGGAGAAACTAGAGCATTTTAATCAAAACTCCTAACATAGTAGTTTTGTCAGAAGAGACAAGGCTCTTTTCTCTCTGACAGGAGTTGCATTCTTCAAACTATGATGCCCACTTCCATATTGAACAACATTGTTCTGATATTAATCGGAATTTATTTACTCTGTCAGGCAAGTTTATTTATAAAGCACATTTTATACCGTACACAATGGTAATTCAGTGTAAAAAAAAAACCTTGTCAAAAGTGCCTTACACAAACAAAAATAAAATAGAAGAATAAGAAATAAAAACAACAAAGAATAAAAGACTTGAAATGTGTTTAAACCGGTTTAAAAGATCTGTTCATCTATCTATCTATCTATCTATCTATCTATCTATCTATCTATCTATCTATCTATCTATCTATCCTACACGGATAACGCATGCATCGTTACATAGCGGCTGTAAAACTATACAAAGACACAAATGATTTTGTAACTACCACTCTGACACATTCTGGCAGATTAGGAATACTGATTCCTCAACAGTAGTCTCTGCTTGGTCTGTGTCTGAGTTGTACATGTAGGGCTGAATGCTGGTCCTTTCACTCATGTTGCTTCTTTCTGTCTGCCTGTCTGTTGCCATACACAAAGCAGGGGAGCTCTTGGCTCCGCCCCCTTGTTAAGTTGGGTGGGAGATTGAAAGTAATTTTCATGTGAAGCAACACACCCCTAAAACAACGACCTATGTACACGCCCCCAAAATTACATTTTTTAACACACGTGTCAATTACAAGGCCCGCGGGCCAAATGCGGCCCCTCAAAACATTTAATCAGGCCCGACAACAAGTTTTGGTAATGAAGTTCAAGTGGCCCGTGCTCGCTTTAAAAATTAGGTCTGTGTCAATTACAGTATTGAGACGCAGGTGGTGCTGTTGCGCTTCACCCTACTCGCTAATTTAGACGTTAGCACGAAGTTACGCTAAATAATACCATTTCTTACCACTTGTTTTTTTTATATAGGCTACCATTTATCTATAATGGCCTACTAATAAATATATTGCTTTAATTTAGTTCCTCTGAAATCCACAAGTTCAGTTGTAGGCATCGACAGTTAGCATGGATCATTTCATGATTAGGTTGCCTTTTTAAAGCTAAAAGAATAAGTTCAAAAATACAATATCAGAAACCATCTGTTGCTTGTTACAATGTGGTATATCAGTTGTTGGCTTTTTGTTTTATCATCAGTTTTTATGAATATGTGAAAAAAATGTGTATGTACAGCCCCTCATTTTATTCAGTGCGGCCCTTACCAAGTTTGGATTTGACACCCCTGTTTTAACACATTATAACAAAAAAATCTGAATTATGTTTTGAACTGAATCTAAACTGGTACACTCAGAAGAATCATAATATTAGTATTAAATCTTAAAAAAGGGGTTAAACTAGGTGCCCTTAAACTAGTATTTTTCTAATTACAGCACTATGAAGGAAGCATACCATACCTGCCAACACAACTGTTTTTCCCGGGAGTCTCCCGTATTTCAGACCCATCTCCAGCCATCCACCCATTTTGTTATTTATCCCAGAAAACCCCGGCCACCCCCCCAGTCCTCAGCATTTTGGTACGATCCGATCGCAGAGGCCGCCCGAAACATGCTTCATAGTAGTTACTAACATCATACTACACAGTACCCGGTTCTCACCAGTGTTATCAGGGCCGGCGTGTCCATAGAGGCGACCTAGGCGGCCGCCTTGGGTGGCAGAATAGTGAGGGTGGTGTCTGCGAACCCCCTGGTCCTCACTTTTATCCGCGACACCCTCTTGCCCTGTCCTCACTTTCATCCGCGAACCTGTCACTTTTTCACTTTCGGGTTGAGGGCAGCATGCTCGCCGTTCGCCTAGAGCCCCAGTTCAGCTTGCTCCAGCCCTGAGTGTTATTCAGACACCTCACCCCAAACCTAACCACCCCCCCCCCCCTCATTTGAGGAATGAGCTATCCATTTTGAGCAAGTGACACACTTTTGCAGGTTATCCACTAGGTTTTGCAGTTTGTACTACTTGTTTTGAGAAATGCATTAACTGTTGTGCAAATGTAAATAGTGTTGTGAGAAATGCAGCAAAGTGACTGAGAAAAACTGTAAATAAATACTCAATTTCTTTGCATTATAGTGCAATTCAGTGTAACTGAAAGCCAAAATAGTCTTTTTAAACATTTCTTAATAGACGTAAATATCTGAATTTTTTTTATATGTCATATAAAAAGGAATATTGAAATCCAGAGCTGCAGTTTAGCTGCTGTGCAAAATTGCAGGAGATATTTATTTCCAATTTTATAGCTTCATTACAGCACAGAGCTGAAATAACCATGTATCCTGTATTTCACCAGAATCCATAAAGGTGCTGTGGCAACCGGTATTTTCTGTTTGCTGCCGTCAACGCTCATTTTTCACTGCAGCTATTGCTGAGACAATCTGCTTTGGCCAATTATATGATTAGACAGGTCCATACACTTGGCAAAAAGGGGTAAATTGTTTCCCAGTCAGGTAAAAAGGTCCCAGTCAGCAATTTCTGGCAATCTGCAGACAAAAATGAAACAATATGCATCCGCTACATCTCCAATAAAAGGAGGCTGAATGTAAAGGATGTCATACATCTGCTAAGTTCGACCATAGACTGTAAAAGATATGGACGTAGTATCCGTGACGTCACCCATAGGTTTCTGAACACTGCAAAAGTAGCTACAAAATAAAAAAAAAAAAGAAGTTACAAGTAGGCGCGGCCAACCGTCGCCATTTTGTTAGCGCATCATCGCACCAAACGCGGGATACCAAATATGGGCAAAGAGGCGGAGAGTGAGCGGAGCTACAGACGCATGCTTGAATCTCAGCATTTTGCTTAGACAGACTTTTTACTTTGGGAGAACGTTTATTACTTCATTACCTGTGACTCGTTTGTGTTCTGACCACACGTGCTTGGTTGTACACTATATCAATAAAGTGTTTAGACCTTTAAAAACACTGTTGTAATACATTGAGCCACTAAACATTGTTCTAATGACGTTTTTCGACAGGAGGAAAACGCAAATTACTATCAAACACTTCAGATATAGTCTGTGTTAGTAAATGCAAGGCTGTTTATAAAATCCAGCACTAACACCGTATGACAACGCTTCAAATGACTGTTTTATAGCCTAGAGCTAATCAATCTGTCAGATTTTGGAGTGCAATACTGGTCTAAAGAACATTTAAATGATAAATGATCTTAAATAAAACAAATACATTTATAGAGATGGTATAGAAGTATATAAATTCCCTCACCTGTGAAATGGAGGCAATTGAACAGTTTGTAAGCACAATTAAGTCCACACAGCATGCCATATCATCTGATAATTGCAGGAAATAATTCCAAAAGGCAAATGACTGTGTAAAGAAACATTAACCAAAACAAAAATAGGATGTATATGCCGAGTTCAGCGGCTAATTAGCCAGAATCAGCTGAGGTGACGAGACAGCGACCAGCGAGGGCTAGCTGTCACTCAAGTGACCACGCCCTTAATTAATGCAGACTTAATATAACTTAATAAAAACGAAACGGATGAGTTATAAAAAAATTCACCCCCCTCACAATTGTCATGAAAGGTAATCATAGCTATGCACCAAAGCCATCTTTTGTACCATGCTGTAAACAAGTTTTTATCAGCTGTAAAAATGGCCAATTTACCAATGCAGAAAGAAAGCACTTGGACTTCCTGGAGCCAGCCCCCCAAGGCGAGTCGATGAATTGCAGTTTTAGTTACTTCCGTATTGGCTTCCCGAGGGAGAGCGGAAGGTTGCCGCTTGAGTTCGACCCTCAAATACTAGGCTTGACAAAAATGTGTCATTTTAGAAATGGTAAATAAAGCAAACATGGCAGCTCAAAAGCTTAAATGGGAAGATTAGCAGATGGATGGAAAACTAATGAAAGCTATTGTAAAACATTAAATATTTCCTTTCATTTCAATGTTATTTTAATGTAAATGTAATGTTGACACAACAGTGCACACACCATAGGCGTATATAAACAGGCATATTAACAACACAAAAAATCTGATAAAAGCATTTTATTCATGTTTAATTTAATATTAACCTCAACTATAATGAGACTTATGGACACAATGTTTACTGCACAAGTCTATTTTTGGTTTTATTTTGGAGACCGCCACTTGGAGATCATCCTCCATGTTCAGTCATGGCCTTTAATTTTAATGAATGTGATTGCCGTAAAGTGTCAAAGTTTAATATGGTGTCGTAAAATCAATCTGCTGCAACTGATGCTATTGCTGTGATGTTAATTCTAATGTAATCACCCCAAGGGTCGCAATCCAATGGAAAATAAATAAATAAAACTATTTTAAATATCGATGCATGTATGTTTTTTTTAAACTATTAAACACTATTTTATCTTATGTAGGTTATGGATAAAATATAGTAATTCTAATAGTTCAATCAAATTTATTTGATTTTTGAAAATCACCAAGCGACCCCCCTCATTGTCCCGACCACCACTTTGCGAACCACTAATAAAGAACACAGATCCTAAGTAAGCACAGTTTCAGGCCAGTTGTAAACTATCTTCTTAATGAAAAATAAAAATATAAGAATAATCATTTTCCAGCATAACAATAATTTTCTTCTGGAACAATGTAGTTTTTTTTTCTTTTTTTTCCTTATAGGACCAAAAATGGTCAGTAATTTTCCAGGACAAGAGGAACCATGACTGCTATTGGCCTGGTTGTTCGCTAGGCTGTTTCTAGGGTGTTCTGGATGGTATCGCAAATAAATAAACAAAAAAATCAACAACAACAACAACAACCTAAGAATATCTAAGATATTCTGTGAAGGACAAATATTTTCTTCTAAAAAGGTTTTGCTTAGACAAGGCCATTATTTTTTGCTATCAAATAGTTTTATGCTTAAAGAACTCCACAAACATTTATACTCCAGACTAATTTCAAGGTCAGGCATGACAGTTCACTAGGTGAGCATTTCTGAGCTTCACAATATGTTGGGCAACAGTCACTTCACTACCTCTGTTTTAGAAGCTAGTTTTAGCCCTAAAATGGCTTGTAAAATATTATTAGAGCAAAAATTTAGGGCCAACACACCTAATATTTTTTTTTTAAGATTTTCTCTTCAATTTGCACATTAGGAGCAACAATAGCCTTAAAGGAACAATTCACCCAATACAAATAATTCAGTCATCATTTTCTCACCCTTCACTTGTTCAAAATCTGTTTGACTTTCTTTCTTCTGTTGAACACAAAAAAAGATATCTTGAAGAAAGCCATGACTTATGGGCAATAAGTAAATAATATATGCACAGTTTAAAACCAATTGTCTTTTTAATAAAAAAAATATAAATGAAAATATTTTTTCAGGGCAACTGAAACAATGCATGTTTTCTCTCTTTTTTCCCTATAGGATCAAAATTGGTCAGTAATTTTCCAGATATTCCAGGACAAGTGGGAACCATGACTGCTATTGGCCTGGTTGTTCGCTAGGCTATTGTTAGGGTTTTCTGGATGGTAAGCGCAAATAAAACAACAACCTAAGAATATCTAAGATATTCTGTGAAGGACAAATACTGCACCGAAACATTCTTCTTAAAATGACTGCCTCAACAAGGCCATTCTTGTTTTACTAGCAAATAGTTTATATGCTTAAAGAACTCCACAAACCTTTATACTCCAGACTAATTTCAAGGTCAGGCATGACAGTTCACTAGGTGAGCATTTCTGAGCCTCACAATATAATGAAAGAGAGCAGAGCTATTCCCCTCAGTGGCCACTTACCGGACAGAAAAGCCAAGTGGTCTGGAATCAGAGGTGAAATGGGTTTCAGCCGTACTATATGCTGCAAACACACGTGTGCAGGGTTGAGGCCGAAGAGAGACAGATGGATCGATAGTGTTCAAGAGTGATGGAAAAACTGTCGGACACCGGGTTGATGGAAAACAGAAGGTTGTGTCGGAGTCTTTCCTAAAACAAGGAAGAAATGATCTGTAAGCCTGAGGGAGTCTGTGGGGCAGAAATGACTGACTCTCTGTCTGACAGCTAAGAATCTGTATACACAGTGAGTAATGAGTAGGGCCAGACAGAATCTGAGGACGTTTTTTGCTATTTCTGAGCAGAATTTTGTAAAAAATCTTCAGATTTTATGCGGAATGATTTATCATGACTAAAAGCGTAATATAGGAAACAAAAAATAATACCTTTTTTAACTTATTTAATGTTTACAATGCAAACCCAATTAGATCCACTTAATTGGCAAAGCAAGTCTCTCATATAATGTATCTACATGAAGACTGAAAATATTACTTAAACTGTATTGTAAATAAATCATATGAACATTTTCATATTAGTCAATAATTAGTTCATAGCTAATACAACCTGTAAATAATGTTCATAGTACATACATCTGTAAATATCACCATAGTTTTTCTATAACTGCACTTTATAACTTATACCTGTATCCTGCACTTGCTGCTATTGCACTCCTGGTTAGACCTAAACTGTATTTCGTTTCCTTGTACTTGTACATGTGTAATGACAATAAAGTTGAATCTAATCTAATCTAATCTAATATTACTGAAATTAATTAAAAAATGGAATAAATATAAATGAACACATTTCCACAAGTAAATAAATAGACTCGATGGGCTAATAATCTGCGGATTTCTGTGCGTGCAGGTTCTGTGTGGGCCCAATTCCTCATGAGAAGGAAAAATGACGTCTCTTAAAGTCTTTGCACACTGAAGTGCGAAATTTTCATAGAGAACCTGTGGTCCATCATCAAATGTGAGATTTACAAGGAGGGAAAACAGTACACCTCTCTGAACAGTGTCTGGGAGGCTGTGGTTGCTGCTGCACGCAATGTTGATGGTGAACAGATCAAAACACTCACAGAATCCATGGATGGCAGGCTTTTGAGTGTCCTTGCAAAGAAAGGTGGCTATATTGGTCACTGATTTGTTTTTGTTTTGTTTTTGAATGTCAGAAATGTATATTTGTGAATGTTGAGATGTTATATTGGTTTCACTGGTGAAAATAAATAATTGAAATGGGTATATATTTGTTTTTTGTTAAGTTGCCTAATAATTATGCACATTAATAGCCACCTGCACACACAGATATCCTCCTAAAATAGCTAAAACTAAAAACAAACTAAAAACTACTCCCAAAAATATTCAGCTTTGATATTAATGAGTTTTTTGGGTTCATTGAGAACATGGTTGTTGTTCAATAATAAAATTAATCCTCAAAAATACAAATTGCCTAATAATTCTGCACTCCCTGTATATTATTTACATAATGCTTTCAGTGTAACAGCTTGTCACCCAGTAATTCGTCAAAATTAACGTTAAAGTGAGCACCGTTTGTATGACAGGTACATTTGTGATAGCACCCTCCCAATGGATATTGTATAGACGAAAGCGCCAAGCATCCAGCCGAAAAATATACAACTATCTGATTGAAACTCCAAGTGATTTTACAAGAGAGAAGTTAAAGGCCTAAAAGTCTTTGGATGCCTACAATTGTGTTCTGAGTGGTCATGTGCAAGAAATAATGTTCCATGATTACCAGATTAAAACTTTGTAGTGCTAAAAACTGAGGTTCTGCCTAGCCAAAGACAAGGAAAAAAGAAGACGGAGCTATACAAAGCCTGGGTAATCATCAACAAGCAAAACAACTGCATTCTGACAGCAAACTGCACCTGTACGGCAGGGTATAAACGTACATTTTTTATTTCATTCTAAGCATTCAGTGTCTGCAGTTTAATTCACCATATTTAACTGTTTCTGCTGAAATCATTGCTGCAATCAAAAATGAGTAACATGTATGATTCAGCATAGCGGGAACTTACCTGATAAAAAATGAGTCCAGTATTTTTAATTAGGTTGTCACTCCATTCAGCTCCCTTTTACCCAAAGATGTCTGCGGTTGGCATTAAAAGCAGTGTGGTGTACGGTAAAAGTTAAGTTTTCTATTTTTGGACTTTGACATCCTACCGCACAACACATGATTGCTATTGCAACCGGTCTTTGTTTGCAACCAGGAACCCGTGTGACATCATGTGTGACGTAGGTTGGTAATTCCTCTATTGGATGAGACGTAACATTAAGTGAGTTTCTACTGGTGCTGGGTGAAAATAAGAGAAATCAAACGGATATGTGAAACCAAAATAACAATTTATTAAACAATGATATTAAATAATGAATATAAAAATGTTGAATGCAATTTAAACGACCTAATCAAACAAAAAACAAGAGTGTTGCCAAAACAATGGCATGTATGTTTTGTTGTACGTTTCAGATACACGTCCATCTTACGTCCACGAGAAGGCGGAGATTTTCATACAGATCACCTGAAAAGTGAACCACTGACCTAAACGCTTCACTAAACCCAACTAATAGTGTTTTCAAAAGCAGATGTAAGAAAAAAAAAGAGCATCTTCACTGCATAGTCAAATCTGACCACGCAAGAAAAGTTGCAAATGCAAGAAAAATAACTGCTTTACAAATGGTAATACATTTTCACTTATTTTTTATTTCTCTCCAAAGTCACAATACCATTCAAAATTTAGAGATAAAATAATTCCGCATTTGTTCTGGCTTTAACTATCTACAGTCTATTAGACAAACGTGGGACTGCTTGAGGATGGATGTTAAAGTATACTAAATTGTGGCCCTCCATGTACTGTACCACATAAACCCAAACTCTTTGCTTCATTAGTCTCAAAGGCATCTCAGGACAAACAAAGTTGATACTCAAATGAGCCATAACTAAGAACTCCAATTAGTCTCCTGAGCTAAACCAATGTTCAGATAAGCTCTGGAAAGCATGTAAGAGAGTCTTGACAATGTGGTGTCGTATAATGATTAAGTGAGAGGTTCAACAAACACTGATGAATAAAAGATTAAATGGGTCTTTTAGCCAGTGATCCATTCATAATCCTGAAAGCAGTCCATTGAATTGATTAGAGCAGTTGTGCGCCAATTGCGTATGATGGGTTTAGATTTTAAGTTATGTTTATAGGGTCACTGACAGATCTGATACGATTTCATTTTTAATTAGCTGAAAGTGACACAATGATTTCTGAATTGAGTATTTTATCGGTTCAAACTAGAGTAAATTATGGGGGGTGTCGCGGACGAAAGTGAAGAGCGGGGGGATTTGTCGCAGAAGAAAGTTAAGAGGGTTGGAGAATCGCGGAAGAAAGTGAAAATGAACAGTGGACGGCGGAGGAGGGCAATCAGAAAAATGAGGTGCCTGATCAAATTTCAAGGTGTCGGATCCGGAGAGTTCCGGCACAAATTAAGCCCTGGCTTAAAATTATTTGGTTTTTCAAAATTTTCATTTATTCCCTTTATTTATCAGGGGTCGCCACAGTGGAATGAACCGCCAACTTATCCAGCACTTGTTACACAGCGGATGCCCTTCCAGCTGCAACCCAGTACTAGAAAACACCCATACACTCTTGCATTCACACACATACACTACGGCCAATTTTAGTTTATTCAATTCATTAATAGTGCATATCTTTGGACTGTGGGGAAAACCGGAACACCCAGAGAAAGCCCATGCCAACACAGGGAGAACATGCAAACTCCACACAGTAACGCCAACTGGCCCAGCTGGGACTCGAACCAGCAACCTTCTTGCTGTGAGGCGACAGTGCTAACCACTGAGCCACAGTGCAGCCTCTTTTTCAATTTTTGCTTAAAAATTTGAAAATATTAACAAATATATATATATATATATATATATATATATATATATATATATATATATATATATATATATATATATATATATATATATATATTATATGAAAATCCTACAATTAAAAATCATTACTTTTCAGTTTTGTTTCAGATCATTTAAGCTTTTTACACAAGATTTTAAAATGAACTATGAATCTCTGAATCAAAATTGCTACGAATAATATTCTGCAGTTAATACTCTTTTTGTTTTAATAACTCATTTATTTGCAAATATTTTATATCATTTTATTCATCTGAAACAGATGATTAGTAAAGTTTATCCCAGCAGGCACAGGACTCCAACATAATGTCAGATTGACGTTGCACCCCAACATCGTGCGACGCATTTTGATTATTTTCTAGCACAACCTATAAACAACAAAATATCAAAATCAAAAGATGTTATAGCTTGACGTTGTTTGGACGTTGCCACTATGACGTCTATTAGATGTTGGATTTTAGTTGCTATACCTGACGAATAAATGTCAATATTTGACGTCAATATGACGTTGGTTTAGGATGGCTCAATGTTGGATTTGTCACTTTCCAACACAACCTAAAATCAACCAAATATCAATGTCATTTGACGTCATTATTGGACATCAAGATAATGATGTCCCGTAATTGCTGACGACTAAATCTAACCAAATATTAACATCTTATGATGTTGTGTGTCTGCTGGGATAAAGCGGTGTGCCACTAACACAAATCCACTAAAATGCTTTATTTGGCAAACAAATAAATCTGGAATAATCTCTTATTCTTGACATAAGGATCTACACATAGTCCTCCAGACATTGCTAGGATGTTATGAGTAGGTTGCTAGATTCTATGCAGGATTATTTAAGAAATATTTCTGAATAATAAAGTCTGCATGAAATGGAAGCTGCAACTTTTTTTTTTCTCAAATTTTGATGCAATTTCTAGAGAAACAGAATATTAAATGAGAACACTGGGCGTGGCTTGTTTTTTCTACTGCGAGCTGATTGGGTGTAGAAAAGTAGGCATTTCATTCAGAAAGATCGGGAAAAGAATTTCGGGAGAGTTATTACAACCTAACAGACACGTCGTCCTCAGCATTTCTGTTTGTTGTCATAGTGCTGTCAAAATTGACAGTTGAAGGGGCGTGGTTAAGTATGTGACCACACCCAATACCTCAGACAGATGTAATCTGAGATTTTAACTGAAAACAAACAGAAAGTGCATTTTCAGATTTTAGATTTTTCTGATTAAAGCGGTGGTCACACTGCACTTTTCTCACCATAGACTTCCATTCATACGCACGCGAATGCGTCAGACCGGAAACGCAAGGTCGTGCGGCAAGTTTTGTAGTTCGCTGCGTTGCAAAATTCAAGCTTGGTGAACTCTGACCTGCGAAATCGCATCACATGATTGCGTGAGACAAATCGAGGATCAAAACATGACCTCTCTGGAGAAAAATTTTAAACATGGACCAATCGATCGCTTTTTTTAATGTCTAATCATCTTGTTTAATTCCGCCCCTTTTCGCAGCACCGCACGACAGAATTTTCCATGCTCAAACTCTATTTAGATTAGAAGGTCAAACATTTTTTTCTTTTTCTTAATGACGTGCACAGATGAATTGTTCACCACAAAACTAGTAATGTGAGCTAATAAAATCAATATTGTTTGTTTGATTTCATGTGTATTTTAAAGAGAAAAGTGTGAGTAAAAATATTTGTTGTGTAAACTTGATTTATGCATGCAAACTGACTGAATTATTGGAGATTCGATGTTTCTGTACATACCAGAATGATCATTCATTCATTTTCCCTTATTTTTAAATTTTTTTTATATTTCCCTTGTCATTCAAGCCCCTTATTTATCAGGGGTTGCTACAGTGGAATGAACTGCCAACTATTCCAGCATATGTTTTACACAGCAGATGCCCTTCCAGCTGCAACCCAGTACTGGGAAACACCCATACACTCTCATACTCACATTCATACCAAATGTTAAGGACTGGGGAGAACTCCACAAACTCCACAAAGAAATGCCATCTGGCCCAGTCGGGAATCGAACCAGCCATTTTCTTGCTGTGAGGCGACAGTGCTAACCACTGAGCCACCGTGACGCCCATACCAGAACTAAAGTTCTATCATGAGCACTAGAGAGTTTGGAAAACCTACAATCAATATTTAATAAGTTGAAAATCATCGGCTTCAGCATGTAAAATGACTCCCTTTCAGCTCTAAATGAATAATCAGATACTTCAGCTTGATAAATAAGAAGAGTTTGTTGTGTTTCAGCATGTAAATCTTCAACAACATTACAGAACGACAGAAGTGGATGTGTCTGCAGGGACAAAAACTTGTGTGGCTGGCACTTCAACGTGTGAGATATTGTCCGTGACAGACAATAATTAACAGGAAGTTTCCTCTGCTCTGCACCTCATACACTCTGTCCTCCATTCTTGACAAAAAGATAAAACCTGTGTGTGGATATAGGGCTGATTTCCATAAACTGAGGTTGTTAAAATGACAGTGTTGCAATTTAGATGCTGCAATTTACATCCCTCCTGTAACACTCACTGCCAGAGTCCATTTTGATTCCTGCAGTCTTCACATCAGTAAAAAATTCACCACAGCTAGGGAGTCATTTTCATACACTGCCATGAGATGTAAAAATAATTTGATTGCTTAATCGTGGCATGTAAAACAAGACAGGTTCCCTTAGGAAAGTGAACAATGTGTTATGCTGTTGAAAAAAGCCAGAAATGCATTATAAAAACACTACAAAAAATGTCTATGCATCAAATTTGTCAAGCTTTCCAACGCTCTACAATAACTTTATTGGTTTTAAGTTATTTCTTTTTTTAAAAGTCTTCTTTGCTGCAGCTCAAGTATCAAAACCTTAACACACAAAGTGGTTTTTAATTAGAAAATAATATATATATATTACAAATGTAAACATTAACTGCTCTTCACGGAGACTGCAGTCAAACTGAAAGCAAAAGTAAAACAATATGTCTGGCCCTGGTCCTCTCTTGTCTTGAACTGGCATCTCTCCTCCTTTTAGCTTCAAGGGCTCTTCCATGAGACTCGAGGCAGGTGATGCGTCCAGGTGTCTCTGCTTATGTCACTCATGCCTCGTATGCAGTCACGGTTCTCAGCCCGGCCTCACTCGCCACATACCCCATCACCCCTCGCAGTTGGATAGCTGAGAAGGGACTGAAGAGTCTCAGAGAGAGGGGAGAAAGGAGAAAAAAAAATTGGGGTTCGGTTCTCCATACATGCTGCCACTCATGACATGCTGGGAGCCTTGTGGAGGAATCTATCCACCCGTCCATCTTCTGGTGTCCGGCAGTGGTTTGCCTGGCTGGCGGCATTTCTGGTCACCTGCTTCGCTTCGGTGGATGGATGGAGGCTTCGAAATCATGGCAGACATCGTTGACTCCCCCCGATCTCTCTGGGATGGCTACCTTCAGCGCTTATCCTTCCAGTGGTGAGCCCCGCGTCCCCTGCTTCTCCCCATGCTGGAAGACAGCAGCAGGCAGATCCTTTCCTCGCCAGCCTCAGGCCGACTTAGCACTCTGGGCAGACGAACGGGTTTCTCCTCCACTCGGGTTAACTCCCGAACACTCGCCCTCCCTCTCAGCAGCGAGGGCCACTGGACAACGTGTCCCTCCTTCTCCTGGATTTTGGCACCACTGTAATGAAGATGGCCGCCTGGCCATCGGGAAGGAGGCGAAGAACCGACAAACTTAAAGAATTTTTTATGAAAAAATAAAACAAACAGACAGCAGATCCTTATGGAGACTGCCGTCAAACTGAAAGCAAACATAAAACAATATGTCCAGGCCCGGTCTTCTCTTGTCTAGCACTGGCGTCTCTCCTCTTTTTACGCTCCAGGGCTCCTCCTTGACACTCGAGGCAGGTAATGTGTCCAGGTGTCTCTGATTAGGTCACCCATGCCACCTGTCTCATACGCCGTCACGGCTCTCAGCCCCGCCTTACTCGCCACATGGCCTCTTTGTGTTCCAACCAACTAGCCAGTCCAATGGCCGACTGTCAGCTTGGTGTGTCCCAGACCTAGAGCTTGATCATCAGACACGCTCGCTCCTGTTGGTGTTGTCAATCTGGCGACCAATCTGGCAACCTCCAGTGAGAGGAGCAGCTGGGTGAAAAAAAATCATCCCCAATGTTTTTAATTTGGACTGCAATAACTAGTAACTAGTTCCACACCATAGGCAGTAGATCTTTTTCATATCTGGCACCTAAACTCTGGAACAGCCTTCCTAGCACAGTTTGGGAGGCAGACACACTCTGTCAGTTCAAAGCTAGATTAAAGACACAGCTCTTTGCATTAGCATACACATAAAACACAAATGCTTTTGAATTGCAAATCCTCTAAAGGATTGTTAGGCTGCATTAATTAGGGAAAGCGGAGCCGGAAACACTTCCCTAAAGACATTATTATTTGAACGGCATCTACGTATTTGTTAATCTGTTTTTTATTATCCCAAGGTTTCCATAATCCTGGACCAGGCTGTATCCTGAGCAGCTGCTGTGGTGGTCATAGAGGAGTGGAGAGCATGAGACTGATTCCTGAAACCTCCCAGTGACAGACGAGTCTCTGCATTGATCTCGTGAGCCAGCCTGAACACCCGCCGATGACTTTCTCATACCTGCAGTTTCTCCACGATGGATGTCCAGCATTCAGACTTCGGTGCCTAGACTGCAGCACTCCACAAGAAGTTTGGTCAGAGGAGAAATGGTAATGCTCAACTGAGCCTGGTTTCTCTCAAGGTTTTTTTTACCTTCACTTTCGTCAATTGGTGAAGTTTGTTCCTCATCACTGTCGCCACTGGCTTGCTTGGTTTTGGAACTTGTTGAGCTGCGCATCGATGGATTTGCTCTTCAGTGTTTGGACTTTCAGCAGTGAAAATCAAAACCACACTGAACTGAACTTCAACTCTAAACACTGGACTGACACAGTTTCAATTTACTAGAACTTCTATGCTAAGCTGCTTTGACACAACCTACATTGTAAAAGCGCTATAGAAATAAAGAAATAAATATGTAGGCTACATATTGCACCTTAAAATACTGATTTACACCAGTGCTACATCCCAAACAGGATAAATTTGGGGCACTTTGAACAGAAAACAAAATCACAGCCGTCAGTTTCTTGGGTGATTCCAAATCAAAGTGCTCAAAACGGGTTAAAAAGGCTCAAGGTTTTGAATTGTACAAGTGATATATATATTTTTACTTTGTGAAACATATGGTAGATGTTGTTTTTGGATCCCCTATACCCTTCCTTCTTTTGAAGCTCTCAATATGGAGGGTAAACCCTTTGAAGCAATTAGGCCGTAGGAATGTGCACTCCAGAAAGGAACACAGCCTACTTTGATGTCAATGTCACTGGTTCTCAACTATCGTGTGACCAAGTGTGAGATGACAAGTTAGAACAAATCTGGGGCCAGTTGGATAGAAATAGCAAGTTTGACCAAAGAGCAGTCAGAAAATGAAGTTAGGCTAAAAGTACACAACATCGATGTAGCCCAATACTGAAAAGTTTTTCCCTTGCATTTTAAAAAAGTTTCACATCGACAAGACATTTTCGAAATGATCCGTGTTTACACTCTCACTCGCTCACTTTCTTTTGGTTTATTCCCTGCTTTATTAATGAACATGTTATGTTTTACCCTCAGTTGCCCTTTCAGCCATAACCCAGCATTAAAAGTACACCAACTTGTGAACCCCCAGTGCTGTAAAACACCCACACACTCTCCTATTCACACTATGGCTAATTCGATTCATCCAATTCACTTATACTGCATGTGTTTATACTGTGGGGGAAACAGAAGCACCCAGGAGAAACCTACGAAAACATGGGGAGAACATGCAAACTCCACACAGAAATGCCACCTGGTCTAGCCAGGACTCGAACCACCAACGTTCTTTCTGAGAAGCGACTATGCTAACCACTTAAACACTATATTATGTATGCCGGGCCAGTATGGTTCTGTCACCTTGTTAGTAACAGTACCTGTGAGGAAGTGATGATGTGATGTCTGTGACTCAGCGCTCATGTCTATGTATAATTTGCTGTGTGTGGGTCTCTGCTTTTGGTTGTAATGTGAAGTAAATCAACACTTTGCTTATGAAGCATTAACTACCATGTTCTCCGCCATTGCGGTGTATGTTTATTTGCGCTTGCTTTTAAGCTACAGTCTCCTAAACACGTACTATGCAACAGCGTGACATTTAATATTAGAGACTCAAGTTTTCGGGTATTTACATGGACATGAAAGTGACTGCATTTTCAAAAATATTTTAACATAAAACACATCAGAGTTATAGACGTGTGGACACTACTGCACTTCAAAGTCTGTGAACTTTTAAGCGAATAAAAACTGATAACCAACTGCATGATGAAGGGGTCTTATAGCTCAACAAAATAAAGATTTTTAAAGGAAAAAATAAAGGATTTTTTTTTTTACATTTGTATTTTTTATGAAGTGCATTATTGGGAAAAAAAAAAAGTTATGGATGTCACAAAACTATGTGTCAGGAATAAAAATTGATTCCACTGTATTTGTGAAATTAAAACTCAATCACAGCACTTCCATTGACACATAATTTTACTTCTACTACACTACCTGACAAAAGTCTTGTCGTCGATTCCAGTTGTAAGAGCAACAAATAATAATTTGACTTCTAGTTGATCATTTGGAAAAGAGGCAGAAGGTAGATTTTTCCGATGAATCATGTATTGAACTGCTCTCAATCATCACAAATACTGCAGAAGACCTATTGGAACCAGCATGGACCCAAGATTCTCACAGATATCTGTCAAGTTTGGTGTAGGAAAAATCATGGTTTGGGGTTACATTCAGTATAGGGGCGTGCGAGAGATCTGCAGAGTGGATGGCAACATCAACAGCCTGAGGTATCAAGACATTTGTGCTGCCCATTACATTACAAACCACAGGAGAGGGCAAATTCTTCAGCAGGATAGCACTCCTAATTCTAGGCCTAAGGGCCTACTCGCACTATGCTATCCGAACCGTGCCCAGGCCTGTTTCTCGGATTGTTTGAGAAATGTGAGTGCTCTGAAAGCGAGACGTGACTTTTAAGGGACTGTTTCTTATGGATTAATTGATCATTCGTACTGTTCAATGAACGCAAACTGTTGTAGTTTATTAAAGACGCAAACCCCTCACTGCACTACAGCTACACCTTCAGCAAACCTCCTAATTCCTGCAGCACGAGGACTTTATGATTGTTTATGAGGATCAAAATTGGCTGATCTGTTCAGCAAAATATTTGACTGCTTGTCACTGCATCTCAAACGACTAAAACGACATAACTAAAGAAATCTCCACTGTGCTGAGCGAGAGCGCTTACTGAACAGCACATCATTGATGATGTAAGCGTGCCCAGGCCTGAATGTAATGTGAGTGCAGGCCGTCGGGGGAGACGGGAGGGGGGACAAGCCTGCTTTGGCCCGGTTCAAGGCAACTGTACATAGTGCGAGTACACCCTTAGCCTCCACATCAAAGTTCCTGACAGCAAAGAAGGTCAAAGTGCTCCAGGATTGGCCAGCCCGGTCACCAGATATGAACATTATTGAGCATGTCTGGGGTAATTGAAGGCATTGAAGATGAATACAAAGAATCTTGATGAACTCTGGGAGTCCTGCAAGAACGCTTTCTTTGCCATTCCAGATGACTTTATTAATAAGTTATTTAAGTCATTGCAGAGATGAATGGATGCAGTCCTCTAAGCTCATGAAAGTCATACCCAATATTAACTCTTTCTCCACTGCACCATGACTTTATATTCTATACTGTACGTTATTTCTGTTAAGTGACAAGATTTTTGTCTAAGCAAAGTCAGACCTTACTGTCCTGATTAAATAATTAACAATCAAGGCTTGATCATAGTTTATTTTGGTAAAATAAGTGTAATCTAGAGGCCTTTGCCTTTCATAAAAGCCACTTCTGATACAAATGATCAACTAGAAGTCAAGTTATTATTTGTTGTTCCTATAACTTGGATAGGCAACAAGACTTTTGTCAGCTAGTGTATAGTTTTGACATAAATAAAACCATATTTTTCATGAAAATGTATGACTTTTGCATGGAAATGCCCATCAATAAATACCTCTTGTATATGTTTAAGCCTTTACACATCTCATTTTAAGACTTCTCAAAAATCTTTAAATGTGATATAAAGGTAGTAAGGGACAAGGTATTGTGTTCAGTTGTGAAAATTACAACAAACAAAATGCTTGATGCATAAAGCTTTAGTTGGACTCACAACTTACTTTCTAATGGAAAAAACCCTATTGTCGAGATGTTGCTGACTTTTCGGTGGCCTACAAAAATATGCCAACACAGCAGGATATTAGAAGGATGGATGAAATAAACTTCTCCAATACATCTGTTTGCAATTTTTAAAAATCAACTCGACCTAAATTAGTCGGTGTGTTTGAGTTTGAACTTGAGGAAAGTAGATCTCCAGGTGCAGCGCTCGGCACCCCTGACCCAGAAAGTGCAGTAAACTTCTTTAAATACAGGTTGCACTTGGCAATGCTTTTTAATTAGAGGCTCTCTATAAGCTATTAGGTCGATTTTCGGTTATTCTGAATTAGACCCTGAAAACCGAACATTCAGCATCAATGTCTAGCAGAAAAATATGAGCATAGCCTCCCCCCGCTGAACAACAAGTGGTCAGCAAACCTTTGAATCATCTCTGCCCAGCCAATGACAAGTTGATTTACGCAGTTCCCTGGCAACGGATTTGGCTTACAGTCTTTCATTTTCTAATCTGGAAGCTGTCGGAGGGTCTCAGCATGGCCGGTTTAATGCCAGACAAAAAACAAGCCCCAAGGAAACGGGCTTGCACAGAATCTGCAGGAGAAATGAGAAAAGAAACTCAAAAAATACTGGGTTGTGTGCTTGATTCATAAAAGATTTAAATGGTTCTTGTAGCCGAAGGACGGTGTTAAATATAGATTAAAAAAGCATGGATACCATGTGGACAACAATGTCAGATAGTGGAGACTGGGGTAAAATGCACCGCAAAATCAGCAGGAGATGTCAAAAAATATAACTAAGCAAATTTACTCAAGTAGAGATAGGTTTCGGAAAATTTTGGCAGAGAATCTAAAATGTTTGTATTAAATAAAGTTAAAGGAGTTGCATTTAGATTAATATGTTAATATGTACAAGCTCTGCAATTCTCTGGACAGATGAGGTCATTAAAATTACACCATGATGTGTAAATGTCACATTCTTTTAGATTTGCCACAGCATAAATGTCTCCATGCTTTCAAAAGCCCTATTTTAACAGGACTAATTTTCTAAACAACACTTGTCACTTACCAGCTGTTATTTCACATATTGATTCAGACGGAACTAAAATCTCTGTTTATTATGAGATCAGAGAGTCTGTTTTGTAACTTTAGGTGTTTTAAATCACTTTTATTGTTCTAAAATTAAAATTGATCAATTTGTTCAATTGATCAAGTCTTAAAATTACTAAAAAACTATTTTTTACAAGTCATCAAAATTACGCAATCCAAAAATCCTCAAACTTACTGCTTCTAAATATAATAAAAATCACTTATCATTGAACATTTATGGTGGCACGGTGGTTAGCACTATCGCCTCACAGGAAGAAGGTCGTTGGTTCGAGTCCCGGCTGGGCCAGTAGGGCAAATCTGCTTGCATGTTCTCCCCGTGTTGGTGTAGGTTTCCTCCGGGTAGAGCTTAGATCAGGCAAAAAAATTAAACCCGACCCTACCCAAGCCCGTGCACCTTGTGTCTGAGCCCGACCTGGTTCAACACATTAACTGTAATTATGAGCCCAAGCCCGACTTAAACCAGACTATTTTTTGAATTCGTGGGCTGTTAACAGACGTTCTCAACTACAATTCTGAGTTGTTTAAACTACAGAAATTAGTTTAGATTTACCTTATCTTGCTGCCAGGGGTATGCTTGAAGAAGTGACAAAAGAGCACATTGAAGGCTGAATATCATCCTTTTGCATACACGGTGACTGACGGATGCGCTCTGTATAAAGACACTGTTCTCAGATCAGCTTCTGTACACTATTTGATGACCGAAATTGGACACTTCAAGATTTGGGTGTGTTTTTAAACAGACAAATACACTTAATAATATGTAAACATGTCCATACTGGCTGGGCCAGTTGGCATTTCTGTGTGGAGTTTGCATGTTTTCCCCGTGTTGGCGTGAGTTTCCTTCGGGTGCTCCGGTTTACCCCACTTTCCAAAGACATGCGCAATAGGTGAATTGAATAAACTAAATTGGCCATAGTGTGTAAGTGTGTGTGTGTGAATGAGTGTGTATGGGTGTTTTCCAATACTGGGTTGTAGCTGGAAGGGCATCCACTGCGTAAAACATATGCTTGAACAGTTGGTGGTTCATTCCTCTGTGGCGACCTTTAAAATAGAGACTAAGCCGAAGGAAAATGAATGAATCAATCAACATTTATGTGCAAAGTTTTTTTTTATATGTATTAGCTAATTCGGCTACCAACTATCTTGTCATCCTCTATAACATTGAATGCATTTAATGATTTTTAACCAGCACTTATTATCGCACGGAATTATTAAAGAAATAACTCAGTTCGATGACAAATCATCAAATGGCAACAAATATTTTTTTAATAAACTGCAAAATTTATCCATTTCCCTCACAAATGTTCAGTTACGGTGAAAAAAAAAATTCTGAGTTTGCTTCATGCAGGTGAGTTGGCTTGATAAACCACCCACAGGAAACACACTCTCTCCATTCACACCAGACACTTTCTTATAAATGCTCCATGTTTCTGGTAAAACATTTGCTACGACATTTGCTACAAATCTAAAATAAAGTATACAAACATTTCTCTCCCCAAGTGTCCCATCACTCCTTGAAACGCATTTTGCATTCTCAATATAGCACACCAAACACCTCCTGCACATAAACAGAGATGCTTATTCATATGCGGGACTCTTCAATCCTAAAGGCGATTGCTCTGATTGTGTCAAGCTGAGAGATAAAACGGGATGTTCTCCACAGCTGAATCAATGTACTTCAAGGAATAACACATCATTTACTTTACCTCACGTCATCCCAGACCTGAATGCCTTATTTTTGTGGAAGTTCAGAAGGAAAACTGATGTCTTTTTTAAAAAGCAAAGACAACAGCTTTCAAGCTTAAAAAAAAGACACCAAGGGATCATAAAAGATATACAACTTTTACCCTATATACACACACATGATCTGAATCCAGAAGATATCTTTGTGTCAACTGCAAGAATATCTTTTAAACTTGGAGTTTTTGCCTCCAAATATAAAAAATATATTAAATCAAAAAGCATTTTCTAGAAAAGTAAAAAAATATTGATTTGTTTTCAAAGT
>LR812541.1:42428633-42520061 GCA_903798195.1 Danio kyathit | reverse complement strand
AGTCAATATTGAATGGCCCAGTTTCACAAACAGGGTTTAGCTTAAGCCAGGACTAGACCTTAGTTAAATTAGGCTATTTATGCCTAAAATCTTGCTGTGAGGCAACAGTGCTAACCACTAAGCCACCATGCCACCTAGAAGTAAATTTAAAGTGCATTTTAAACTGCAACCAAGATTACTTACCCCACTGGTGTCACGGTCACCAGCGATCCAGCCAGTGATGGACACAGATCGCTAATGGACTACAAATTCACCATTATATGGACTACAAGATCCAGTCATGCACCAGACACACACACCTGCTCCAAGTCTCCTTTGATTACACTCACTCAGCTGAAGCTGCTCATGTACTGATAACACCACACATATATATGGCTCACTTCGACACTCTCATTGCGGAGTCTTATTAAACTGTCATTGTGAACATTACAAAGTGTTTCCCTTGCCTTACTGGTTTTGACCCTCGCTTTGTTTTGTTTATGTTGTCTGCTTCCAGTACGTATGCACCAATTGCCTGTGTATTTGACTACGACTCTGGATTTGCCTGCATACATCTGTTTGCTCCTGATTGTGACCATTGTTTGCCTGACCATTCTCAATAAACCTGCATTTGGATCCGCACCTCTGTTCTCAGCTCTGTCCACATCACATTACAACTGGAAGATTATTTTTGATTGTTTTAAGGAAAAAAAAAAAAAAAACACTTATTTTTACTATAAAAAAAAAAAAAAAAAAAATATATATATATATATATATATATATATATATATATATATATATATATATATATATATATATATATATATATATATATATATATATATATATATAAAAAATATATATATATATTTTATATTTTTGGACTTTTATTTTTATATTTTTTTTGCAGTGTGAGGGACAGCCAAATAATGCTTTGTTCCTATTAGGTTGGGCTGCATGAACGTGGCTTATTTTATTTTCTATCCATCTGTTGATCACTCTCACCTTTAGTCCATTCAGATTGTGGGCTGAACAACTCATGTGGGATGTATAACAGGTATGTACAAACAGAAAACTGGTTGTGCAGATAATGTAACAATGGCCAAAGCTTGTCCTTTTCTCCCTAGTAATTGCAGCTTAGAAGTGCATAAATGTTGTCAATTCAGAAAGTCAATTGCCAAGGCAGTTAAAAAATAGAAATGGTTTATTTTGGTCCTGCCAATAATCTCAGTAACAATAATCATCAATCATGCACTCAAGAGAGGCTTTTTATTGGCACACTAATTTTGTTGATTTTCTATTTTATTAATGTGAATCACCTGAGAAACTCAGTTAAAAAAAAAAATCTATTGTATAAAATGCTATTTAAATAAATTGCTTTAACTGACTTGACTAATTGAAAACAGAAAGAAAACAATCAAAATGAGACGGACAGCATTTTTCGGCATGTAAAGTACACTATATATAGTCGAGCTCAAAATCTTTCATACGCCAAATATGAAATATTTGTATGTATATACGTATATATACACACACATACACACTTACACACACACACACACACACATATACACACATATATATATATATATATATATATATATATATATATATATATACACACACACACATATATATACACATATACACACACACACACACACACATATATATATATATACATATATATATACATATATACACACACACACACACATACATATATACACACACACACACACACACACACACACACACACACACACACACATACATACATATATATATACATATATATATATATATATATATATACATATATATATATATATATATATATATATATATATATATATATATATATATATATATATATATATATACACATACATACACACACACACACAAAGTCATAATTATTAGCCTACCTGTGATGTTTTTTTTCCTTTTTAAATATTTCTCAAATGATGTTTAACAGAAGAAGGAAATTTTCACAGTATGTCTGATAATATTTTTTCTTCGTTTAAATACATTTTAGGGTCAATATTATTAGCCCCATTAAGCAATATTTTTTTCGATAGTCTACAGAACAAACCATTGTTATACAATGATTTGCCTAGTTACCCTAACTCGCTTAGTTAACATAATTAACCTAGTTAACCCTTTAAATTTAACTATCTAACTAATATAACTAACTTTTAAAAAATATCTACTCAAATATTATGTTCTGTCATCATGGCAAAGATAAAATAAATCATTTATTAGAAATGAGTTATTAAAACTATTATGTTTAGAAATGTGTTGAAAAAAATCTTCTTTCCATTAAACAGAAATTGGGGGAAAAATATACAGAGGGGTTAATAATTCAGGAGGGATAATAATTCTGACTTAACAGAGTATTACTTGTTTGCCATTGTCTTAAAAATCAATGTTAAATCGAATTAACCCAACTGGCATATCAATTTGTTTCATACTTTAATTTAGCAACAGCCCTATTTTAATCTCTGAACTACATAATTTCTGTCATTTGGTGCTTTGCTCCCTTGTTATGCGTTAAGGTGATGTCCAATCGACCATGACCTTATTTCTAGATTACCTTTTTTGTAGCGTAGAAGCTTGGATGTTGTTGTTTTTCTCAGAGAGAGGAAGCATTGAATCAATCTATAATTATCTTGAACCCTGCAGGAAGAGAGAGAGATAGATTGCAAAAACTTGCTGTGTACCGCTGCCAAATTGAAATGTAAATGCGGTCTCTGTTTGCTCCTATTTAAGCAGAGCTTGCATACACATTTTCCGCGCTGTGCCAGACAGGGAGATGTGGGCGACACTGTTCATCCGAGTATGCCTGGGAATTATTTGCATGGATAGGTGCACCTACAGCAGTCATGCTTTAAATGAGATTTACACTATTTATGAGTGTAATGAGCGTGCTGCAGGGCAGAAAGAAATTAATGGAAACTCTATGAATTTCCAGATCAGTTGCTATCTACATTATTGTACACTTTTAAATGAGAACGGACTACAGTCTATTTGAAGTTGTGTAAGCCGTGCTTAACAGGGAACACGCTTTATCTGCGAATTGCTATGTAATTGGAAACTGCTTCCTTCTTGTGGCCTCACTCATTTCTCTCAGGCGTGTATTTAACTTTTAGTTACAGACAATTTGCTTTTGTTTCTCTTTCATATGAAATGAAGCTGCTAAGATGATGCAAGATCAGTATTTTTGCTTAAAAGTTCTGATCATATATTGTAAAAAATATCCGTAAATCAGCAATGTATTTTGTGATTCATGTATTTATTTTCACCCATTTATTTATGCTTTTGAATTGCATTATGGGATCGTGATCTATCTTCCAACAATGTTTAACCTTGAAAAGTTTAAAAAAAATGATTAATTAAATTTTTTAATGGTTTAAAATAGGGCTGGGTGGTAAAAACTGTGTTGGTATTTATTGACCGAACATTATTGTCAATAATGATATAGATTGTTTGGTATGTAGTTTTGGTATGAAGCGATATAGTTTTATTAAAATGTGTCTGCTGAGCACGCACCTTGGAAGGAATGTCAAAAAGCTTAGAGTGTGCAAGCAGCAAACACGTAATGCACTTGCATTTTCCAGACAATTTACACCTAGTTAAAAACATCTTTCCAAAATGCTGCGTGTGCACCACTATTCATGCAAGTAGAACTAACCAATCTGCTTTATAGTTTGTCTAAGATAATTAGTCTGCCGTTATTAATGATGTGTGTATATTTCATACAAACACAGTGCACCCAAACACTGCAGTGCTTTTTCATTTTCAGAAACCCATGCACTCACGATTTTCACTTGCGAGTTTTGGGTTGTGTCATCTCCACCTCAGGTCAGAAGAACACACGCGAAAATGAGTGCCGTGACAAGCAGCAGTGAGGAGATAAAAAAAGGATAAATCAGGTTGCCAGCGTGGCTTTTTGGTTTCTTTTCTTGTGCATCCCAGCCACTAGCATCACATCTGAAAGGGATTTTTAAGTAATGTAGTTATTATCTTCACAATTTGTAATGTTGCAGTATGTATTTGAATAATGATGGTTGGTTCCTTTACTTGCTTTTTGCTCAGATTTGATTATCATAATTTTTTTTGTTGACAGAGTTTGAGGTTTACTGTATCATTATTATTGACACCTTACAGATGTTTTTTTTTTTTTGGACTAATAAATCTATTTGCCTTAGTAATATTGATAAATAAAAATAAAATGCTTAAAAAATCCAAATAATTCTAAATGGATTGTTAAAAAAATATTCAATAATTATCTATATATATGTATATATATATATGAAATTGTATTGTAAACATTTTTTTTTTCTGTATCGCCCAGCCCTAGTTTAAATGATATATTGCTTGGGTTGGTGTTGTATATTACGCTACAAAAACTGCCAGTACATTGTAAAAGCCAGTTATTTTACAAACTTGTTTCTCTATATTATTTTTAAAAAAATAGAAAATATATATGAAAACCAGTACAGCAGCGTTCTATATTTTGCTGACTTGTGTACTTACTGTACATTACTGTACATTAACCCAAATGTTTCAACGAATGTTCAAATCAAAAGAAATAAGCAATTTTATCTTCTTTTTTTTTTATTCCATGCTGTGCAATCATGCTAATGATATCACAAACCCTTAATTTTTGCTTTGATTTTAGAGTTTTATAGTGTTCAGCAGAAAATTAGAAACTAATAAACTGGAACCACTTGAGATTGAACAAATTCCAAGTATTTTTTTAAATTTTAGGTGAACTATCCCTTTAATATTTTGACAGTAAGCAACTATACAGAATCAGCCAGAACACCACATATCGAAGTAACTTGCCAAAAACATTCCACTCTGCCAAGATCCGCTCTATTAAAGTTAATAATCATTGTCCTGCAATACCACCAAATGAAAAACTGAACATACTATATTATTCTTACTGTTAGATAAAGATTATTTTAAGCCCATTACATTGTCTTTCAGCAGCAAATGAATGGAGTTCTAGAGGTCATAAGATCGGGTGCAACAGTTGGTGGCGTGGGTCTGGATTCAGTCTGTGTCTTCATTCTCAAGCTGCCAAGCCATTTGGGACGGACATGTTTGTTCACGGAATACAAAGTACCCTTTTCAATAACAAAGTGCAAATGTTAGCAACTCTGGGTCTATTTTGGAATAACAATGTGGGATCACAGACAGTACATTATTAACACACCTGAGCAAAGCAGGTAAAGAATCATATATTGTAACATCATTGACATTAGCTATAATATGTTAAGTCATAAAATTTTTTTAATAACTTCTAGTGACACAGAGTTTTTTCAATGAGTATTTCCATTAGTGCCCTATTAAGGGTTTCTCAACTGGTGGGGTTGTGACCCAAAAGGAGTTTGACTGGGTCTGAGTTAGAAGTCTGCATTCCCAATCACATTTCTTGGGGCGCGGGAATAAATTTCAGAACAAAATGCGGTAGAACTCTGTGTAATTTAAACAGGAGTGGGCAGGCTAATAATATAGCGTTCCCAAATCCCAACGTTATTTCTGAACAGCATATCTGTAATTTCCTAATTGTTGAGCACCATTACAGCCAGTGCTCACGACTGTCACACACGCTGAACGCATGGTCCAGAGCTTTTTGCACGTGCTTTTTTTTTTCCATACAGTTTGTGCATGCATCATCTGCATAACGGTCCTTAGAGCATTTACCAACATGGAAGAGCAAAGTGAAGATGCGCTGTCCTTCAGTTTGCATTAGAAAATGGTCAGTTTGCTGTTAGAAAACCTACATCAGGCAAGTCTGATGTATGGGAGTCTTTTTCAAGCGTCATAGATGCAAATGGAAAAAAAAACAAACTCTTTGTGCGATGTGATAATACCTCAAAGTTTTACTTTTTAGCAGTCACAAGACTGGAACCTCAGGTTTAAGGCAGCACTCATGTCTCATCACAAAGGGGCAAACAAAACTGACATTTAACCAACAGTCCTTGCACAACCTACACTTTTATCTGTTATCTCTCTTTTCTGGTAGCAATTTAAAAGTGAGATTTTGGAAATCAGATCTAAATTTAGCGGGAACGGTCAGGTAGAAAATTATTCTAAGCGGGCAGTGGGTCAACAAAAAGCTGAATAAATGGTAGGACTGGTCGGATGTGGAATAAAACCTCGCAAGATTAGTCCCGCACAGACCTGTAGTCTGAGTGTCGACCATTTTTACAAAGTAAGTTTTTTTGGGATTAATTTTTAATCCTGATGCAGAAAATATGTTAGACTGCATATGTATACACTGTAAAAATTATTAACAAAAAGCCAAGACAATTATTTGTTGCTTTAGCTTATTTTAATAAGTTAATCAGTTTTAAACTAAACTTTAAGCTATGCAAATTTAAACTTAATATTTTAGTCAGTTTGAATGATGTGGGTTGAGATGACAAAAAAAGTTCATTTGATTCCAGTTAATTTAAGACAGCAAGAATTGTTTTACAGTGTGTAAACATAACAATTCTTACACAAAACCTCACACAATTTAATGTATTACATGCATTTAATTTTCTGTAACAATACTTTTATTATTACTTTTAAGAGGATTTGAAAAAAAAAAAAAAAACATTTTTTTGTCTGTCTGTGTTTATTGTTTGGCTCTGTCAGAGTGGTTTCTTCACACTGTGAGCAGACTTGTCAGTGGCTTATGAGGATGATATTATTTGAAGAGCTCAGAGATTAGCCGGTGTGTGTGTGTGTTTGTATGATGAAGTGGCCAGACCGAGACGCACTCAAAGCCCAGAGGCAGACGTGACTGGCAGGAGGATTTGGACGGAGGCACAACACTTGTCAGCCCTGAAAATGAAGAGCGTTTAAGACCTGACAGAATTTTAATTTGCAGAGTTTATGAGATGTGAATTTAATTAGGGCTATGATCCCTGGTACAAGGATGGCACTGCAGTAAATGTCAGGAAAATATGAACTAATTTACATTCAATTTAGAGTAAACATTTTGCATGAAATCAAATAAACACATTTTTTGTAGATAAATAATAATAAATGTATAATAAATGATAACTTTTTGGGAAATGTTAAAGGTAAAAAAATGTATGTGTGTTTTTTTTTTTTAAAGGAAGGTATACATTAGAACAAAATAATAAATGTTTATTTTTTTAGAATAGGTCTGAATATTTTTTTTATTAATAGTTTTGGCAGAAAATAACTAATAGTTTTAATGAATAATTTCAAATAACTTTAATTTATTTATAAAATAAGTACATTTTCTCCTTGCATTGTACATAATATTTTATTAGTTGTTTTGCAAAATAATATAGCAGTAATGTCTATGTGAACAGGATGTTGGTTTATTGAGCAAAACAAAGAAAGAAACAAACAAACAAACAAACAAACAAACAAACAAAGGGTTAAAACAATGGTTATACTAAAGTGGAAAATGCTTTGAAATGCTCACTACAGGCAAACAAGACTCATGAGACTCACTAGAGTTTAAGCTTGCACAATTATGTTGTACGGCACTGCAAAAAGGGGTGGGATTAAACAAGATGATTAGACATTAAAAAAAACGAGTGATTGGTCCATATTTTAAATTTCTGTACAGAGAGGCGTTGATCTTCGATTGGTCTCACGCACTTACATGATGCGATTTCCCAGGTCAGAGTTTACCAAGTTTGAACTTTCCAATGCATCAAACTGCGAAACTTGTCACGCGAGCTTGCGTTTCCGGTGTGCCGTATGCATATAAATGAAAGCCTATGGGGCAAAAAGTGCAGTGTGACCACGGCTTTAGCATGGATGTGTGTGTGAGTGGTATGTACATAGTAACAAGTAATCAGTCCTGATCAGCTTCAGCTGTGTGTAATCAGGAGGTGAACTGAAACAGGTGTGTGACTGAAGGGGATGGTGGGATTCGTAGTTCGGTAGAATGACAAAGAGTATTCTCCAGCACTCCAGCAGCCTGCAAGTGAAACACTGCTGATGATCATAACAGTATGTTGATGTACTTCCAACTGAAATGGAGTATTGAGTAGGGGGCGAGCTTTCTTTTGCGCATCATTCACTCATAGCAAACTAAATGTAAGAGGGACGTGTTTAAGTATATTGATGTAAAGTTGCTATGAAGTCGAAGTAGATTAACTTGCATGTATTAATTATTCACCTCAAAAATAACAATGTGAACTAGCAAAATAAAAATTGCTATTTTTTTTTTTACTTTAAGACTTTCTTCACAACAAATATAATAAAATGCTGTGAAAAAAATTCGAATTTCAGAGGAGAGCTAATAATTTTGTATTCGGGCAGATGGACAGATGGATGGATGGATAATATATTCATTCATATTCTTTTCGGCTTAGTCTCTTTATTAATCAGGGGTCGCCACAGTGGAATGAACTGCCAACTTATCCATAATATTTTTTACGTCGAGGATGCCCTTCCAGCTGCAACCCATCACTGGGAAACATCCATGCACATACATACACTACGGACAATTTAGTTCACCCAATTCACCTATAGCGCATGTTTTTGGACTTGTGGGGGAAACCAGAGCACCTGGAGGATACCCACGCAAACACGAGTAGAACATTAAACCTCCACACAGAAATGCCAACTGACCCACCTGAGGCTCGAACCAGTGACCTTCTTGCTGTGAGGCGATTGTGCTACCCACTGTGCCACCATGATGCCCTATGGATAATATATATTAGTGAAAAAAATTATTTAAATGTAGTAATTAATATACTACAATATTATTAGCAAAACAAACACACAAAATCAGAAGGTTTGTTTTAGTAGCCTTTAGTAAACAAAGTACAAAAGTGCTTGTCTTCAGCATCTCAGGGTTTTACAAGATTGCTGATCAGCCAGAGTGAAGCCGCAATCATTCCAGTGTCTGTCTTCTGTTAGTGAGTGAGTGGGTGTAATAAAGAACTGTGAACACCATATAGTGCTTTCTTGTTAGCAGAATTTGTCTGTTCCTGTTCCGTCTCACTGAGTCACACTTTATTTCTTGAATAATTCAGATTTATAAAAGACCTAGAACATTACAGGGTGGAACCAGGCGCAGATTTCACTAAATGAATCAGGCTAATGCAAGTCTCTTTCTCAATCAAACTGATAATTACAATGAATTAGTGAAAGGAAACAGATTAGCAAACAGCTGAAAATATAAGAACCTACGCATTCTTTGTCCTCAATCAGAGCTTAAGTGAAATAAAAAATATAAATATTTATATAATTTATATAATATATTATATAAATTATATATAATAATTATATAAATTATATTATATAAAATTATATAAATTATATAAATTATATATATATATATATATATATATATATATATATATATATATATATATATATATATATATATATATATATATATTTTTTTTTTTTTATAATAATTTATATAATATAAGTTTTAAATGTAAACATAAAAAAACACATATAATAATAATAATAATAATAATAATAATTAAAAGGTTTTCCATGTTTATTGGTGCTAAATAGGGCTAAACATGCAAACAGGGTTCCTTCCAAATGCAGCTTTTTTTTGAGAATGGTTAGACAGGCAAGGGTCGAAAACCAGCATATGTAGTATAAAATAGGGATGGCTGACGTAAAACTGACGTTTCGACAGTGTCGAGATCCTGAAGTTCAAGTTTTTCAAAACACTGTATTGAAGCATGATTCAAAACACCCGGGTCATGTGACTAAAGTGATTTGAAACACCCAGGTCTTGTGACTAAATTGTTTCAAAACACCAGGTCAAATGACTAAATCAATTCAAAACATTAGTCATTTCAGAAGCAGTTCGAGACCTGGCGAATCTGCGTTTGATTGACAGGGTCGGAAAATATATATATTATGTAGTCTATTGGACTGCGCATGTTCTCAGAGTAACTGTGCTGCAAATGTCTTGAGTTCGAATCCAGACTTGTACAAATACTCCTAAATTCACTACGGTCAATTTAGTTTATTCAATTCACTTATACCCGCATGTCTTTGGACTGTGGGGGAAACCGGAGCACGGTAAGAACATGCAAACTCCACACAGAAATGCCAACTGACCCAGCCAAGACTCAAACCAGCAACCTTCTAGCCCCTGAGCCACCATGTCACCCTGTAAACTGCTGAATAACGTTGAGAATAATGTCTTGCATATATTGCATATAAAAAAAATGTATATATATATGTATATATATATATATATATATATATATATATATATATATATATATATATATATATATATATATATATATATATATATATATATATATATATATATATATATATATATATAAACAAATATGAAAAAAAATGGCATCTTTTAGATATTTTATGCCAAAAAGCCCTTAAAACATTTTTAAATTAGAAAAAAAATGTCATTAATAGTTTACAGAATAAAACAAAATTATAAATTTTTTACTCAAACACAAAATCGTAAATCATAAAATACAATTTTCAAGTGGTCTCTTTATACATTTTTCCCCTACAGTACTATTAGTACTAATAAGTATTATTAATAATATTAATAATAATAATAATAATAATAAACAGGTCTCATTTTATGTATTTATTTGAATTAAAATACTAATTATAATATGTTATAGCTAACAGCAGTGTTTGTTCATTACACACTGTAAAACCCAAATAGTTAGTAACTCAAACTGCTTGAGGAAACTGATTGCAACAAACCATTTAAGTAAAAAAAACTAATCCTAATGAGTACTGTGAACTTAATCCATTTGAGTAAACGAAGCAATTTGAGCACAGTAAAACCTGATAAATGAAGAGAACTCACACAACGGAGTACTGTAAAACCCAATAAGTTAAGACAACTCAAACTATTTGAGAAAACTGATTGCTACAAACCATTTCAGTTAAACTAATCTATATGAGTACAGTGAATTTACTCCATTTAAGTTAAAGTAATGAGGTATTTAATTAACTCATTACCGTGAACACTGAGTTCAAAACTTAAATGAGTACAATTTTTCAGTAAATTGAGTTAACTACACTCATTTCATTTGATAAAGTTGACTGTTGGGTTTTACAGTGCAGAAACAACTGTGTTAGTTTTGCAGAATTGTGTGTACAAGGTCATGGCAAAATGCCTGTCTTTTGTTTTTATGATTTGGAAAGTAGTTCTAGTTCCTGATCTCAGGTCTGGTGTGCGGCAGCTGCCTATCGTCTCTCTGTGGAAAGAGTCGTGGATCAGAACCAATTCTGGCTTTCAGCAAACACAAGAGCACTTGACCGTTATCTGAACCAAGCAGGTATTGCCTATTTCAAAGCACCTAAACTGATCCGCCCTGTATTTCAGCACGCCAATTCTGCAGCCCTAACAGCCCTGCCAAAACGCTCCATTATATACAGGGGAAATAAACATCCAGGCTGTGAGTGCCATCTTATGTAAATCCCACAATGTGCTGAGTAGAAATTATAATTGCACCATAAAACCCACTGCCTGACACCTGGGTCTATGGTTGGAGGTCGTACAAAATTATACCAGAGAAATGAACCACAAGCCTGTGCACAGACCTTGAGTCGCACCATTCACTTTAACAGACTCAGAAACCTCAAAATGTCAAGTGTCAGACCCAAATAACACATTAGTGCTTTTCCATGGGTTAGCATGCAATGACGCAAGCATCTTTAGCGCATGACCTTTTAAAATAATACATACAGATTCTTTTTTTCCCCCTTAGAACTCACAATTTTTAAGTAAATATGAACTCAGAACTAGCTTAAAAGGCACAATCAATGACTGTATAAAATATGGACGTCGTGAGAGCGCCATTTTCCATTAAAGAAAATAAATAAATAAATAAAAAATTCGCCTCATGACGGGCACAAACTGTCGCAAAAGACTGCTGAAATTGGAGCCTGGGCATGCGCAGAAGGACTGCCTGATGGAGCCAGAGGAGGAGCTGCGGAATCGAACTTCCAACCAAACGCTTGTACATCAAATCAACCACGCCCCCGAACTTCTCACTTGACCGCCGGTGTCTGCACTATAACCAAAGCTAGCTAATACACTTTGCGTTTACATAGGAGCCTGGAGTCAATCGGGCCAGATGCGGCGCCCGTTAGCGCGCCGACGCTGACGCATCCGAGCCGGAATGGCCCGCAAGTAATGTGCTCGAGTAGGTACAGCAGACGGAGTCAGGCCGAGGGGTAAGTCTCCGGCAGGCGAGAGTGTATTTTGCTATCTGGGTGGTTAGGCGTGTATCAGCAAACTGATAAAGCCCTGACCTTACCGAATAAACAGTGTTCCACCAGATCCTGTATGTCAGAAACTATAGTTTACTGCTGAGCAACTCATTTTACCATGGTAAAATAACACAGAAATCGAATAATAACACTGCCGAACTCCCACGTCTGCTTTGAGAAACTGTCAATCACAGCTGTCAATCATGATGACACACCCAGCATTAAATTACTGCTCAAAACATACTCTTTACAAAAATGAAGATCTGCACCTATATCAGCACGATAACCAGTGCCTTAACTGACCAGAACCATCTTTCAGAACATTTTATTGCAAGTGTAATTAATTTTTTTATTTGGTCTCATGTCTCCTTCATTAACACAGAGGAGGCGGGCTTTATGACTTGTACTGCAGCCAGCCCCCAGGGGCCGATCCAACGGCCGAGACCTTCACTCAAAAGCAGGCATGCGTCACACTTGGGCACAATAAGTACGAATTTTTTTTTCATTAAATGTCCAAAATCCACTATAATGGTGTTATACTGTATATTTTGCCAACTTATCTATGTACAATATCCCAAATATTTGGAAGAATGTTCAAATCCAGAGAAGTAAGGAGTTTTAATTAGTGACATGGGGTGTGTGCTGCGCGTTGACGTCCCTAGATTTCAGGTTTGGTTTTATAGAAAACCGAGAAACAGCAAAGACGCTTGTGTGTTTTGTGAGAAGGCACAGAGCAGCAAACAAATACGAATTATGGAATCAGTCTTGTGCTTTGTCGCAATAGAAATCAGTCTTGTGCTCTTGACTCATTAAAGACAACAACAATCATCTGCTCTGGATACGGTCTGTATCCAAGATTATGTGAACCTCAGGATAAGGAGAGACAGACAGACTTTGCATGGCTCAATTACACCAAATGTATCTTTGCTTCTAAAAATGTGAGATGTAACGCTACGAAATGGTTTAAAGAAAAAAGCACAGCAATAAGCACAATGGTATCTAACCACTGAGCGCCTTTAAACAGAAACTTCCAACGCTTGCCACACCTCTGGGTTTTTCTGATTGGTCCACTGCTTTGAATAGTAACACGTGTTATGTAATAATATAACTTTTACAAAGTAACGAGTAATATAACACATTACTTTTAAAAATAAGTAATATTATTTGAGCTACTTTTTAAAAAAAAAATTTAACATGGGGCGACGTGGTGGCGCAGGGGGTAGCACGTTCACCTCACAGCAAGAAGGTCGCTGGTTTGAGTCTTGGCTGGGCTAGTTGGCATTTCTGTGTGGAGTTCGCATGTTCTCCAGTGTTCGCGTGGGTTTCCTCCGGGTGCTCCGGTTTCCATACAGTAGACATGTGGTACAGGTGAATTGGGAATGCTAAAATTGTCTGTAGTGTATAAGTGTGCATGTGAATGAGTGTGTATGGATGTTTCCCAGTGATGTGTTGCACCTGGAAGGGCATCCGCTGCGTAAAACATATGCTGGATAAGTTGGCGGTTGATTCTGTTGTGGCGACCCCTGTTTAATAAAGGGACTAAGCCGAAAAGAAAATTAATGAATTAAAATGTAACGTGAGTTACTTTATACCCGGCTTAATTGGCTTTTAAAAATGTATTGCGGAATAAAGATTACCTTAGGTTGAATATTCAATGAGAGAGCATGTTGCGAGAGAACAGACAGTCGACTTGCACTCATCATCATCATCAGGTCTCCTTTTTCACAGCAGATGAGTCAGTGTACTGTTCTAGTAACTGAATATCTAAGGATATGGGTTTATCTTGAGTCAGAGGGAGTATCCGGTATGTTAGTACTTACTGAAGAGGAAAACCATTTCACGACAACTCCATTCAATTTAATGAACTGGTTCGATCGGTTCACTTAGCAGATCCAGTCAAAACAAACGATTCATTCGGCGAATCGCCTGTCATCACTACAGACATTCAGAATGGCAGGCCAGAGACATATTTGCAATGGATACTTGTTATTTTGAACTCATCGAAGAAAAGAAGTGGATTGTTGTTAAGTGTAGTTTATGTGTAAGGAAAACTCTTGAGGACTGCAAGAAAAATGACATGGAAAAAAAATAAAAAACAAAACTGGATGCGAAGCACTACACCCGCACCCCACCTCCAGCTCCAGCTATGATTGACATCAGTTCACATTCTCCAGGTAAAACAATTAATTTGACTAAACTAAAAAATGGTTATTGCTTTTATTGTTGAGGAGGTGTAGCCACTGTCTAATGTTACTGTAGAAGCGACTACATTTTGTAATATAGTAAGATTCTTTCTCTTTTGGGAAATGATTTAATAATTTGTTAAGGCCACGTGAAGAAATTTATTCAATGTATAAAGCGCAAAGATTTATTTTGATTTAGTGATGTTTTTTATCATCTTACTGTTCATTTTGTTATTAAAGCTTTTAAAATCTGTTTTTGCCTTTATTTCATGTTAATACTCTTAGGTTTTATTGCAGTCTTTATCTCAATGGACAGAGAATTCACTTAACTAATACACAAAACATACAAAAGCAGCAAACATTACATGCTATTATTAATCTGTTTATAGCATGTATAGCTCTGAGTTTAGAAAGTTCTCAAAATATAATGTTATCCTACATTTTTTAAAGGAAAATGAAAGTGTAGGTTAGGTGGTTGTTAAATGCAGAGCTTCTCGATAAAAAATGTGAAAAAGCACCTGCTGAAAGAGATCAAACCTTAGTCAGGTAAGGTAAAGTAACTCAAAAGTAATATAATGCATTACTTTCCAAAAAAAATAACAGTAACACAATCACTTTTTGGGGGGAGTAATTCAATATTGTAATACACTGCTTTCAAAAGTAACTTTTCCCAACACTGGTAATGAGCAGCGATCCATGTAAAAGTTGAAGTTCTTGTTGAACTTGACATTTAAAAAATACAGAGCTTCAAAAGATGCAAGGCATAACACAACTCATACATCTGCCAAGCATGTTTACATTGAAAAAAAAAAAACTGTGGACTGTCCCTAACAGTGTTCTCGGCTCCAGTTGCCCCGATTAATCCTTAAAGAAAATTTAGATTTCAAAAATGTTTTATTTGTTTTTTATGTTCGTATAGTTCAAAGAGTCTTTAAGTGAAGTTTCATAAACAAATTTCGAGAGGAACACGTGATATTATTGACCGCGGCTGATCCCTCATCCACAATCATTAGCTAGCCAATTAGATCAATCCAAGCTCACTATAAATAGCCTAGGGAAAATCACTCCCTTATCTTCATTTCGAAGAAACCCCCCATCCACCCCTTAGCCTCCTCTTTTCTTCCTTTTATCACGGGGAGCTCTCGTGAACCACCTGATCTCGTACTCCCCTGATACGCTCTATCGACCAGGCGGGAGCCCTGGGCTCAACTATCTCCGAGCTCAGGGTTCTCTCCCGGGACAGCATGCCAAACCAGCTAACATTTGTCAAACAATATCTAAGTGCGAACTCTTGAATCTAGTTTTAAACTGATAGAGTATGTCAGACCAAACTAACATATGGAAACCTAGCCAAAATGGTGGTCTCAGTCTGCTTCCAAACATGCTATGATAAGATTCATTTAAGGTGTGAATATAATCTGACCTCAATCAGACACATTTGCAGAAAGCCCTGCACCTTCTGAGATATCAGGATCCTATCATTGAGTTGTGCACATGTGGCAGCTGCGGTTGCTAAGCAACCATAAACGACACTGTCCAGAGAAGGTAAAGTCTAGAAGGGATATAGCTGCAGATACTCACATCAATATAGCATAATGTTTATCACACTGTACAACAATTCATATTTTTACATTACTATGAGGGTTGGGTTTAGGATAGGGGTAGACGTTAATACAATATAATTTAATGGGTAGCTTAATAAATAATATGAATAATACTCTGTATAATTACTATTTTTACATTACTGTGATGGTTGGGTTTAGGGTTTGGGTAGGGGTAGACATTAATAAAATACAATTAATGGGTAATTTATTATTCATTCATTCATTTTCCTTCGGCTTAGTCTCTGATTTATCAGAGGTCGCCACAGCGGACTGAACCACCAACTATTCTAGCATATGCTTTATGCAGCGGATGTCCACAACCCAGTCCTGGGAAAACACCCATATGCACTCATTCACACACATACACTACGGCCAATTTAGCATATTCAATTCACCTATAGCCAGGGACGGACTTAGTGATTTGGGGGCCCTAAGCAATTCCAGGTATGGGGCCCTAGCATTGTTGAAAAATAAACTGCATGTTAAAAAGTATATTCATGTATGTATGTATATATATATATATATATATATATATATATATATATATAGGGGTGTCAAAATTAATCGTTTCTTTGATGCACCGCGATGCAGATGGGGACAATTCGATATCAGTTCAGTAATAGATCATAACCGTTATTACGCACTGACGTCATTTATCCCCTATGCGCGATGTCGCGGTAGAATACTATGGTGAAGGACGCGAGGGTGAGTAAATAAAACACTCCTACTACTTAAAAAGCAGATAATTGTGCACGTGTGAGTGTGCTGGACACTGTCTTTCACGGACACTGAGGAATGGTAAAGCACGAGCCGCTATTTCAGTACTTGGGAGAAATGATGTAAAACTCCATCTCTGCCCCTCTCACTCTCTCTCTCTCCCACACACACACACTTAAGGCATTTGACCCGTTGGCATGTTCGTGAGGTAAAGTTTCCTCTCTTCTCGGCTGTTAAATACTTGTGGATCTAGACACAAGCGTGCCTGTGGTGCGAGTTTATTGTATTGTATTTATTCTATTACGGATTACCTGATAACCGCGTATTATGCGCATATAGACTGACCCGCGGCTGTTTTTCCCGCGTCATTCATGTGTGAACAGCGCTTTAGTTTCTAAAGCAAATTGAAGCCCTTTTCGGTTGAGCGGGTGAAGACAATTATCAATCATATGGGGTGTAAGAACTGGCCAGTGCTCAAAAAGCGAGATAATACTTACATTCGTTTATTTGTTTTGAATGCTCGTGCTGTCTTCTGTGCATGTATTGGAGTTTTGTCTAAAACATTCACAAAGTATGTGTTTTTTATATGTATATATGTATATATGTATGTATATATATATATATATATATATATATATATATATATATATATATATATATATATATATATATATATATATATATATATATATATATATATATATATATATATATATATTAGGGGTGTAACGATACACCAAAGGCACGGTTCGGTTCGGTTCACGGTTTTGGAGCCACGGTTCGGTTCGGTTCGGTTTCTGTTTGCTGTGGGGTTAGGGTTGATGTCATCTTAACAGTAATACTAAGGAACAATAGATTCACTTAATAACAAGAACAACTAAACTTTTTCTTTATTAATTTTGCCATCACATTTTAGTACAGTCAGGATACCAGAGTAAACAACAAAAATGAAATAAATACCTCCAATATAGTCTAGTCAGAAAAAAAAATTCTCTTTAGTGCAGCCATCTTAAGAAAGTAAACTCAAATTAAATAAATAACTGCAGTGTAGACTATAGTGAAAGATAAACAGGCTTGTCCTTTCTAAGGACATTTGGAATATTCAATTGAGTTTTAAGTTCTTCTTTAAAAACACCATAATGTCCACATTCTCAGGTGAGGGGCTTGATTTCTGTGCAGACACAGACAAAGTGATGCTCATTTTAGTTATCATTAGATAGGTTTCCTTTTAAATTAATGAAAAAATAATATACATATAATGTGCTTGTAAAGTGTTTTTTACATGACCTATTCACCAGTAAAATACATTGCAGTTTTGTCTGAAACTAATGTTAGGGTTGTAGCCGTATATTTTTGCCTCTCTCTCTCTCTCTCTCTCTTCATGCCTGTCATTTCTGTATATCCGCCTTCACGACAGCTAATTGGTCATAAGACCGATCTATCATCAATGGGCGACGTGGCGCGGGAATATAAAAATGACGTCAGGAAAAGCGGAGGAGAGCGCATCTTCCTTTGATCTCGTTTTTCGTGTATTTTGCTAACATGATTATGAATTTCGTTGTTTTTGCTTAACTTTCGTTTGGGCAAAATTATTTTGCATTAGTTTTGCCCACTTTGAGAAATTTTGTGATTTTTGTACACTTTTATTTTGATTGATTTGTTTGTTGCTTTTTTGTTCAGCTCTTTCTCATCATATTGAGCTATACCTCCTCAAGTTCACTTTTTCCCAGAGTAAGGTGGATAGGGAAGATGTCTTACGACTTCCATTTTGCAAACACGTAGAAAATGTATTGTTAAAGTCATCAGGTAAGAGGTGAACGTCATATTTGTATTTTATTCTACAGTTCAGTATATGGAAGAATAAGGTGCACGGCGCTGAAAACCTTTTTTTCTTTTCATCAGTTTCTAGCGAGGTAAGGGGTTAAATCCCTTTTGTTGGCAGTTCTGTTGTCAGTGTCTTTTGCGCACACCCTCACATTGTGAAATTTACCACATTTTTTAAATGTTATTCCTTATTAAGTTTCGTGAAACAGTTAGTTACGACAGATAGTGTGCACTTTGTCTACGACACGAATTCCATTCCTGTACTCCACTGGAAAACCAAAATGTTCCCAAACAGGAGAGTTAAATTTTGGGGGATCTGCAATCTCAATATATGCGAAGCAGCCGTCCTGCATATACAGTACAGTGTTTCCTCTAGGATTTTTTCCAGCAGTGGCGATCTGCCAAAGACAAATATTACACGCAGTATAACAAGTCGAGATAGCATTCATGTAATACGAGCATGCGAATCTCTTTACTTGCGCGCCGATTTCGTCTGTTCGAGCACAGAACTTCTTGCATGCACTCAAATTTACACGTTCAAGTGCAGATCTTCTCGTGCGCTCTCCAGTAAGCGCTGCTGAAGCGCGATTTAATGCGTTTTTGTGCGTTTTCCGACATTAACGCGTCCTGAAGTAAAATAAAACAGCTATAAACTCCAGCAAGATAAAGTCATTGTATGCAGAGCCATTGACCTTTATCAATAAAGTATACTTATGGAAACTGTGTTCATCTTAACTGATAGCTACGCCGTGTTTGCTGGACTCACCTGTCAGTCAGTCTGTCAGAGAGTCAGTCAGCATGTCACCTTGAACAAATAGCGCACAGCACTACGGTGACAGAAAAGTTTGCGCTGTTTACCTCTAATATGTTTTGGTGCGATTATAATCCGCTATAAAAAACACGACTAAATGTTTTAAATAAGAAGCTGTAATGTAGCCGTGGCGGGATGGATTTTGGCGTGGCGCCCGCCACGAATGAATGAATGTAGCGGTAACCTTGCAGTAGTAATGGAGTGTGATCGCTCACTCAAGTCACATGACATGACATGCACTTGGAAAATACTATTCTAAATTCTAAAACATTAGAATATAATATTTAGAACAAAAGCTCATCATTGCTAGTACAATTTAATCAAATGTGATAAAATAAAGATGTTTTGGTTCAATTAGAGACAAGTGACGTCAACCTTAACAGTGGGCAGCAGGGGGCGTGACAGTATCGCGGTCCGCCACGAGAGTTTCGCGATACGTATCGTGGTTGGTGTATCGCGATATTTCAGTTCGGTTTGTAGTATCGTTACACTCCTAATATATATATATATATATATATATATATATATATATATATATATATACATATATATACATATACATATATATATATATATATATATATATATATATATATACATATACATATATATATATACATATATATATATACATATATGAGATGTGTTTTAATATTTAATATTTTCACAAATAAAATTAAAAAAGTTCACAACTATGTCGTATTTCTAATTTTTATCCCCAAATGTTCCCAAAATTTACAATCTTGCACACTCTACCTACCTCTACTCTGATCACTGGCAGACTGGTGTCACTAAAATCTTTGATTGTGAATATCAGCAAAAAAAGAATTTAAATTATTACATTTAAAACAAAGGAGAAGAGGATCTTCTCGGTTTGACTGTATTAGGGAAATACCTCACACTCGCGATGCTAAAACATTTGCCATTGATATGCAGAGGAATGATCTGCTCTCAATGCTGCAGGTGTGAGAGACGCCTGTTTGGCACTGTGCCATCTTTAAACGCTCTGAGGCGAAAATAAAATAAAATTCGACAACATCACCTGCAGCTTGTTGCGAGGAGTAATGTTAGGAACATTAAAGCATGGACACACGAGGGTCTCTAAAAATCTTTAGTAACACCAACATTCACTAGTTGCTTCTTTTAGCGCTAGAGGATTCTGCAAAAGTCACTAAGTTAGCAACACTGGCTGGCAGTTTGTTTGATCGCATCACTCACAGCTCGCGAATGTGCAGTACGGACAGAACAATCCATTATTCATGGGGGCCCCGGGATTTGAAAAGAAGTAACAACGTAAAATTTCTTAACGGTTATAGACAGATTTCACAACATATGATATAAAATGTATAAAGGAGCTATATGATTAATAAAGGCTTCTTGGGGCCCTAAGCGGCTGCTTACCTCGCTTATTGGTTAAGTCCATCCCTGCCTATACTGCATGTCTTAGGATTGTGGGGGAAACCAGAGCACCCAGAAGAAACCAACAACATGGGGAGAACACACAAACAGAAATGCCAACTGACCCAGCCGGGACTCGAACCAGTGACCTTCTTGCTGTGAGGCAACAGTACTAACCACTGAGCCACCATGCCACCCCAGTAATTTATTAGGTAATATAAATTATTCTTGTTAACTTTTGGCCGCATATGTGTCCCTTCTAGCAACAACCTCTAGGGAGTCACCACTAACAAACCCCAGGCTATATCCCAGCACTGGCTCTGATAAAAGTTTTATTTATGGACAAAACAAAAAGGTGTTTCTGTGTTGGACTGTGAGATGCAAACTTGCAAATTTAAGAATAATGCAGAACTGGGAGATAAATTCACAACTTTTATCTTTTTTTATTGTAAGGTAAAAACAAGCTAGACCAAACACTGCAAGAAATATATATACACACACACACACACACACACACACACACACACACACACACACACACACACACACACACACTGCACACAGTTATCTAACAGTATTCTGTACTGAAGGTATAAACAAGTTTCTCTCTACTGCCAAACACAATACACAGCATGGGACTCCGAGGATTCACAACCATAATTACACCTCCCCAAAGCGCAGTGTGCATTTCTGAAGCTGTGTTTCATCTTATGAGTGAATTCGCAGCTAGCCGGCATCCTCCGCTGTCAAATTAGTCTAAAAAATCTTTCCCTTGCGAGTTGGTTTGATGTCCGTGTCTGAGAGCATCTGGGAACGGATTGCAGAATTTTGCACCGACAGAATGTTCCTGAATGTTGCGTAACACAATGCGATCAAAGCTGTAAACCTCATAACTCAAACCCTGCTTTTCAGACGCCTGTTCTTCCGTGCTCTGGCATGATTTTATAAGCAGATGGGCCAACGCTGATTATTCAGAAAGAGATAGACAGACATATAACCACCCGCACAAAGCATTACCAAACAGGGTAAACGCACAACACAAAAATATTTGGATGCTCTGACTGCTTCAAACCGCCATTAAACCAAGTGAAAACAGCATTGATACGTATGCAAGAAAACAACTGCAAACAACCTTGAACATCTGGCCTTGAATATCACGCATAAATAATGCAATGCTTTAAGTGCTGCCTCTATCTATCCCGTCATAAATGACAGCATGTTCTGTGCTGAAAATGATCAAGTCATCCATTTATATGTAGAAGCCAAGTGGGCGAGAGAGCACGGCACCATTTCAATAACGTCTGTGCATCAGCCACCTGCGCTTGAGGATAAGAGGACCAGCCGAAAGATATTTTGCACCTCCTATTTTGGAAGGGCTTCAAAAAAAAAAGGGCCTGTTTGCTGACATTCATATGAAAGGGATTTATAGGAGTTTCAGCCATTGGCAGTCCAAGCACGGAAGCTCAGCCCAGTCCACCGCTCTCAATTACGGGCAGTGGCTCTGTTCTCCCCAAGGACTCAAAGTCAGAAAGTTAGAAAAGAAATTCCAGTTACATGCCAATTAAAAAGTGAACATTTCCTGTCGGAAGCCAATATCTGCAGAGGCTCACACGAAGCAGAATTTAGTTGTGCGAGATAAATACTGCACTCGATTACAGAATTTGATCATAATAATTTAGCTCAGAATTTAGCTAACAATTACTAAATGTAACCTCGCCGCTCCTACACCACCCAATCCACTTCGAGGTAGGATCGAACCGGCAACCTTCCGTATAGGAGTCGGTTGCTCTAACAAGGAGGCTAAAGACCATGGCCACTAGCGTCTGTCGCTAGAGCACATTTAGAGGTCAGAGGAGTGAGGTTTACCTGCACAGCACTTCAATAGCTGGCCCTTGTTACACTCACCCCCTAAACCTCACTCATATCCGGGTCACGACACCAACGTAACCCTGCCGGTCCTACACCACCCAACCTGCTTTGAGCTGGGATCAAACCGGCGACCTTCCGCATGGGAGTTGGTTGCTCTAACAAGAAGGCTAAAGACCATGGCCTCTAGCGTATGTCGCTAGAGCACCTTTTAGAGGTCAGAGGAGTGAGGTTTACCTGCACAGCACTTCACTAGCTGGCCTCCGTTACATTAAACCTCACTCATATACGGGTCGCGGCACCAATGTAACCCTGACGGTCCTACACCACCCAACCTGCTTTGAGCTGGGATTGAACCGGCGACCTTCCGCATGGGAGTTGGTTGCTCTAACAAGGAGGCTAAAGACTATGGCCTCTACCGTATGTAGCTAGAACACCTTTAGAGGTCAGAGGAGTGAGGTTTACCTGCACAGCACTTCACTAGCTGGCCTCCGTTACACTCACCCCCTAAACCTCAGTCTTATCCGGGTCCTGGAACATCATTTGTATTTAAAAATATAATCCATGCCTATTCCCTACCCGTAAACCCAACCATAACTGTAAATTATTCCCAAAATCAAAGGGGAATAATAGTTGAATAACAATCATGTAGAAGTGCATACACTTAACCGTAAGCCTAAACTTAACATAAACGGTAAACCTTAATTCTGATTGGCTAATTGGAATGTTGTTCCAGGATTAACATAGATGTTAATACTAGAACATGTCCTACTTGGTGAAATCAGGTTGGTGAATTACAGCAACTTGATGTCTATGATTTACCCATTTACCCATGTTATGATTATACATTTGTTCCCTTCTTTATAGGTCAAAACGCCACTACGCCCTACGGTTAAGTGAACCCTACGGGTTCGAACTGAAATAGGGAAGCAAGCTTTTAGTCATAATAATAATTCCTTACATTTATTTAGTGCTTTTCTGGACACTTAAAGCGCTTTACACATTGGGGGGAATCTCCTCATCCACCACCAGTGTGCAGCATCCACATGGATGAGGTGAAGGCAGCCATATTGTGCCAGACCGCACACCACACACCAGCTGATTGGTGGAGAGGAGACAGAGCGATGAAGCCAATAATGATATGGGGATGGTTAGGAGGCCATGATGGACAGAGGCCAGTGGGCAAATTTGTCCAGGGTGCCGGGGTTAACCCCCTACTCTTTTTAAAGGATTTTTAATGACCACAGAGAGTCAGGACCTGCACTTTGCTTATACGTTTGCTTTTTAAAACCGCATTGGTAGGATTTAGTTCAGCCATTTGCTTGGTGATCCGTACAACAAGCCCCACCTTCTATGTATCTGAAATGTACAACCAAATGTACCCTAAACAGTGCCCTCTAGTGGATTTATTAACTGAAAGTGCAACAAAGCATACCCTAAATAACACATTTCAGATCGTTGAAAATGTAGACAGTGCCCTCTAGTGGATTTATTAACGAGATCCGAGACCAGCGACGAGATGATCCCAAGGTTTTCTGGACCAGGCCGTATCCTGAGCAGCTGCTGTGGTGGTCTTCATGGAGTGAGAGCATGACTGACTCCTGTGATGCTCCAAGGACAGACGAGTCTTCGCTGAGGTCCAGCTTCCTGCGCCTAGACTGCAGCTCTGCACAAGACATTTGGCCATAGGGGAAATGGTCGTGCCCAACTGAGCCAGGTTTCTCTCGAGGTTTTTTAAAATCTTCGCTTTCGCCAATTGGTGAAGTTTTTTCCTCGCCGCTGTCGCCACTGGCTTGCGTGGTTCGGGATCTGTAGAGCTGCGCATCGATGGATTGCTTTTCAGTGATTGGACTCTCAGTAGTGATTATTAACCCACACTGAACTGAGCTAAACTGAACTGAACTTAATCTCTGAAATCTGAACTGACACTGTTTCAATTCACTATAACCTTCCATGTGAAGCTGCTTTGACACAATCTACATTGTATAAGCGCTATACAAATAAAGATGAATTGAATTGAATTTATTAATGTAATGTGTATTTCTATAGCACATTTATTGTGTATGGTCATACACCCAAAGTGCTTCACAATCATGGGGGGGGTCTCTTCACACCTCCACCAGTGTGCAGCATCCACTTGGATAATGGGGATGGGGGATGCTGGATGATTGGGAGGTCATGATCGGTATAAGGGCAATGAAGGGAATTTGGCCAGGACACCGGGGTTACACCCCTACTCTTTACGAGAAGTGCCATGGGATTTTTAATGACCACAGAGAGTCAGAACCTCGGTTTAATGTCTCATCCTAAAGATGAATTAACTGAAACTGCAACAAAACATACCCTAAATCACATATTTTAGATTGACAAAAATGTAGACAGCGCCCTCTAGTGGATTTAATAACTGAAAGTAGAACAATCATGGAGACACATATTTACCATAAACCTAGGCTGAAATGATCATAAAGGACTGCGAATTCTGTGTTTGGATATGCAGCAGTTTTCTTGCTGTCTTCAAAGCCATTTGTATTCTCTTCACTAAATAACTAAAGTTAATACAAATCAAGGGAGTCTTTCCCACATAATGACACTTTTTCAATCCCAAATCATTTGCTTGAATTGATTTGTTCTGCACAGATAGTACTAGATGTTCAAGCCATCATTTAACACTGGGTGTACAGTACATAAGAATTCATATGTATTAAGTGTGCTGTTTATATTTAAACAGCTAATAAAAAATAACAAGATCTTAACAGACTTTCTAGGTTGTCCATGACCCCACAAAGCAATTTTGTGTTTTAAAGATGTCAAATAGACATCCAAACATAGATGTCTTGGCTTAAGCAAAGCTAAATTTGGGCCGTCAGTGAAAATCTAATAGACAACAGTCCAAAAAATAGACTGTTCATCAAATAGACAGACTTCACATGTGTCGTCAGTCATTCCTGATGGGTTGTGACCATAGACTGTAAAAGATATGGACGTAGTATCCGTGACGTCACCCATAGGTTTCTGAACACTGCAAAAGAAGCCACAAGTAGGCGCGGCCAACCGTCGCCATTTTGTTTGCGCGTCATCGCACCGAACGCGGCATACCAAATAAGGGCAAAAAGGCGGAGAGTGAGCGGAGCAACAGACGCATGCTTGATTCTCAGCCTTTTGCTTAGACCTGGATTAAAACAGATTTATTACTTTGGCAGAACGCTTAATACTTCATTACCTGTGACTCGTTTGTGTTCTGACCACATGTGCTTGGTTGTACACTATATCAATAAAGTGTTTAGACTTTTAAAAACACTGTTGTAACACATTGAGCCACTAAACATTGTTCTTATGACGTTTTTCGACAGGAGGAAAACGCGAATTACTATCAAACACTTCAGATATAGTCTGTGTTAGTAAATGCAAGGCTGTTTATAAAATCCAGCACTAACACTGTATGACAACGCTTCAGATGACTGTTTTATAGCCTACAGCTAATCAATCTGTCAGATTCTGGAGTGCAATACTGGTCTAAAGAACATTTAAATGATAAATAATCTTAAATTAAACAAATACATTTATAGAGATGGTATAGAAGTATAGCATTTCACTCACCTGTGAAATGAAGGCAACTTGAACGGTTTGTAAGCACAATTAAATCCACACAGCATGCCATATCATCTGATAATTGCAGGAAATAATTCCAAAAGGCAAATGAAGGTGTAAAGAAACATTAACCAAAACAAATACACGATTTATTTGCCGAGCTCAGCGGCTAATTAGCCAGAATCAGCTGAGGTGACGAGACAGCGAGCAGCGAGGGCTAGCTGTCACTCAAGTGGCCACGCCCTTAATTATGCAAACTTAATATAACCTAATAAAAACGAAACGGATGAGTTATAAAAAAATTCACCCCCCTCAGAGTTGTCATGAAGGGTAATCATAGCTATATGCATCAAAGCCATCGTTTGTACCAGGCTGTAAACATGTTTTTATCAGCTGTAAAAATGGCCAATTTACCAATGCAGAAAGAAAGCCCTTGGACTTCATGGAGCCAGCCCCCCAAGGCGAGTCGATGAATTGCAGTTTTAGTTACTTCCGTATTGGCTTCCCGAGGGAGAGCGGGAGGTTGCCGCTTGGTTGTGACAAAAGGGTCCAAGAGTGCAGTGTAGCATTTTAATTTTTAATTAAGGAAATGAGCTAAATGGCAAAAATCCATGTCTTACTGTTCCTCCTTCTGACTTCAAAGATCAGAGATGTCAGTTTTATGAGACATCGGACTAAAGTGACACTTTAAAGGTCAACAGATTTATTCAGAGGAAACTGGAGCCATGCAAGTTTGGCAACAGGAAAGAGATGTGATGACTCTGTAACCTGGTTGATGAAGGATGAATGTAGCTCTGAGCTGTTCTAAAAAGAGTATTATGTATTGCGCTGCCTTAATAAATTTGGTTACATTATGAAATGCCTTTCTGAGCAAAGCTGAAGAACAGAATATTATCAAATAATGTTTTCTATCACCTCATTAACTCAATCAGCTTGTCTGTATGGGAGACGGCTCACTGTGCTGTCGAATCTGATTAGGATTATTATTATGCACCAATAAAAACCTATGATGATAAAGTTTATGTAATATCATGGTTTTCATTAAAACAATATGACAGTATTAAGTCAAACCCGTTTTCTTGGATTATACATTTTCTGATAATTATTATTTATTTCCCTTTTAATATCTAAGTATACATACAAACCCAGTCCAATCTCATGGGGAAAACTATGTTATGTTTTGACAAAATACACTGTAAAATTTTTATTTATTTATTTTTTTTTACTTAAAGTGACTAAACCTGTTGCCTTAAAAGCGAGGTTACATAAAAAGGTGAGTAAATCTGTTGTAACTATAGGAACTTTTAAGTTGATTTTAGTTAAGTTTTATAACTATCTGCATAGTTCATTTACTTAAAATATTGAGTAAATCCATTGCCTTAAAATTTAGAAGTCAAATAATTTTAAAAGCAACAGGTCCCTCATTATTCATGGGAGTCAAATTCTAAAAATAACCCGCAATAGGTGAAATCCGTGAAGGAGTGAGCTTTAATTTTTAAAATTATATATATATATATGTATATATACACACACATACACAGTTAAAGTCAGAATAATTAGCCCCTCGTTTATTTTTTCCCTAATTTCTGTTTAACGGAGAGAAAAAATTTTCAACACATTTCTAAACATGATAGTTTTAATAACTCATTTCTAATAACTGATTTATTTTATCTTTGCCATGATGACAGTAAATAATATTTGACTAGATATTTTTCAAGACACTTCTATACAGCTTTTAAAGGCTTAACTAGGTTAATTAGGTTAACTAAGCAGGTTAGGGTAATTAGGCAAGTTATTGTATAACAATGGTTTGTTCTGTAGACTATCGAAAAATATATAGCTTAAAGGGGCTAATAATATAGACTTTAAAATGTGTATTAAAAAATTCAAAACTGCTTATATATATATATATATATATATATATACATATAAACACTTTATACACTTTTTACAGGCATTAACATTTTCACATTTAACATCTTTTCTCTCTTGTTTAAACACTCTCAAAGTTCAAAATTTTGTATAAAAATGAGTCCAGTATTATAGAATGAAACCAAAGATCAAAACCTGTTGTCAGGCGCAAACATTCATCACTGTCAGCAAAAGGTTCATGAAGCTTTTTAGCTTTTGTGTGAATAATGCTGGCATCCAGCGTAATGTTCTTTTTCCTGTAGTCACTGATCCACAAAGCTAAAGCAGACTCCATTCTTAAGGGGTTCGCACACCGAACAACCCAACATTTACAGTGCTGATAAAAATTAATTGTGGTTAATGGAGGAAAGCCTTGCTTTCCCATGAAACCGCCATTCCCAACAGGATTTAAAATCACTGAAAAAAAAACTGAATAGTTTATAGCCACCATAAAGAGTAATAAAATAAATGCATCCCTTCAGAGTTTGAAATAAGAGTTCCTTTTACTCAATTAAGATAATTTGAAGAGGAATTATGGATTGGTCGGGACACTTACAACACATTAGTCAAGAAATACCGAGCATCTAGTTTTATGTACTGCATCATTAACATATTATCCAGTGAGCAGAAACTAAATTATTGGTAGGAAAAACAAATGCATCACATGACGTGATTTAACAAGATCTGCAGATACTTTACTACACTGTAAAAGGTGTTAGGTTCCACACAACCAATTTGTGTTGGGACAACATGAAGGAATTAAGTTAACTTACTAGTTTTTACGAATTTAGGTGGATTGAACATAAAACAATTCATAGATATATACACTAGATATCGCATAGGGACCCTGAGCATGCGTCAATAGCGCCGCCACATTGGTACAGTGCTCCTAGGACAAACGTCATTCAACCGCACTAGTCAAGACAGTGTGACAATGTGAAGATGCTGGACTTTAGCGCTGTGTACGGGTGTAGTAACGAGCAAACAAAGAAAACAAAGCACAAAGTCATCACATTTCATAGGTAAGATTTTGTTTTTTATGTTTTTGTATGTTATGAACTTTTGTGCTTAACAAGTAATGTTATTGATGATAATACAGTCTCTTACTGCAGTGACCATAAGGCAAAGTAGCATCAACTCGCACTAAATTCTAAGCTTATGCTAGTTTTGTTGAATAAAATAAGCAAACAATGTTATGAAATATGACAAGAAGACGCTGCGGTGCCAGAAACTTCTGTTATTGTTAGCTAAGTGAACGAGTCGTTCATAACAGAGATTCATTCACAAACGAATCGCTCCCTCCGTCAGAATGAGAAGTGAAAGCAGGTGAGGGGGTGTGTTTCAGGACACGGATTAGATCAAATTAAACAGGGAAGGACGATAATGCATTTCCATGCACACAAACACACGGTCTTTGTCAGGAATGCTCATGCGGTCACATACACCAATGTAGAAAAGTGATGTAAAATTATAATATTTCGTAATTTAAAAAAATATTTGCATACGGACCACCGGGGAAAACTCCCGATTATAGATATATGTGTATATGTGCATTTCTCTGGCTTTGGATGGCCACAGTCCTCCACTTCACCTTGGTCCTGCATTCATTTCAAAGGAGCGCTACCCTGTACTAAAATGGCGGCTCTATTGACGCGTTCCTTCTAATAGACAACAGTAGGGTAGGCGACATCTAGTGTATATATCTATGAAAACAATTAAGTTGCTCCCACCAAAAAAAATCAATAATTGTGTTAAGCTCATTTTAAATCGAATACACTTGTGTGAAACCCAGAATTTTTTAATGAATTGTAATGGAGGAAAGCCTTGTTTTTGCCCTAAAACTGCCATTCCCAACAGGATTTGAAATCACAAGAAAACTATGAATAGTTTATAGCCACCATAAAGAGTAATAAAATAAATGCATCCCTTCAGAGTTTGAAATTAGAGTTAATTTTACTCAATTAAGATAATATGAAGTTGAATTAGTCAGGATACTAACAACACAGTCAATAAATACTGAGCATATAGTAATGTACTGCATTATTAACATATTATGCAGTGAGCATAAACTAAATGAATTGGTGGGGAAAAAAATAAATGCATCACATAACGTGATTTAACAATATCTGCAGATACTGTACTACCCTGTAAAATGTTAGATGTTGTTTAATTTCTGAAGATTTTCAGTTTTTTTTTTCTTTACATTCGTTGCAGTGTCTTTTTGTATCATATTAGTTAGTAAGTTAGTTAGTTAGTTAGTTTTATTTATTACTATAGGGAAATTTCATTTGCAGCATACACTCAGAGAGACATCTGATTATTTCACATTTGACATTTATACAGTATAAATAAATCACTTTGAAATACTAAAGTACCATGGTACCCCTACTTTAAATAAATATCCAGTATACGAGCCATCAACTGCTACTGAAGAATTGTGTTGCTTTAGCTCATTTTAAAGTAGTTTGAACAAATAGTAAACTTAATTTTCTGAGTGTAGTATTTGCACCATTATGTAGCATAAAAAAGATAGTTGCAGGGTGGCATGGTGGCTCAGTGGTTAGCACTGTCGCCTCACAGCAGAAAGGTTGCTGGTTTGAGTCCTGGCTGGGACAGTTGGCATTTCTGTGTGGAGTTTGCATGTTCTCTCAGTGTTGGCGTGGGTTTCCTCCAGGTGCTCCGGTTTCCCCCACAGTCCAAAGACATGCGCTATAGGCAGTGCTTAATTTGTAAATGATTTGTTAAAATGATTAACAAAACCAGGAAATAAAAGTTACTGTGACCAACGTCCACCTCGCAATTTCAGTTTTCCCGGAACATGACATCACTAAACAGTGATAGCGCAAATAAAAAGAGCATCACATTACTGAACGGTCTTTAATTATTTTGTGCCATGTAACGTTATAGGTCAGTAATGGATAATAAAAACAAGTACTGTAGCTACAAACATAAATCGTATGAACAATCACTATTCAGTTAACTTCACTATTAATTGCCAAATGAAAAAAAGAAAATGAATGATTCACTTGGTCTAATCTTCAAGAAGAGCCGACAGTAGCTCTTCTCTCATGTTTTCTGGCTGACTTGAGATCGCTTTGCTTCTGTCTCCTAATATCCTGATTCATTTGCGCAGTTTCGACTTCTGAAGATCTCGTTTGATCATGCTCATTAATTGATTTACTCCTGGTTTTAAAAAAATGAAAATATGCTTGACCGCCTCTTTGCCGTTTTGAAAATATAAATATTATTTAGGTTGGCCACGATAGCATTGTTTATTTTCACTGCTCACTGCGCACAAAACAATAATCACCAACCAATGAGAGTGATTGTATACGTAAGAAAGCTGATTGGCTGAAAATATTGTTGAGGGCCAATAGTTTAACGTGACTTTTGATTTAACTTGCGCATGGTGACTACAGAATGCAAAACAGGAATATCTGACATTTTCCGGAACAGGATCCAGCAAGACCCTTCTCAAATTAAGCACTCGCTATAGGTGAATTGGATAAACTAAAAATGCCTGTAGTGTATGAGTGTGTGTGTGAATTGAGTGTGTATGGGTGTTTCTCAGTACTGGATTATGGCTGGAAGGGCATCCACTGCGTAAAACATAAGCTGGAATAGTTGGTGGTTCATTCCGCTGTGGTGACCCCTGATAAATAAAGGACTAAGCTGAAGGAAAATGAATGAATGAATTGATAGTTGCTGTAGGAAGCGAAGAAGAGGATATATGGTACATGTAGAAGATCATATTCCACTTATTAAAAGAGGTTCTGTTAATTACTGTAATACTTGTATGAAATGAAAATCCATGTCATTTCTTCTCATCTGAGGAGGATTTCAAAACATTGGCCCCAGGTTTGACTGTTGCTATGCTGCCAGCAAGATCAACCAGAGGCAGTTGGAGCTTTTTGATAAAGGTTGTTTGCTTGCATTTCAAAGCCATCCTGATCTTTCTCTCTGAAATGCATAAAGGGTTTAAGAGCAGCATGTCTAAAAAGCCGCAATCAGAGTCTGAAAGCAAAGCTGTTTAGCCAGAGGAAGCGAAATAAATGTTCAGTGAAGATCTTATTGGAAAGAGCCTGTGTGTTATTGCATCAGCTGGATTTCACCCAGAGGAGGAGCTTGTCATAAAGCCTAATCAAATATGCTTTGTTTCATATAGGAATGTAATAAAACAAGCCCAGCAATGAGATTAGGGAGGATTATGTAATGATAAACACATACAATCTACTAATTAGGGTCTTTTCCCCAATGTTTATTGATGGATGTGTCTGTCTGGTGCACAACGATCCTGTTATTGAAGCCAGTTTGATGCCTCGGAAAAGATAATAGTAAATGTTTATCTGACAATTGGACTTTATAACCAATATCAGCTTTATTTATCATAATCGCAACTATTTTAGTTTTAAATGTGAACTTTAAATATTCACAAATAAATATATCCCAAATGGAGATGCAGTTACTGCGATTTTCATTATGAAGTGAAAACTGAATATCTGCAGTATAGGAATCACTTCATTCATTCATTTTCTTTTCGGTTTAGTCCCTTTATTAATCTGAGGTCACCACTTCGGAATGAACCACTAACTTATCCAGTGTATGTTTTGCACAGAGGATGCCCTTCCAGCTGCAACTCATCACTGGGAAACAGGGCTTTACATTAACACCCGCCAAATGTGGGTAGATTTCAGTGGTGGCGGGTAAGACAGACACTCCAACTATCCACTTTGGCTGGTTAAAAATAATTTTCCCGGATAATAATTCATAAAAGCAGGGTTCGACAATAAGGATGGTCCAATATGCATGCAAAGGCAATCTTAGAATTGAGAAGCAACACGACTGAAAAAAATAATTGCGTTCGCGTGAGCAATAAAAAAAGCAGGTGAATACCGAATGAGAGGATGATTACTCGCGCTAACAGCTGAGGTGATGCGTGCGACTGTTTAAAACATGCGCGCTCCCGTTTCCTTGCGTGAAGCAACTGTGTCTAGAAACACAGATCGGTTGTCTTTCAAATAGACTAGACAAAAGTGATGAACATGCACCCACAGTCTCGCTGCTTTCAAGAGCTCCAGATCTGTATTTTTGTAAGCAGCACCGGTTGCTTTCGCTTTCACCATTATAGAACAGTTTTTTTTATGGGTCTAATGTTAACCGTGTGTGCTTTATCATCCTTTCATTATCACACGGTATGTTTTTTACCTGCTTTCTTTTGCGTAATGTGGTTTAATTATCATTTTTTTACAATAGCATTGCTTTAATGGGAGATTACTTCCCATTTATGTGTACAGTAGTTACCATGGTGATCTGGGACCTTTAGCCAGGACAGATTACTGTGCATATGTTTTGTTAAATAAAAAGTATAGTAAACAGCTATATTTAGCTTGTTTTGACACATTTAAAATTTGTGGCTAAGAAATAATTAATTGTTTATGTTTGGTGTGGTCAGAGATAAATTTGGTAAATCCTTCATTTTGAGCTCTGAAAATGAAGTGAAATAAAAACTAATTGTAATACGACAGACACTATGAAACCATGACCCATTTGCTCATGAACATTTAGCAAGCTCATACACGACACACAAAAAGTTAAATGAAGGAGGCATGTGGAGATAAAGCAACATCTAAATCAAGTAATTTTAGCATGTCAAAGTCATATTTATGTGTATAAAATATATTTTCCCAACAATACAATTGTGGCTAGTGAAAATGGCGAATGGCTAGTAATGTTGGAAAACTACTAGCCACAGTGGCTGGTGATCAAAAAAGTTAACGTCAAGCCCTGCTGGGAAACATCCATACACACACACTCATTCATACACATACACTACGGCCAATTTAGCTTACCCAATTTACCTGCAGCACATGTCTTCCCCTTTGGGGGAAACCGGAGCACCTGGAGGAAACCCACGCAAACACGGGGAGAACATGCAAACTCCACACAGAAATGCCAACTGCCATCCGGGGCTCGAACCAGTGACCTTTTTGCTCTGAGGCGATTGTGCTACCCACTGCGCCAGTATAGGAATGAAAAAAAAAATAAACAAAAAATCTGTAATTTGAAAATACAATCAACAAATGGAGTGACACGGTGGCTCATTTTTAAAAGTATTTCCTGTAATATCTTTTCTTCTGGAGAAAGTCTTGTTTGTTCTATTTTGGCTAGAATAAAATCAGTTTTTTAATTGTTTTAAACCCATTTTGAGGTCAATATTATTAGTAATATTTTTTTCGACTGTCTACAGAGCAAACCATCATTATACATACGCTAGGGCCTAATTACCAGGCACGGATTGGCCAATCAGGAGGATTGGGAGTATTCCCGGTGGGCCGGTCCATTTTTTGGCCGCGAGGGATGGTGTCCCTAGCTACCCGCACTCTCCGCAGTCACACTTTTTTCATTTATTTATTTATTTGACCGTAGCCTCACTCTTTTTATTCATTATTTTACCGCAGCTCCACTCTTTTTATTTATTTTCTCACAGCCCCATAAGCAGAATGCAGCCTGCAGGTTAATGATGACGTAATTATCACTCGACTCCCCAACAGCGGCACCTTGCTCATCATCAAAATCATTTGTTAAGAGATACGCGAGAGATGAAAAATGGACAATAAAAAGCGCAAAGTTGCCACTGAAAAGGCCAGAATTTAAAAAAGCTGAGTATATTTTCCGTTAAAACCAGCGCAGCGAGAGTACAACACATAGACGATGAAACGGTCGGTAAGTCAACGTTAAGCAAGTTAGGAGCAGTGCAAAACAACGATGTCTGCAAACCACCGCTTATGTACCGAACATTTATTTGTACTGTAGCTCTTCAGCAACAGCAGTCTCTTGTCCAGTTTGCTGCCAAAAGTGAAAAGCCAGGCCCCGTAATGTTACCCAGCGCCAGTCATGAGTCCAACACACTAGAAGGGCAGGTAGGATTGTCAATTAATATTAATATTAATGAATATTTCACCTGCTCATTAATACATCATTAATACATTAATACATCTGACTTCACTTGATCAGAAAGCTAAAAAGGGAAAAAAAGATGAAGCCATCACTAGAGTAACAATGTGGTTAAAAATGTCTGGCAGATAACAGTGCAATACAGGTTTTATTCTTTATTGCAGCTAGCTCTCTGCAACTCTCACATGGTCACCCACTGAAGCTAAGTCAGTACCTGGATGGGAGATCACATGGGAAAACTGGGTTGCTGCCGGAAGTAGTGTTAGTGAGACCAGCAGGGGGCTCTCAACCTGTGGTCTGTGTGAGTCCTAATGCCTCAGTATAGTGACGGTGACTATACTGCTCAGTGAGCGCAGTCTTTCGGATGAGACGTTAAACCGAGGTCCCGACTCTCTGTGGTCATTAAAAATCCCAGGATGTCCTTCGAAAAAGAGTAGGGGGTTAACCCTGACATCCTGGCCAAATCTGCCCACTGCCCTCTGTCCATCATGGCCTCCTAACCATCCCCATACCATAATTGGCTTCATCACACTGTCTCCTCTCCACCAATCAGCTGGTGTGTGGTGTGCGATCTGGCGCAATATGGCTGCTGCTCCAGGTGGATGCTGCACACTGGTGGTGGTTGAGGAGATTCCCCCAAAATATGTGTAAAGTGCTTTGAGTGTCTAGAAAAGTGCTATATAAATGTAAGGAATTATTATTATTATTATTATTATTATTAGTTTAAGGACCGGATATCTGTAAACAATTTTGCACAGCATATATATTCAGATATTGCAGAAAAGGACATTGTGATGTTTTAAAGAATAGTGTTGGAGATTTAGCTACTCTTTAATGTTTTCATATTTATGAAAAATATTTGAATTTATAAAGCAGCTGTTTCCTTGAAAAATATATGATAGTGCCATTCGAAAATTCAGTACATTTAATTTGAATCTTTATTTCATACATATAGCTTAATATATATATTTGTATTTATTTGAGATTTTTTCATTTCAAGGTTTGGATATGAGCGCTAAGTCTTACAGAAAATAGATTCTGATACTGTTAAACATTACATTGTGTTAACTGTTCAAATAAATCTTCACTGTGAAGTACTGAATTGGAAATGACGTTATTTTAATATAGTCAGTCATGAACCTAAGTGGGCCGGTCTAAGGCTTGAAACTCCAGGGCTGAAAAGGAGTCCCACTCCGGCCCTGCTAATTACCCTAACTTGACTAATTAACCTAGTTAAGCCTTTAAATGTCACTTTAAGCTGTATAGAAGTGTCTTAAAAATATCTAGTAAAATATTATGTGCTGTCATCATGGCAAAGATAAAAGAAATCAGTTATTAGAAATGAGTTATTAAAACTATTATGTTTAGAAATGTGTTGAACAAAATCTTCTTTAAACAGAAGTTAGGGAAAAAACATACAGGGGTGCTAAAAATTCAACTTCAAATGTACCTGAATGAAATATTTGCTGCTTTTCTTCAGTGTAAGGTAAAAAAAAACTGTATTTTTCTGTTAGTTATACTGTCTAACAGATACAAATTTGCCTAGAACATCTTTCTTCCTTAAACAGTATGAAAACAAAAATAATTGTCCACTTACAGTAAACTCAATTCTCTGGATTAGAGATTTCCCTAAACTCCACACCCAAGGTTTGAGCAACAGTATAAGCGATCTTTGCCCTAGCAAGTATTACCAATTAGAAATCAATGTGGCATAGGATTGTTTGATTGGTTGGATGGCTGTTGGCAGGGTCTGTGAGGTCATTATGACTCAGGGCTGAATAATTGTTTGGCTCCGTCCTAGAGTGCTGACATTTAAAAAGGTGACATCAGTGTCACTAATGTTAGCAGGATAATTGAGGATATTAGCGCAACAGGGGCCAGCTCGAAGCAGACCCTCTGTTTCACACTACCGAGCTCATAATTAGCTTGCTAATGCTGGAATTTACGTCAGCAGATTCGCAGGACAGCTGGCGATCGTAGACTGTGTCAGGATTGAATCTGAAAACTACCGCATTGACGGAAAGTCTTGTCCAAAGATAGAGTATGTTGGCTTGTGCATTTGGACAACACACCCTAGATGTTATGAAAGCCTATTTTAATGCTTTAACTTTTAATCTCTCTGCTTTTTGGTGTGTCTATTCTAAATTATTACTATTCTTGCATGCTTACAGCCTCTTTAAGACGAATTGCTTGTTGTATTCCACATTTGTACTGATAGAAATGCTTTGCAAAATAAAGTCTGCAAAATGAATAGTTGTAAATGTAATTATTGGTACTACAATGAGCACAGTAATACATTTTAAATCCCCTAATTCAGTAAGAGAAAGATCCTAGACCCCTTTATACTTCATTTAGTCACTCCGAAGGATTGCTCTGAATGCTCAAAATAATTTTTAAAATAATGTTAGCGAGACAGTCCTGGTGTGTTTCAGTGGATAAAGTAAATTATCTCTTGCCTTGTCTTATAGAAAAGATGACCTAAATTTTTTAAAAACATTACTAAATCCTAAATTATTGTACTTTAGTTCAAGTAGACAGTATTTTATGACTGTTTTATAATAAAAGAGTCTTGAACACCTAGATTAGTTGGATCAGCTGTGTTTGATTTGGGTTGAAACAAAACAGTGCAGAGCTGCGGCCCTCCAGGAATCCAGTTTGAGACCTAAGGTCTAGATTAGTGGTTCCCAAAGTGAGAGTGGAGACTCCTCGAGGAGTTACTTGGTGATTTCCAAAAATCAAATTCATTTTATAAAACTATTAGAATGAGAATATTTTGTCCATATGCAACAGGAGATTAAAAAAATAGTAGTTAATAGTTATAAAACAACACACATTTTATTTGTATTGGATTGCGACCCCTGGGGTCTTATTACGTTAGGTTAAAGACACAGCAATAGGGTCAGATGCAGCAGACTGATTTCATGGCACCAGGGTAAACTTTGACACCTTTGTGACACTCGTCTACATTAAAATTAAATACAGGCCATGACTGAACATGGAGGATGGTCTCTGAGTGGCGTCTTTAAAATTAAACAAATAATAGACATTTGTGTGTGTGAGCCATTTTGAATTTGAAAGATTTGTATATTTATAACCACCTCAGAAGATATTGGTGGTCGCGGGTCACTGGCATTGTTATTTTGGGGGTGGCGGGCTGAAAAGTTTGGGAACCTCTGGTCTAGATGGTGACTCTTTTGTTGAATTGATGAACATTGAATGTATATAGACAAGTATGTAATTTCTGTATTATGTTTGTTTCCTTTTGTATTATGGATATAATAATTTATTTTCTTTAAAAGTGTATCGAGTTATTTTGGATTTATGTATATGACCATGTTTATTATTATGATCACCAGTGATCTAGCGTTTGCAGATCCCTGGATAATTACACATCTGCCACTTTACCGAACTACAAACCCCATCATGCCCTGCACTCACACACCAGTTCTAGATCACCCCTTGATTTTACAGCTGCAGATCATCCTCACTGATTACTTGGACTATTTAAGCACCACAGACACATTCATTCCTGGCTCAGTATTGTTCCTTCTTCCATATCTTTGACCCCATGTTGTGCTCTGTCTGGCTTTTGATTATGGGATTGGGCAATTTTCCTGCCCTGACCTTTGCCTGTCTCTTGGATTACTCTTTTGGATTGCTTTTGCTATTATTGTTGTGCTCCTGTTTTGACCCCTGCCTGCTGACCATTCTCTTAAAATAAAGCTGCATGTGGAACTTCATCTCTGTTGCCACCTGACCTATTATAACAATAATAATAATAACAATAATAATAATAACAATAATAATAATAATAATAATAATAATAATAATAATAATAATAATAATAATAATTAATATTATTATTATTATAATCAATCATTATTGTTATTATTGTTATTATTATTATTACTATTTTATTATATGTTGTATTTTTGGATTGATTTGTATTATTGTATTTTTTATTTAGTTACAAAAATGTAAACCTTTGTCTGTAAAACTTTGACAACTTCATCTGACAACTTTTTAACAATTATTTTATTTGAAGCATTGTCAAATCATTATGTTAGAGTTACATTTCACGTAACCCTATGACTGATTATAAATTCAGGTGAAACTAACTTCTCTGTTTGTTACAGACATGGGATAATTAACCATTAGGAAAATAAACCATTTTATAAATTAACTTTAATTATAGCAAACTTTATATATATATAATTTTTTTTATAGCATACATTTGTAACTAAGACATTAAGTAATTAAATAATAAAAGAGTTAAGTTGACCTGATATTACAGTAGCCAATCTTCACAGATGATGTGATTTGGTGCTTTATTTATTTATTATATATATATTTTTATTTATTTTATTTTATTTTTTTTATTTATTTATTTTTTTCTTCACTGGGATGCAAACACATTAACATCCATAATAAATGGGACACACAAAGCAGAACATCTCCACAGTAAGAACATCAAAAATTGTTCATGTTGGCCAAAACATGCAAGGAAACGTGAAAAACTAAATATTTGTTTGGGGACAGGTTTAGATTTCTTGCAGGATTATTGAGTTTGCAGAATAAAACAGTAGATAAGTTGTTCTGCAATAATTAAAAAAGGTTGTGTGAGGAAAAACAGACTTGTCACGTTGAAAGTACATCTGTGAAAAACAAATGTCCCTAAAGATGCCCTGGAAAACTAGTCCTGTCTGAATACATGAACAATACAAAATACAGTTGAAGTCAGAATTATTATCTCTCCTGAATTATTACCCTCCCTGTATATTTTCCCCCAATTTCTGTTTAATGGAAAGAAGATTTTGTCAACACATTTTTAAACATAATAATTTTAATAACTCATTTCTAATAACTGATTTATTTTATCTTTGCCATGATGACAGTAAATAATAATTGACTAGATATTTTTCAAGATACTAGTATTCGGCTTGAAGTGACGTTTAAAGGTGCAGTATGTAAGTTTGACACCCAGTGGTTGAACTAGGTATTGCAGTCCTGAATCATAATAAAGGTACGCCGGGTTGCCAGTTTGAGGGATTTTAAACTGTGTTCTAAATAAAAGCAACGACACGCGATTGAGGGAATATTCTCCATATTAAAAGGAGTTTTGGTTCTAACCAACACCTCGAATTGATTTATTAGAAGCGGCTTCTATTTCTCACAGCTGAACAACAGAAACCTATGACAGATCACCTCAGGTAAGCCTCGTGTGCTTTATTCAGTGCTAAATGCTAACAATGCGAGTTTGAATGCATTTTACATGACGTGTATTACCATATACTGAAAGCAGAAAGTTCACTTCACCTTTAATGATGTTAAAGAGGGTTAACATGTATTAAATAGATTCTAAACCTTACCGTTTTGTGAGTGAGTGCATATTCTGTGCTTCTGAAAGGCTGTATTTAAATTTCTGCCGTGTTTTGTGGTGCAAACAGCCAAATGGCTCATCACTCATAACAATCTCGTCACAGCGTGTTGTTAGGACACGCGATGTAACCTGCTCACGTTCCTAATATTTATGTCATTTGCTAATTAACGTCATGTGGAACTGAATCTGTCTCATTTTGACATCTGATACTTTCCACTACACTGTAGCATTTCGCTCATGGACGCATGCTTTCAGAGTCTTTCTGAATGAATGAATGAAATATGCTGTTTTCCAACAAGGCAACCCGGGGTGCTGAATTATAATTGGTTAAACTGGCATGTGCATGTGAAAATTACCTAAACAAAGACAGCGTTCCGGCACGGAAAAAAAACATATTCAAAGCAGAATCTGACTTCAGCCTTGTTTGTCAGTTAAACAAGTATGTTCACTTGGGATGTTTCTTAAATATCTGCACACATATTATTGTATTTTTATGCTTTAGAAGAGTCTTCTCACTTACATACAGCACCTTTAAAGGCTTAACTAGGTTAATTAGGTCAATTAGGCAAGTTAGGGTAATTGGGCAAATCATTTAATGATGATGGTTTGTTTTGTAGACAATCAAAAATATATATTTCTTAAAGGGGCTAATAATATTGACCTTAAAATGGTTTTAAGAAAAAATAAAAACTGCTTTTATTCTAGCTGACATAGAGCAAATAAGACTTTCTGCAGAAGAAAAAATATTATAGGAAATACTGTGAAAAATTTCTTACTCTGTTAAACATCATTTGGGAAATATTTGATCACAAGAGTGCAAATCGGTTTGACTTCAACTTATATGAGCACAGCAATCAGTCACTCTGAGATTACTTGAACGAGCTGGTCTCCGAAAATAAACTTTGGAGTGGTTCAGTTGAGGTGAGAAAGCAATCTGACCCAACGGGCCAACAAAACAAGCGGTATCATAATTCATAAGGGGAAATGTGTTACATAAAAAGCAGCAGTGTCTGACTCTGTGAGCGAGCACATCAGTTATCACAGTTAAAATCCAAAAAGCCGTTCTTCCACTAAAAAAAAGTTACACAATTGCCCTTCTCCGTGCAAAGCAAGAATGCTGTCCTGACAAATCCTTCACTCCTGTTCTAGGAAATGATGTCTGAATATACTGTATGTTTGTGTTGCAACAGCTACAGATTAATTCACAACAAGCCCAAATGTTTAAGTTATTCCTAATAGATGATGCAAAGGAACATGAACCAGGAGAAATCTGACCAAGGAGAGGACAGTTTTATTCCCATTGCATAGAAATTCAGTGTCTGAACTCTGAAAACACCATTAAAGGGATAGCTCACCCAAATAATTACAAAAATTCTGTTATCATTCACTCATCCTTCACTTGTTCCAAACCCGTTTGAGTTTGTTTATTCTGTTGAACACGAAAGAAAAAACAAATACTATGTAACCACTGACGTCCATAGTATTTGTTTTTTCTACTATGGTTAAAGGTTTTCAGCTTCAAAATATCTTCTTATGTGTTCAACAGAATAAAGAAATTCATAAAGGTTTGAAACCACTGTAAATAGTGAGTATATTTTCATTTTTGGGTGAACTACCCCTTTAAGCCGAGTGTACAGCAGAGCCATTTTTTCTGTCAAATATGAGCTCATACGTCATTTTTTTTTCCATTGGGAAAAGTCATTGATGCTCGTGTGGTCATAGCTTGTACCCAAGGGGCTCACAATTATTTTCAAACATGTCAAAAAAGTTCGAGAGCTGTCAGATTAAATTTGAGAGGTGTGTGTGGTTGAACAAGCCAATCTGAAGTTTGCTTAATTGTGAATATGCAACATGCATGACAGAGTTTTCAGAGATGATAGTTCATGATTTTTTTCACCCAGCTTAAAAGGGTAGTTCACCCAAAAATGAAAATGTACTCACTATTTACAGTGGTTTCAAACCTTTATGAATTTCTTTTCTTCTGTTGAACACAAAAAAAGATATCTTGAAGAAAGCTGAAAACCTCTATTACAGGTTTCCAGCTTGCCTCACAATATGTGTGGCAATGTGAACATTCATGGCACATATCATTATTTAGCTCTTATGAGGAAGAAAGAGAGTGGCTCTGAAACTAAAGTATGTTTTTCATCTGTTCCATGTTTTTAATGTGGGACTTCATGAGATTGCTTCGGAATTTCTCCAAGTCTAAATTTTTTTATATATAAATAACAGTGATTTTCACATGAACTCACTCATGATGGGTGCATGGATCTTTCAAGTATCAGAATTTGTACCATGTACACACGCTTTTAGACAGCAAGAAACCATGAATTGTTCAATATACAGTACATGCATTGTAAAAAATTGCTGCGAAATTTACAGTAATACTGGCAATTTTGGTTGCCAGTAATACTGTAAAATATACAAGTGCACTGTAAATTAACATTTACAATTGTGCTGTAAAACTACAGCATAGTTGCAATTGTTAATTTATAGTGTGCTTGTAGATTTTGCCAGTAATACTGTAAATTGCTATGTAAATAAGCGCACTATAAATTAACAATTACAGCTATGCTGTAGTTTTACAGCACAATTGTAATTGTTAATTTACAGTGCACTTGTAAAGTGTACAGTTATACCAGCAATCAAAATTGCCAGTAATACTGTAAATGTTACAGCAATTTTTACAGTGTGGTTACAACATCATTAATAAGGCATAAAGTACATCCAGGCTGTTATTAACGCAAAATGTAGCCACACATTCTTTTTGGCGGTTGTATAAACCCTGGTTTATACTTCTGCGTTGAGTAATCGCAGTGACCTACGGCACATATGTTGCACGTAGCCGTGCATTTATATTTCTGCATGCTGTTTATATTGCTCTGTAATAACACTTCTGAAACGCTAGCTGGCAGTAGGTTATGTTATGTTCCGCAGTGTCGAGTTTTTTCGCAAGTGTTTTGTTTTTTCTGAACGCTACCGTAATGTACAAGTAGCAAAAAGTCACTTATTCAGAGGCAGGAACTGGCAGACGTGCAACAACTTTAATCATAAGATGAACACAAAACATCTGGAGCTTCTTTACAGGACTCAACACTTATTCGAGCTCATGGCTTTTGGCACCGCCCACACTCGGCACAGCTACCAAGCCGACCAATTGCAGAGCTTGCGATATGCGTCTTTGCAACGTGTAGTTACAGTTTTTGGGAGGTGCGCGCCAGCGTCAGCCACAGTGAAGGCTATGTGACCGCGCGAAGGCTGTGCCGGACCATACGCGTGCACTTGACATAGAAGTATAAATCAGCCTCAAGACTGACGGGCTTTATTCTATAAAAAACAGTAGCAAATATTACACAGCTACTTGCCACAGAACATAAAAACTACACACAAAACATCTAAAGCCTAATAATTTATTAATTATTTCATTAAAGGCAAAGCTGACAAATGAAAATGGCTGAATGGAGCATACACCAACCTATGCATTTTTCAGTCACAAGATGGCGCCAAACAATCAAAAACAACGGCATGACAGACAAGCATTTTCAGCAGTTGTTATATCTGGGAATAACATATCTTGGAATGCCGTGACTGACCAATCAGAATCAAGTATTCCAGACAACATGTTACAATAATGAATATTGTGCATTAATGGATTTTAACAAGACCATTAAAACACCATTTAAAAATAGGGTACATAGGGTCAGGCAGTGTCTGCCTTATTCTCTTTAACTTTTCTGTGAGTTCAATTTTAAAAAATAGTGATGTATCTACATTAAAGATCCTGCTTTGATCTTCATAAAAAAATCCTCCACCCATTAATGATTCCACTCATCTTGTTCTCTCTGCAAAAGAACTGCAGCAAAACTTGAGAAAACACAAGAGCAAAGAGAATATCTCGGATAAAAACACTGAAATATTCAAGCCACACAGATAGCTTAGATAACAGTACAGATGTCGGCCAGTTTTTCTGGGAAGACATGTCGGGAAACAATATCTTTCTTCCAACGTGAAATATACCTGGTCATAACAGGACGCGAGTGTTTTTTGAAAGGTCATGCAAAATTCAGAGGCTCTTTATTTGCGAGTGTCAGAGAGACCGGGTCTCTTGTGGGTGGCTTGTGTTTGGAGTATATTGCTCTGTAGCGCTAATAACAGTTAAGCTGTTTCAGCTCGGACTCTATGGATCCGTGTGGACAAGTTATTTGGCCTGATTTATGATAGCGTTGCATAACAATTGCACTGCAGGCAATCTAATTTCCTGCAGCAGTTTGTGGTAGGATTGCATTTAGCTCCTTTTGAATCTATTATTATTATTTAAATGAGGATCTATAGTTAACATGGTAGATTTATATTTTTAAATTTGACTTCTTTTATTAATAGAAATATGCTTTGGAGACTGATTTTCTTATGAGACCAGTAAACAGCATTTCGTTTGCCAATTTGACAGTCATCCCTAAGGTTTTCTTTATCTCTCTTAATTTGTGCTTTTGCTTGAAACAAGACAAGACATTGTTTGAGCTGCAAGAATACTAGTTATATTATCTTATATTATATTACATTCAAAGTTAGAATAAATTTTTTGAAGAAATACGAATGCAAAATGGGGTGACACGGTGGCTCATTGGTTAGCACTATCACCTCACAGCAAGAAGGTCCTAGCTGGGCCAGTTGGCTTTTCTGTGTGAAGCAGGGGTGGACAATGAATTTTTCCAAGTGGCCACATTAGACTCTGGGGCAGTTTTTAGAGGGCCAGACCAATACAGTTAATTTGTTTTGAAAGAAAAAAAGAAAAAAAAAATATTCTGTGAAACTATTCAATAAACACTCATATAAACTCTAAAGTTTAAAAAATCAATTTTACACAAAAAATATTTTAAAGACCAGCATCACAATATCAACTTCATATAAATGCCATGGGGTTGGTTGTTTGTTTGATTGCTTCACTTATTTATTTATTTATTTATTTATTTATTTATTTATTTATTTATTTATTTATTCATTCATTCATTCCTTCATTCATTCATTCATTTATTTGTTATGTTCAGTGAGACAATTCTAGCCTGTGTTGGGCTGAACAAGTACACTGAAGTCAGGTTGAATGTAAGGTGGATATGTGATGTAATGATCATAACAGAGAGGATCCGTATCTGGATTTGTTAAATGGTTATCTAAGGTTATTAGTCTACCTTTATTATGGTTTCATTCCATACAAGTGTGAAGCTGCCTGGTTGGTTCCTGTCACATAATACCGCATGTGCCTCCCTTCCTATTTGTGTGCTGAACCTGTGCGTCTTCATTTGAAATAACAAAACTGAGCGCGCAAAAGACGCTATATGTGAAAGTCCCCTTTTGTTGACTCACAATATCAGACCTGCGCATTGCAAGGCCTTGTTTACGGTTTAATTTAAATTGAATAAATGCACGCGGACCGATCAGAGATGTTCAGTAAAATTCCCAGGTCTGGTGTGGAGTTTGCATGTTCTCCCCATGTTTGCGTGGGTTTCCTCCGGGTGCTTCGGTTTCCCCCACAGTCCAAAGACATGCACTATAGGTGAATTGAATAAACTAAGTTGGCCAGTACTGGGTTGCAGCTAGAAGGGCATCCGCTGTTTAAAACATATGCTGGATAGGTTGGCGGTTCATTCCACTGTGGCGACCCCTGATGAATAAAGCGACTAAGCTCAAGAAAAATGAATGAATGAATGAATGAATGAATGAATGAATGCAAAATGTTAATGAGTACATCTGCCTGGTTTTAGACTTTCATATATCACTATGTCCCAAATTGTTTATATTATGAGGGTGGACAGACATTGAAACTAATAAAATCTTGGGTTCAACCAGCTTACTGATTGGTAGACAAATCATTTTCAGGAGTTGGAAATCAGAGGATGCTCATTTCTCTGGTGGCTGCTATCGAAAAAAATGTCATACAAGCAGATGGACAAAGTAAACTTCATTTATTTTCCTTTGGCTTAGTCCTTTATTTATCAGGGGTCGCCACAGCAGAATGAACAGCCAACTAATCCGGCATGTTTTACGCAGCGGATGCCCTTCCAGCCGCAACCCAGTACTGAGAAACATCCATACACACATTCACACAAATACACTACAGCCAATTTTGTTTACCCAATTCACTTATAGCGCATGTCTTTGGACTGGGGGGGAAACCGGAGCACCCGGAGGAAACCCACGCCAACATGGGGAGAACATGCAAACTCCACATAGAAATGCCAACTGACCTAGCCACTTGAACCAGCAACCTTGATGTGAGGCGACAGTGCTAACCACTGAGCCACTGTGCAGCCCTAATCTAGTTTTATTTATTATGTAAAAGAAAAATTATCTCCTTCAGTTCTAAACTCTTGAGGAACTCAGTAAGATCTTATTTGGTCTTTAATTTGGCAATTTGCTTTTGGAGATTTAAATAAATCCATCTTTACTTGCTTTTTAAGCTCCAACAAAGCTCTGTCTAACCAAACATGAACGAAGCAAACATCTTTTGCACTGTAACTATATTTGTGCAAATATTTCTCAGGGAATTAACTATTTATGACTGAAGCTTCTGGGAATTTCATCCAGCACAGTATGTGTGTTTAGAAGGAATAATGCAGAATCCAGTGCTGCTGTTCAAGGGAAGAGAGCAGTTCTGCTGAGGAATACCAATGCAAGTCTTTCTCCTTATCTCTTCGCTTTTTAAACACACACCAGAAACAGGTCTGTCATCCTTTTTTATCGCTCCCTCTCCCTGTACGCCTGAAAGATGGCTCATTGATCCTGTATGTCCCGGTCCGGCACACCTTGTTCCCCTCTGTGACTCCAGAAGAGACTATTAACACTTTCATTGAAGCTTTTGGGTGAGAAGTAACACCCCTCACACTACTATTATTCTGTCGCTCTCACACTCAAACCCACACTCACATTTTATAACAGATAGAAGTGAGATTACACTTACAGAATCCCATGTCTGGGACAAAATGGTGTCCGGCACAGCTACTAGTGCACAAATCTGTCTGGGTACACACTGAAAAAAAAATCCTTGCATTACACACAATTCATTTATGTTGTCCCAACACAAATCAAAGTTAATTTAATCTTTTTTACATATTGAAGTGGATCAAACGTTAAACAATCCAGTTGTCACAAGCATTAAAAGTCATTTTTGAGTGCATGAACAGCACTGAAAATTGAGGTCAGGACTTTTTCAGTGTTTTTAAAAGAGGTTTGCTTTGAATAAGGCATTTTAAGAGTTCACACTAGGCCCCGTTTACACTGCCAGATAAATTTGACCCTATTTTGATTTTTAGCTCATATGTGACACAGTTCGGATCGGTTCTATGACCATGTAAACACGAAAAAAACACATGCATTCAGATATTCAGACATCGGTTTCAAGCCTCCTTCATATGTGGACAAAAATCAGATATAAATCGGATATGTGACAATGTTACTCATGTAAACAGGCAGATCGGATTTATTGAGGCATTCCGTTTTGTACGTCATTCAACTTGCGACAATGTGGTACTTCTCATAGACATAGAACAAAGCTATTCAATTGGCGACCTGCAGGCTGAACCCGGCCCCCGGGACAATTTGTTCCGGCCCTCCAAATAGTTTGACAAAACTATTGTCAAAATTGTTGACATCAAAAATAAATTTAGTTCAGTCGAAAAACGGCTGCTATAGTTATGAAGTGATGTGCATCTGTTCAATACAGCACGAGCTGCAGTTGAAGGCTGCACAGAGCGCGAGTCACCTGACATCAAGTGAGTGGCACAGGCAGCCGAAAACATTTGGATGTTTGTAGAAAAGACTGTTTGTACAATACAATGATATCGTTAGTAGGAAAGCAATTATTAGCCTATTTCACTATTAACCGCACTATAATTCATTGCAGTTAATATTTCGTAAAGGCTTCTCAATGCCGCGTTTCTGTTGCACAGAACAAAACTGCTGCAACTAAACAAAGTTATACCAATACGCACGCATATTGGATTAACTATAGCTGCAGACCGTTCGCATATTGCGTTTATTCTGCACGCAAGTTCATTATTTCCAATGGAGTCGTAAGCAAGCAGACCTCCAGGCGCACATAGTAGATATTCTCACGCTGTAGTGGTGTTGTGCGTGGCTTTCAGTGCAAAAGATATGTTAGACGAATTATTAAAAATTATTCAAATGATTATGTATGTTTGAACGCAGATGATAACAACTAATAACTAATATATAGCTTAAATTAACATTAGACAAATTCTTATTTATTCATTGTTCTGTCATTTATTTTCATTGTAAAATTATCACTTATGTTTAAAGCAAACAAAAACTTTCATTTATTTTTAAGTCCAAAGAGAGAAATGGACTATTGTTTGTTTTTTTATTAATATTTTGTGCTGTATTTTTATTTACTGAGCAGCACTAAACAACACTTAAAAATATAAGCAGTTTTCTTGTGATTTTCCAAACTAGTAGTGTTTTGAATTTAATAAATGCATAATAATCGTGATAACCGTGAAACCATGATTATTCTTCAGACTATAATTGTACAACCAGAATCTATAATTGTTGCATCCCTAATTGTTATGCAGTTCAAAACATAACATATGAATGTGTCTGAATGTAGAAGAAGCCTACTTAAGCAATGCACTGCTTTTGTTGTGCTTCGAAATACATTTGAATATGTTTGTAAAAAAAGTTTGTACAATGCACTGATTTTATGTAGTTTCAAAATACAACATATTAACGTTTTAATGTAGAAAAAGCCAACGTGGGTGTTTTAAGGAGCAAAAATACAACATATGGGCTCTTATATGCTTTTGTGTCATCACTTAAATTGCAAGTCATATCTCTCCAGCCCCTCATTTGGGATGCTTTTCATGAACTGGCCCCCATGACAAACTAATTGAATAGCCCTGACACAGAAGGAAGAGCATGTGTGGAGACGCCGACACCGTAAACAACAACACCAACAGAGGAAACATGGAGCAGGAAAGTGGTCAGTTGCTACAATTTGCTCCCACCAGACCTGAGATCTCTCTACCCACAAATTCCTATAAATGGTGGAGGACGCCATATAAACCATAGGCGCAAGCTGAGATGACGTCCCTTTCCTCCCTCCTCTGGCTCAAAATCATTTAAAAGTTGGGCGAACTTCGCATATTTCGCAGAGCTAAAAGCAAGACAATTTCTTCCATCGTGGCTAGTGTGGAGCAGATGCTAGAACACACCTTTACGCATGTGCGACATTGTAAATTGTATAGCAAGTGTAAACACATGAATCTGTTATGTCTCACAATTAAAAGAACATGTAAACGGACAGGCAAAAAAAAAAAATCAGATATACGCAACAGATCAGAATTGGGCTTCAAGATCTGACAGTGTAAACAGCGCCTTAGATATTGCTTGATACTATTTGCAGGTTTGGTATGCTGTCCCAGGAGAGAACCCTGAGCTCGGAGATAATTGAGTCCAGGGCTCCCGCCTGTTCATTTAGTTAAAAAGGAGGTCTGATCAGGTAGGTATCGAGAGCTCCCCCTGGTAAAGGAGGAGATGGGGTGGAAGGGGGATTCTTCAAAAAACAAAGATAAAAAATAACACCCTTTGTAAAATTAAAACTGATAACCTTGACTCACTAAAGTGTAAATGGGAAGCTGACCTGGGTAGTGTAATTGATAATGATTCTTGGCAGGATCTACTGTATGAAGCAACCCTCTTGGTGTGTTAGCCTCAAATTCAGCTTGAGACGATTTAAAATTTTATATAGACCGTTTATTACACCTGAGGTTGTTGTGGAAAGTTGCACTGGATCTCGACAAACATCTTCTAAGTTTCAAAAAAGAAGCTGAGGTCTTCGAAGTTCTCAAGTTGAAGCAGTTTATTGTTACAGCAGAGATAATTGATCTCTCTCCTCTCAATGTTCAAAAAACTCACAGTTTATATACAGTTTCTTATCCATAGTTATCATGTGATGTAGCATCACGCCACTTCTCGGCTCCCATAGGATCTTAGCTTTTTAATTGATTGCTGTATGTTTTTCTGTTTTTCTGTTTTAAAGGTCACATATCATGTGCTTGCATATGATCATGTTGTTTGTTTACTTTCTAATGATTCTCCTTATCAGTTTGGTGAGGGTTGTTTTTGTCTTAAGCAATGCATGCGTTTATCTAAATGTATTGCATACGCTCTGTCTGCATTCTTTCTTAGGTCTGTGTGTCTTCTGCATCACTTGAATCTATGTATTTCTATTTTTTAATAGTGGCAGATTATTTAGTGATTACATAATAAAAGTCTCTCTATAATTCTCCGATAAGGTTAGACATAAAAATGAATCCAGGTCTGTCTGAGCTGTGTGTGAAATGTAAATCAGACACTAGATCTTTCTATCACTGTATGTGGAGTTGTCCTCTTATACAGCATTTCTGGGACTTGATTAAACTGCAGCTCAACGCCATCTTTAAATGTACATTATGATTGGGAGCAAAGACTTGTTTACTGGGTCTCAATGATGATATACCTTAAAATTTTCAGGAAAGAGACCTTCTACAGCTCCGGTTTCCCCCACAAGTCCAAAAACATGTGGTATAGGTGAATTAGGTAAGATAAATTGTAAAGTGTGTAAATGAGCGTGTATGGATGTTTCTCAGTGATGGGTTGCAGCTGGAAGGGCATCCGCCGCGTAGAACATATGCTGAATAAGCGGTGGTTCATTCCGCTGTGGCGACCCCAGATTAATAAATGGACTAAGCCGAAAAGAAAATGAATGAATGAATGAGACCTTCTATATACTTTGGTTTACTTTACTCGGAAATTTATCCTTGTAAAGTGGATTAATGAAGAAACCCCCAGTTTAAATCAATGGCTGCTTGCAGTCTGTAACAATCCCACTTGAGGCTTTCTCCACAGCTATGAAGAACTTTCCTATTTTATCGGACCTGGGACTCTTTCTTTGATTATCTAGGAACCTCTAAGTCTCTAAGACTAAAAGCTTGTCTGTTAGACTCAGCCTGGACAAAAAGAAATGTAATATGCCTTTTTGTAATATAAATTTGTATTTTTATTTATTTATTATTATTATTATTATATATTTTTTTATTTGTTTGTTTAATTACAATTTCATTTTATTTATTATTATTATTATTATTATTATTATTATTATTAATATTATTTTTCATGTGGGGGTCAGAATTCAAATTACATGCATGATAGATATTATCTTTACTCAATGTAATTTTCTGACATGTTTTTGCACTAAAAATGTTTAATAAAAATATATTTGAAAAAATAAATAAATAAGGGAAGTACGGTGAAATTTATTGTATGCTTGGATCAATCTAAGTGGATTATGTTTAAGAATGAGAGACCAGTCACGATCAATCATATCACATGCTCATCTCGAAATTAGTTTAAAAAAAAATCTCACTTATTTGTTAAAATAGGAGCAAAACAGTCATTTTGTGACGTAATTATAATATTACTTTTTAAATATTATGAATAATATAATCAGCTTTATACTGTAATAAATATACACATTTTATGTACTTCTGTCATGATATCCCCCCTAAAATCATTCTAATATCTGTCACGGTTGCGGATGCGTGCGCTGTTTCTGTGGTGTTTGTTGTTGTCACATGGTTATGTTTTGCTTTACTACGCGTGTTTGTGTTGTGATCACGTGGGTGATTATGTATGCCGATCAGCAGCTCAGCGGTGTCTTATTCAGTTGTGTCTATATCTGAGCAGCAGTGCTTTACTTGCCTGTCAGTACGTTATTGTTTGTTCATAGTCTGTCTGTGTTTTGTCAGGACTCTCGTTGGACGCTTCTCTGCCTTGTATCTGAAACATTATTCACACTCTGCTACTAGACGTTTCGTTGTTATTTTGTTTTGGACACTTTTTGCACCCTTTTGATTTATGACCATTGGTCATCAAAACACTTGCATTTGGATTCACCTTGTTGTTTTTTTTCTTGATTCAGCGTGACAATATGCTGCTGTAGTGATCAATCTTTATAAATAGTGAATGTTGAAAAGAGTTGGTATCGCTTTACATTTTAATTTGTAGAAACAATGATACTTTTCAAGAAATCATTACTGAGTGTTGAGTTCAAAAGAACAGCATTTATTTGAAATAAATCTTTGTTTGTATTATTATAAATGTCTTTCTCTCAGAAACACTCTTAGGATTTAGTATGGTAATGAATATGGCAATGTTGATGTATTTGGTCTTAGCAGATCTATACTGCCACGCTGCTGCTGCTTTGATTATTATGGCAGAGAATGTACAGAGACCTGCTACTGCCAGTATATACACAGACATGCCGTCTGAGAATATAACACACTGTTGCTACAAACATGTACAGTAACCCTCTATATCCAAACACAGGTGGAGCTAGGGTGGAGGAGGGTCATCGAAAACGTGCCACAGCTTAACAGCCTGCTAGCGCAGAGTTTCATGCTAGAAATTTCACTTTTGATTAATGCCATGCATCCCTGCTGAATCTTTATAAAATTATAAAAGAAGTAAATGCATTCTTACAGACTGACCCCTATTAAATTGTATGTATGCACTTGTAGTGGGCAGTACGGTGGAGCAGTGGGTAGCACAATCGCCTCACAGCAAGAAGGTTGCTGGTTCGAGCCACGGCTGGGTCAGTTGGCATTTCTGTGTGGAGTTTGCATGTTCTCCCCATGTTGGTGTGGGTTTCCTCCGGGTGCTCCGGTTTCCCCCACAAGTCCAAAAACATGTGGTATAGGTGAATTGGGTAAGCTAAATTGGCCGTAGTGTACGTGTGTGAATGAGTGTGTATGGATGTTTCCCAGTGATGGGTTGCTGCTGGAAGGGCATGCGCTGAGTAAAACATATGCTGGATAAGTTGGCGGTTCATTCCACTGTGGCGACCCCAAATTAATAAAGGGACTAAGCCGAAAAGAAAATGAATGAATGAATGTACTTGTAGTTTGAATCTCTTGGTTTATTTGAAAGAAACAAATCATTTAATTCTGGTTCACTTTGCATTCGACCCTATTAAGTCAGAAGCTAAAGTTCTGACACCTTAGACCAATCATGAAACCTTTACCAATCATCCAAAAACCTTGCTGTATTCTGTGCTAAATGCTCATTATATGTCTATATATGTGATGCATTTTTATCAGTTGAGAATTTGTGATGAGGTTATGAAATAAATAAAGGACTCAAAACAACACAGTGCCAGGAATTCATCCACTGCACACACAAATCTGCTGGAAAGAGATGCATTTCAAACGCTTGTATTGAATCGTAATAGACAACATCGTGACTATAAAAAGTATACTCAGGTATGCTCGAACATTCTGTCTTTATGGTCACATTTTATTCTGTTGTTCAATTGTCTAGATGCCATTCATTTGTGCTACTTTCTCGATTTCCTATTTTCACCCAGTTTTGAGCAGTCTTGGACCACCTGTTTTTCGTATTTAAATGAGACAACACTAACAGAGTGATTGAATTAGATCATTTAAATCAAATCAAACCTGTCAAGTACGAACAACCCGTAATGTTTACATTGTGGCTGATTTCTTCCATCACATCCGTGAAACTCTAAAAACATCACAAAAGTAGCCTGTATGACTTGTGCTCAACCTTTAAATGACTATAAATATTAATAAATGATTATTATTAAATTATTTTTGACAATTTCATATACTTTAAATATATGAAGATTTAAAAGATTGTGGCTGGAAGGGCATCTGCTGCATGAAACATATGCTAGAGTAATTGGTGGTTCATTCCACTGTGGTGACCCCTTATAAATCAGGGACTAAGCCAAAGGAAAGGGAGTGAGTGAGGGTTTTAAAAAGACAAAATAAAAGCAAAGGGGGTTTTATTTAAATGAGAATGCATTTCAGAAAGTAATTGGCAGAATTTCTAAACTACCCATTTAGACAGAAGGCCAAATCAAAATGATTTTTTTTTTTCCCCAGATGTACAGCAGTATACATCATGAAAACCTCCCCAAGGACAAGTACAGGTATCAATATAATGCCTGTGAAACACATGCTGCACAGTAATGGAAAATGTGGATCTATTATGTACCTTTCCTCTGCCATCTGGATGTATATTATGTAACATTATTCATTCATTCATTTAGGCTTAGTGGCTTTATTAATCTAGAGTCACCACAGCGAAATGAACCACCAACTCATCCAGCACGTTTTACGCAGTGGATGCTCTTCCAGCTGCAACCCATCAATGGGAAACATCCATACACTCTCATTTACACACAAACACTACGGACAATTTTAGCCTACCCAATTCACCTATACCACATGTCTTTGGACTTGTGGGGGAAACCGGAGCACCCGAAGAAAACCCACGCCAACACGGGGAGAACGTGCAAACTCCACACAGAAATGCCAACTGACCTAGCAGAGGCTTGAACCAGCGAACTTCTTGCTGTGAGGTGATCGTGTTACCCGATGCACTACTGTGACACCCTATATAACTTTATATTTACGATATTATGTGTATAATACAGTATATTACATCTGGACTGTATTTTTATACTGTACATTACTGTGCATCTCACTTTTCTCTCTCTCTCTCTCCTTTAAATCACTGTTAACAAAAATATTTATATTTCAGAATAATATTTATGACCTCTGATAATAAAAACTGCTGTTAAATTATTAAAACAGCAAAACTATTTTATACAGAAAATGTCAAGATGTAAGTTTCTTACTATCTAGAGTGAAAAATTCATCTTTAAATCTTTATATATGCTTTAAATCATTTCTTACTGTAAGTTTAAGTTTATTTTTGTCACAACAAGGGACAGTGTACATTAATCAACGTTCCCCACGAATGTAAATATACCAAAATTAGCCTAAAGTTTTCATTGGTGGTCTTTTAGCCAGATGTTAAAAGCCATACCAATAAAAACACAAATTCAAACTAAAAACAATAATCAAACAACATAAAACGGTAACACTTTACACACTATGAATCATTTATTAAGCATTAGCATCTAGTGAGTTAATTATTTGTCAAGCATTAACTCTAATAAACGTTAGTAAGCAGTTTATAACTGCAGCTACAAATGCTGTTTTCTTGATTTATAACCACATGTATAATGTGCTTAATAATTGTACTTTCATACTTTATGACTGGTTGACTTTTCATTACTAAATGAAGTATTGCATTATTTACAAACCATTTGTATTTAAGAGTAGTTGGAGGTTTTTGCACTCATTCAGAATGAGTTAGTAAATGATTAATAAACTATTGAAATTAACATTTATATATGAGCCAGGTTTCTCTCGAGGTTTTTTAAAATCTTCGCTTTCGCCAATTGGTGAAGTTTTTTCCTCGCCGCTGTCGCCACTGGCTTGCATGGTTCGGGATCTGTAGAGCTGCGCATCGATGGATTACTATTCAGTGTTTGGACTCTCAGTAGTGATTATTAACCCACACTGAACTGAGCTAAACTGAACTGATCTTAATCTCTGAAAACTGAACTGACACTGTTTCAATTCACTATAATCTTCCATGTGAAGCTGCTTTGACACAATCTACATTGTATAAGCGCTATACAAATAAAGATGAATTGAATTGAATATATCTAATTATTCCGGGATATAGTAATGGTCACTATGTATGTTAATAAATGCTTTATTAACTCAACTTCATGCAGTTTTGTGACCTAATCTAAAGTGGGGACCATTTATGCTTTATAAATCCCTTATAAATGACAATTAAAGGCTCAGTATCAAATGAACAATAATATTTGCAATCTTATCTCAAAAGTAAAATTTCTGTAAATTTTAAAGATTGCTGATTAGCAGGAGTGTCAAAAATATGACGTAAAATTTGATAAAACAACAACAATATAATAATTTAACAATATAATAGGATGCAATGTTTAATCTGTACAGTCATTTTATTAATATATTAGATAAGGTAGCAAAGATTTATGTTTTATTTGATGCCGTTTCATTTGTGTATCTTCAAACAAATAGAAATTAATAATGTCGTTTATGTTCTTTTTTTTTTTTTCTTTTGAATTGTCATTTATAAGGGATTTATAAAGCATAAATAGTCCTCACTTTAGATTAGGTCACAAAACTGGATGAAGATGCTGTATTGCTGTATGAGTTAATAAAGCATACAAATTAACTATTAGTATACGCCAGAATAATAAGAATTATAAATGTTAATTTTAATAGTTTAATAATCATTTACTAGCTCATTCTGAATGATCTTAAAAAAACAATCAACTATGCTTAAATAACTGGCTTGTAAATAATGCGATACTTGATTTAGTAATGAAAAATGAATCATTAACAAAGTATGAAAGTACAATTACTAAGCACATTATACATGTGGTTATAAATCAAGAAAACAGCATTTGTAGCTGCAGTTACAAACTGCTTACTAACGTTTATTAATGTAGAGTTAATGCTTAACAGATAATGAATTCACTATTTGCTAATGATTTATAGATGATTCATAGTGTGCAGTTATTATAAAAGTGTTACCCATAAAACAACCACAACGATAACAATATCAAAAAGCCTAGCGTTTACAATGTTGATTATTAAGAAGCCATTTCTTCAAATTATACTTAAATGACTTAAAAGATACACACTCTCCAACAGATTGCGGTATCAAATTCCACTGATGCGATGCTTTAAAAGAAAAACATGCTTGGCCAAAATAAGTTTTTCTAAGTGGAATCACCCCAAGTTACTCTGTTTTCAGAGTCAGATAGAAGAGGAGGAGCTACACCATGCATGATCTTGTAAGCTACACAACAGTTTTTGAACTTAGGCCCTGTTTACACTAATACATTTTAGTTTTGCTACGGTTACGCCATCCGTCTACACTACGTCAGAGTTTGAGCGCTGAAAACAGAGCTTTTTGAAAACGCTGAAAAGAACGTTTTCATTTTAAAACACCGCTGCTCCGTCTCAGTGTGGATGGGGGGGGAAACGGAGACATCTGAAAATGGAGCCGGTGCTGCAGACATTGGCCTATCTGATTGGGGCTTTTTCCTCAATATTCAGTCTTTCATCCTCTCCTTGCAAGTTCAGATTTCGCAAGTTTAATATGGAAAACAAACTTACGAGGACAAATCGGGTAAACCTTCAAAGGCAACCGTGTACTTTATAACATTCATTCACATAACCTTGGCTACGTTGTTTCACTTTCTTAACAATAAAATGAAAACATGATATAAGGAACTGTCTATTTTCATTTTGATATTAACAACTTAACAGAAATGTTGAGGCGTCATGTAGCTACATATTTATACAACCGTCATCTTCACTGTATGCATATTTATAACAAAACTGAGCCAATAACATGACTGCCTCCTTTCATTTTCATTGAAAATATGAAACATACCCTCTCTTTTGCTGAATATCAGTTTTAATAATCAATAATGGCCATTATAAAAGTATAACGTACAATAAGTTTATACATTATAGGAAATAAAGGCAAGCAATGAGTCAAATGTGCGGAATTAATATTTTAACTTATCTTTGCGGTCAGCCAAAACATATTACCTGAGAAAAAGTAATAGATTCAAAAGACCAAAGTCGGGGAATATGTCGTTAGATATAGACAACAAGATGAATTAAATATCAGGTTTAACAATTATAGTTTAAGATTAAATCCAGTGGTAGATCCTTGATGAACAGTGCGACGTTGGCAGCTCTCATCGCTGCAGTGCATGAGTGTGTGTGTGGTCACGTGATACACGTTTTCAGCAATATAGTGTGGATGGAGAGTTGTTCAGAAACGCTGGGTGAAACGTTAGTGTGGACTTTTAACGCTGTTTTAAAACAAAAACATATTAGTGTATACAATGCCTTAATGATGTTTTCCCAACTAAGCAGGCTATGGGATTTTAAAATAATACAAAGATGAAAACTAAACATTTTTTTATCTAAAATTTTAATTGCTTGTTTGTGTTACACCAACCTAACCGACAATAACTTATATGAGAGAGGATCATAGAATTTCAATACATTTATGCAGCCTTATTTGATAAAGAATTTCTAATAAAGCTAAAATTATATACAATTTTACCTTGTTGCATGCCTTTTTTGTAGCTCTATAGAAATGTATCAAATTCCATGTACTCTACAGGTTTTCCACAGCAATTATTCACATATTCCATATGATTTAAAGTAAATAGCAAAATGGCTGAGGATGTTAATCAGTTGCATAACTCTTAAGTACTGCATGAGCAATAGCGAATGTGTGCCTTCGCAAACACCACCAATGAAATCATGTTCAACTAAACAAACAACAAGTCTAGTTGTGATAAATTTGATGCAGGTCTTAAGGAGTACTGCATATTTATGCACTTGTCCCTTTGTCCACTGTAATCAGCTCTGTGCTGAGAGGTTGTTGAAGGCTCTTTTGGCTGATTTCATGTCAAGCTGAAAGCTCTGCGCTGCCTGCCCAGGTATTTTATGCTCACTTCCTGTACAATTCAATCGGCTGATTAATTGCGTCACTTGGAGGGAAAAATCTAAGTGCCCTTCAGCAACAGACGAAACCTCAGCCCACTCACAGGCTGTCAAATGGACATGGTTTCCCTTTTCTTTGAGTTACATATGTATATATATTTTAAAATCTTTTAAAATGCAGCCTAAAAATCCTTCAAATGACCTTAATCTAATCATCATGACAATAAATAAAAACCTAGAGCTCAAAGAATTTATAAGTAACATAAGCAAACATTTTATTATACAACATATGGCAATTTTTCACACTGACTGTGTCTTATTGTGCAGAAAAAATGAAAGTAGTAGAAAAATGTTTCCCAATCATTTTCCAGAAGATTAATACGATGCGCTGAAATTACAAAAACACATGCCAGAGTTGACAGATGGAAGCTACGACCTTCACGTGAACGGCATAAAAATGAGTTTTCATGACTAACACATTACACCGACACAAATTCAGCATAAATTACAATTGCTTGTCAGTATAAACACAATATACTTTGCTCTCATTGGTCCCAGACAAATCACAGTGTAAAATTGATACGGTTTAAAAACACTATTAAAAAGGCCCGTTTCAAACGTCACAGGTGATGCCTCCACTTGCTAAGCATTACTGATTAGCAGAGCTATGACGAATGGTAGCAGTAAACATGTCAAGTCAATGGCTCGATTCCTAAGTTATGGTTTAATTCATTAGTGTTGCTCCCAGTGCCAATAAACCAGCTTTAGCCGCATCCCATTGAAGCAGAGCCACTGAGAGAGGTCACTGGGGGACAGACTCATGAACATCAAAAGACAGACTTGCTGTACAAAAAGTAGTTCCTTCACATAGTCCATCAGTCTAAAGCACTTGGCATGTACTCACATTATCACTAGGTGCTGTGAGTACGAGATGAATGCTTTATAGTCTTTGGGTGTGCCGTTTAAGCTTTGCTTGATGTCGGGGATAGATAAAGGCTTTTCGGTGTAAGCTCTCCACCAATTCCGTATGATTGGCGTACCTGTAGTCCTCCTTGTATTGTGCTTCTACTGGCTTTCCCTCTAAAAGGCTTCCTCTGCAGGCAACACTGCCCGACGGTCATTCTCCCGAATTTTTGGAGGGCTGTTTCACGGTGCATCAATGGACGTACCAGACAGAGTGGGTTGGCGGGACAGGCGACAGGACGGAGGTTCAGTGGTGGGGACACTAAACTGTATCCACGTGATGTCACACCAGAGTGCTGATAGTCATCTGTGCTTCATCCCAGCTGGTAACTGAAACCTCATCCAGTCTATTTACAATCTTCTCCACATCTTTCTCTTTCTCTGGACTGGTGTTTGTGGATTGGGCACCCCCCAGTTCATCCTCATCCTCCTCTTCCTCGGTAATCGAAGAAAGTCGTGTGGCACTCCCGGGCTTTTCTGCAGGTGGCTGGTAGTGGCATTGGCCATTCAGGAGTTTCCGAAGTGGCATAAGAGGCACAATGTCTTCACCCAGCAGCTGCTGCTGGCAATGACGAAAGTCAGATTGGCGTTTTAGCCTCTTGAACTCCGTGAATGCAGAGGTTGTGTTTTGGTAAAGGCTGAGCGCTAGCGCTCTGGCCTTTTCTGCTTTCGCCAATAGGACAGCATGGCAGCGCAGCACCACCGCTTTATTCTTCACCTGATGCCTGTAAATCCACGCAAATATCTTAGGCCGGAATGGATCAGCAGTGCAGTATGTGATCCGGTTGAGAGAAAACAGGTGACTAGGCTTCTTTTTGCCACTTTTATCAACTCCCATGCGTATACCATGAGGCCCGACAGTTATCTTCATCTTAGCGCTCTGTTCGCCATAGTTGCTGCGGGTCCAAATCTTAGCCACCGCCTCCTGCGTACAGTCCTCACCTTTAGCCACAATAGTGACCGCGCTGCCCAGGTAACGCACATTATACGTTGGTTCCTCCTTATTAAGCTCCACTTTCTGCCGTTTGCTGTGGAAGACGCTCCCCAACCATTGGAACGGGCAGTCGGGAAGGAGATCCGGACAAGAGTGGAGCAAAGTCGACAGCAGCGAATGGTAAGTTAGCCCAGCTCCAAGACTTTTCGGCTTGCTTTTGGACTCATTCTCCACTAGCACAAACTTACTCCTTTTCCAGGGCAGCATGATCCTGAAAGAGTGGAACGGATTCAGCACTCTCCCTTAAGCAGCAACGAAGAGCGTTCTGGTGTGTGTGAGTGTGTGTGTTTCTCAGAGAAGCACAGCAAAGGAAACTGCTCTGGCACACGCTGATGAGAGACTGAAAGCAGAAAGGCTCAGCTGCTGTGCTCGCTCCTCCTTCCTCCTCCTCCTCCTGCATCACTGAGTGCTGATCAGTGCTGGGCTCCAAGCCTCGTCGCTCCTCATTTAACTCCTTCAAAACCCTCACCTGACAGTTTCCATGCAGACTCGGACCAGCAACCCCGAGGCAAAACAAGAGGGTTCTTCCTCATGTCAGAGTGTCCTATAGGAATGTTTCGACCTGCTGGGAGTCACTTCTGCCACTGGTATACAGTATATACACCATCACGTTGCCCAGCTCTAATTTAATTCATTCAGCTTCTGGATAAACTCCAGGAAATTACTTTACGTAACAGCTGCAAAAGAAAGAAGGTGCTAGAACAAAACGTTAACATGGTTATTATATGTCCAGTTGTGCAAGTGCGTGGGCGGCAGAGCCCGAATCGATTGGAGACATTTCGTTCTTGACATTTGAACATGTTCACAGATTTGCTAGAAAGGATGAATCACTGTCTTATCTATATATCTTTCATTACAAAAAGCCAAAGTCAAAGAAAAATGGCTTTAAATTATGCAACTATTCTGCTCTAGATTTTTACTGTCCAAGTCAATTGACTAAAAGAAAAAGGCTTTTAATAATACTTTAAATTAATAAATAATTGACAAATTCAAATAATTTGACACCCTTGTGCTTTCTCAGACCTATGAGATATTGTTTGTTTCATGGAACACAATGTGCTACTATTCATTGCAGTTAAAATTAAAGGAGGTGTTAAAGCTTCAAAAAGGATCATATAAAACTATTATTAATAGTTTAAGATGTCAAATTAAAATTTTACGATGTTGGTTGTTGAAAATCTGCCTTTATTCTCTTTGCTGTGCTGAGGAAAATTATCATTGAGGTTCAGTTTATTCTTCTGATCCAGTTATCTAATTCTATATTTCTCCAGTAAATTTCAGCAGTTAAAGGTTTGTTTATACTTCTGCATTGTGTGATCGCTTTGACGCACGGAACATACCTTGCGCGTAGCTGTGTATTTACGTATACTTCTGCATGCTGTTTATGTTGCTCTGCAATAGCACTTCTGAAACTCTAGCTGGCAGTAGGTTATGTTCCTCTGTGTTGAGATTCCTCGCAGGTGTTTTGTTTTTTCGGAACACTACCTTAATGTACAGGTGGCTCAAACTCGCTCATTCAGTGAAACGTGCAACAACTTTAAACAACTTTGTGTAGGTACACACAAAACAAAAGTTTCCATCTGGAGCTCTTTCACGAGACTCGACACTTGTAAACACTCGCTCTATCTGGCTTGCGGCTGTCAGCACCGCCCACACTTGTCACAGCTACCAAGCCGACCAATCACAGAGCTTGTGCTATGAGTCGTTGCAACGTGCAGTTACATTTTTTGAGAAGTGCACGTCAGCATCAGCCATGGTGAGGGCTATCTGACCACGAGAAGGCTGCGCCGGAGCAGACGCGTGCACTTGACGCATAAGTGCAAATCACTGTAGGTTAATGGAGGAAAATGGCATCAGTGAATAGACAAAGCTAATATAGGGCTTCAAAAGACTAATTGCACTCACACAAATCGCATGAAAAATCTTTACTTCGACACTTCAAATTTGAATTCAGTTCTTAAACAAAGCTTTTTTGACACCAATTTGTTTAAACAAAATTACATAATACATCTTTTTTTTTTTTTACAAAGCCAAATTCTTAAAAGCACTAAGCAACAATATGGAACCAAACAATAAATCGATCCAAACAAGTTCAAGTAGATTTCAGTTAAATCTCTGCAACTCTCATATGGTCACCAGTGCCCAGTCAGTACCAGAATGGGAGAGCAGATGGGAAAGCTAGGTTGCTGCCGGAAGTGGTTTTAGTGAGACCAGCAGGGAGCGCTCAACCTGCAATCTCTGTGGGTCCTAACATCCCAGTATATTGATGGGGACTCAATGACTCAATGACTCAATATAATGCTCAATGAGATGTTAAACCGAGGTCCTGACGCTGTGGTCGTTAAAAATTCCAGAATGTCCTTCAAAAAAAAAAGGGGGGAAAAAGTAGGGGTTTAACTCCAGCATCCTGGCCATATTTGCCCACTGGCCTCTGTCCATCATGGCCTCTTAACCATCACAATATGATAGCTGGCTTCATGACTCTCCACCAATCAGCTGGTGTGTGGTGTGCGGTCTGGCACAATATGGCTGTCGTCGCGTCATCCAGGTGGATGCTGCACACTGGTGGTGGATGAGGAGATTCCCCGAGTGTCCAGAAAAGCGCTATATAAATATAAGGAATTATTATTATTATTATTATTATTATTATTAGATCTATTTTAGGTATGAAAATTTGGTACTGAATGACAATTAAAATTGCAAAACTTTATGGTGTCAAGCAGGGCTTCATTTGTGCCGGAACACGCCAGAACTGGAACCTCTGAAATCTCATCTGGCATCTCATTTTACCGATCCCCCTCCTCAACCGCCCTTCTCCCCAGTCCACTGTTCACTTTCTTCCACAACTCCCCAACCCTCTTCACTGTCGTCCGCGACACCCCCGCCTCGCTCACTTTCGTCCACGACACCCCTCTGCCATCCACTGCATCAACACCCCCACCCCCCACTTTCGTGCATGACACACCTCTCCATCCTCGGGTAACATGCCGGATCAGTTACCCCGATCTGTTCCGGGACCTCGCAATTCACAAATTTAGTACTGGCATCAAAGCAATTCGGTCAGTACCTAAAAAGAATCAAACTCGATATCCAGCCTTATTCATAAAGCATTTGAATCCTTTCTGAAATTGTAAAGGTTTTTTTTTTTTTTTTTTTTTTTTTTTTTAAACGGCACATTTATTAAATTCCTCCGTTTTTGTTCAAAAAAAAATATTGGATTGCAATAACTTGCAGTTGATGATCCTTTTCAATGTTCCCTACAGTCTCTGAGTCTCAGGATCTCATTGGGCTGGAGTGTATTGGTTGAGCCATTCTGCCAGGGCAGGTCAGCAGTTATGCATTACATCGAGAAGCATTTCCATCAATCCGATAGACTGCGCAGAGGAGTGGAACTGCTCCTGTCACTCTGAGATTACTTCTCCGTTTGATGGATTGGTTCCTATTCCAAATCAGTCATTACAGAACGGTTATAGCACGCTGGGGAATTTCGGTGTTGACTTTTGTGTTAGTCATTCGCAGAACAAAAGGATGGAGCATAGAAAGGAAATGCTGTAGAAAAGAAATGCTGAAGTGGTTAACTGCTCGTTTACTGACTATTTTAAGTACTGAACTGCTCATGCGTCACCACACTGCATTTAATTCTGAGTTGAGGCAGTTTGTCGGTTAAAGAGATGGCTTGTGCAAAAAAATTAAAAGTCTTGTCATTTACTGTATGGCATTGTTCTTCAGTGGCTTTTTCCTCACTTTTTATGGAGGCCATAATAGTGAATACTTTAAAGTTCTGTCTAAAAGGTGCAGTGTTTCTCGACTGCTAGGACAATCTAGAAAATGTGGATATTAAAAGCAAGAATTAAGCTGTGGTCACACTGGATTTTTCTCCCTATAGACTTACATTCAAACGCATACAAATGCGGCAGACCAGAAATGCAAGCCACAAGTTTTGCAGTTTGCTGCATTGGAAAATTGAAGCTTGGTGAACTCTGACCTGCGAAATCGCATCACAGGATTGCACAAGACCAATCGAAGATCAAAACATGAGCTCTCTGGACAGAAATTTCAAATATGAAGCAAATTGCACGCTTTTGTAATGTCTAATCATCTTATTTAATCCCACCCCTTTACGTAGTGCCGTACAACAGAATTTCACAAGCACAATCTCAAACTAGGGCATGTGGGGCAAAGTTGACCCATGGTAACCTTTGATTTGGCCCACCATCCCATCTGAGAAGAGAGGGAGAATTATGAGGATCGTTTAGAGACTGTAATTTCTAATTTAATGTAACCTTTTTTTGTTTCTTTATATTGCTAAGCTACAAAATAACTAACTGAAATGAAATCTTTCAATTAAATGTAAATAAATCAGATTTTTTTTATGTACATACTGTCACCCGACGGACAGAGGACAATGCAGAGACATACAGTAAGTGAGCAAATGAAGGCTAAGGCAGATTCTGCTTGGCTAGTTTATTCAGCATGGAACTCCACTGTGTTATGAATTATTTATGTTTTTTTAATTGTAATAAGTTATTTAAAATTATACTGCATTAATTTATATGATTTAAAGTAATGTTTTCAATTTATTTTTAAACATTATGAAATAAATTGTGAAATTACCTATGGCAACTTTAACTTTCGGCCCATGGCTTTCAATGATACTTGGTTTTTGGCCCTTCATATGAAAAAGTTTGGGCACCCCTGCTCTAGTGTTACTGCGGCTTTACAACAGATTATTAATGTTTTTTTTTTTCTGAGCTGCTTAAATAACTACATTTTGCTGAACAAAAGCATAAAAAACTGCCAACCGGAAGTTTAAAGCATCCTCCCAACATCATTGCATGAAAAAAAAGTCTATAAACATTTTTTTTTACCATGTCTGTCTTGTCTTTTTAATGTGTTTTTTGCCCATATTGTACAATAAAAATCAATGCGATGGATTATTTGGGCTAAATCATATGTTAAAAGGAGAAATTGAGCATTGCTGTTTAACCAATACACTGTAAAAATATCTGCTATTTAACGGTTTCCGTATTTTGTGATTCACAAGTGCAATATGAGATATTGATCTCTGCTCTGTCGACTTTTGATGTTGAAAATTCAACTCTACAGTTTAACAAAGTGAATTTTATTGACATTTTAACAGTTTGAAACAATGTTTAAGAAATAATATATAGAGAAATAATCCTGTAAAATAAAAGAAAATGTATTGGCAGTTTATTACCTGTTTTCTTCTACCATAATATACAACAGCCCAAACAATATATCGCTTTAAACTATTCAAAATTTTAATAAAAGTCACTTTTTTAAACTTTTCTAGGTTAAAAGTTGTTAGAAAAAAGATCAAGCTCCCATAATGCAGCTTAAAAGCATAAACAAGCGAGGAAAAATAATAAAAACATGAATCACAAAATACAAAAGCTGCTAATTTATAAATATTTTATTACAGTGTGTGAAGCCATGTGTTGTGATCGCCAGCGGTGTTGTCTCCACTGGAGGTCACTTCCTGTAGTCTGTTGTAGGGCTGCACGATTCTGGCTAAAATGACAATCACATTTTTTTTTTTCCTTAAAAATCAAGATCACAAATTTCTCACAATTGTGTAGATGTAAAATAAAGGTTAATATGAGAAGGCTATTATTATTGTTATTCTCAAATATATAGTAAAACAACAATGAAAATATTAGGTTTATGTGTAGGTCTGCTGTTGGTTAAAATGCTAAATTTTGTATAGACTTGGAATGGTGGACTTGAAGAGACTTTGTCCTGGTTGTTAAAGTGAGTGCATCATAATACAACTGTTAATAACGCTAAAGTTGAATTATGTTTGAAACATAGGCTTGCAATCTGTCATTGACAACATTATTATGCCTTTTTTCACAGACATTTGTCATTATCAGATTCCCTCATGCATTATATTCAACATAATATAGGCTAGAGTAGTTATACTGAAACTGTTAAACATTTATTTTCATGCACAATACTTTGTGTTGGCGCTTTTGGTTACAATTTTACTGCTGAGCGCGGTTCATGTCATGGCTGCTGTCACTTTGAGGACAACACATTCACGCAAATCATACCTCCCACGCCTCTCTCAAACGATCGCTCTGTACAATAAACTTAACATTATTTACAACTTTATAACCTGTTATTCACAGCCTATGCAGGTCCTGTCCACTCATTCGCAGGCACGCACGCGTCCTCTCAGTAGTAAACAAACATTGCGTCAGCTGACGTGTCACTTCGTGGCTGCAAATACATTACATTAAGACAAAAATGATATTTTGGGATGAATTAGATCTTATAGATACAATATGTGACTCTTTCAACGCTATTTGGAGGTGTTCATATTGCTAAGCAACATATATAAAACAATGTGAAGACTTGTGCGACCGCCTTAATGCTTCTTTCCGAACTGGAAAACATAATTGGCTGAATCGTAGTGATGCTGGATTAAGATCGTGTGGGGGGGTTGAATCAAGATAACATTCTTTTTTTGATTAATCCTGCAACCCTAGTCTGTTGTAATTGCCAGGGGTATTTTCTCCGACGGAGATTACTTCTTGTATTCCTGCTGAACTACAAATGAAACCATTGCACCAATCACCCACTACAGCTGTAAACAATCTTCACTGACAAACACACACACATTTGAATATCATTTACATGTATTATACTGCCTACATAAACACAATTCTCATGTGTACCTATTGCTGAGTCTTGTTACCACTTAAGTGCATTTACTTGTGTTAGCATGTCTTGTGTTTTGATCCCTGGACTTTTTAACCCTGCTTTCGACCATTCTTCGCCTGCCCAGATTATCACCTGTTGTCTGGATTACTCTTAGGATTTTCTCTGTTGTTCTCGGTGCTCCTGTTTACCCTTGCCTTTACGACCACTATTTTATATTAAAGCTGCATTTGGAACTACCCATCTGAACGTCTACCATTCACAACACCATGAAACTTATAAAACAAACAAATTTGACTGGTCCTAACTTTAGCCTTTATTTATTAGCATAGTGAAACATGAGCTGGCCATGTTTTTGAATGTTTCAGTGAAATTCATGAATGATACTACACCTTTTCTCCAAGTTAAGCAACAGACAATCAATCATACAATGCCTCAATACCTCAGCACTAGCCTTATTAAATATTCATGTGCTTGTACATTTTGCACAAATGTATAGTTGCTGATTTTCAAGAGAAACAATGTCTAGCAATGAAAAACAAATCTACATTTTCCAAGACTTAAAAAAAATAGTTCAGTCAAGAATGAAACTTTCCTCAGCATTTACTCACAGTCAAATGGTATTAAAAGTGTATGTATTTCTTCCTTCTGTTTTACAAGATTGCTGGAAAACAGCAGACACTGCCAAAATACTATGGAAGCCAGTCACTGCTTGTTTCCAATATTCTTCAGTAACAGGTTTGAAACAAAATGTGAAGACAGTAAAGGATGATAGAATTTTCATTGTTGGGTAACCTATCCCTTTAAGATCTACTTGGGGACATTTTTACACCAGGTAACAATGAGATATAAAAGTAGGTTAAAATCAATATTAAACTCGCAAATATGCTGTTTAGAAGCATGTCTATCAAATTTATCAGTTAAGTAATGGACAAACAATTATGATTTTAAGGATCATTAGGATTTTAAATTCACAATTTAAAGTGGTTCCCAGTACTGGGTTATGGCTGTAAGTACTGTAGTTATGACCCACGATAAATCAGGGACTAAGCTGAAAGAAAATGAATGGATGAGTTTAAAGTAGATTATCCTGTTGATTTTCTTATTACTCTGTGGTCATTTGCCAAATTTTAGACAAGTTAAAACCAGTTTTGCTCTTTGAAGTGCCCTTTTTAAACGGAATTGTCATTAATTATGGCATGTTAGATCTCCTAGTCCACGTTTTGAATCAGTCACAGACAGACATGAGGGAGCACGCTCAAGAGATCATGTGTGTATGTGTGTGTGTGTGTGTAAATGACATGGGCATATCTAATAGCTCATAGTAACGTGTTACCTACCTCTTTGGCTCTAAAGGTCAAACAACAAAAAATAAGGTCAAGAATCTTGGTGTGACTCTGGAGTCAGATCTGAGTTTCAATAGTCATGTCAAAGCAATTAGTAAATCAGCATACTATCATCTCAAAAACATTGCAAGAATCAGATGCTTTGTTTCCAGTGAAGACTTAGAGAAACTTGTTCATGCTTTTATCAGCAGCAGGGTGGATTACTGTAACGGCCTCCTCATGGGCCTTCCCAAAAAGACAGTCAGACAGTTGCAACTCATCCAGAACGCTGCGGCCAGGATTCTGACCAGAACCAGGAAATCAGAGCACATCACACCTGTCCTCAGGTCTTTACACTGGCTCCCAGTTAAATTCAGAATAGATTTTAAGGTATTATTACTTGTCTATAAATCACTAAATGGCCTAGGACCTCAATACATTACAGATATGCTCACTGAATACAAACCTAGAAGAACACTCAGATCTCTAGGATCATATAAACTAGAAATTCCAAGAGTTCAGTCAAAGCAGGGTGAATCGGCTTTCAGCTACTACGCCCCTCGCTGCTGGAATCAACTCCCAGAAATGATCAGATGTGCTCCAACATTAGGCACATTCAAATCCAGACTGAAAACACATCTGTTTAGCTGTGCCTTTACTGAATGAGCACTGTGCTACGTCCGACAAATCGCACTATTATGTTTTTCTCTTCTTTTTCATTCTTTTACAATCTGTTTTAACATATTTTTATCTGTTTTTTTATTATCTGTTTTTATTTTATTTTTTTTCTTACACTTGTATTTTTATTCCCGTTTATGTAAAGCACTTTGAATTGCCACCGTGTATGAAATGTGCTATATAAATAAACTTGCCTTGCCTTGCCTCTTCACAAATATTTTGGATTTGTGAGTCAGAGTCCAAGTCAGCTTCCTTGTGAAGCAAATAGTGTCCTCAAAATTACATTGATGAATGAAGACTCCGGCAACTGTCACTGAGTTAAAGGAAAGCACATTTATTTTGAACTGTGGTCAAAACTGACTGAAAATACTTCAAATTAGAAATAAAATGATTCAAATATTTAAAAAAATTAAACACTTTTTATTTTTTAATTTTTTTTTTTTTTAAGTTGAGCAAGATGTTAATGGTCCAATTCAATTCAACGACCCATGCCAACCCAAGCCAAGCCAAAAATGCTCCCGTCAGACCCAGAGATCAGCCAAACACACCCAAAAATACTTTAAACATTTTATTGCACATTCCAACCAATCAGAACAAAGAATTTCATCAGACCATGGAATAATCCACAGTAACAACTTCCAGCTTCTCTGGGGGGATACCGAGGCTTTCCCAGGCCAGCCGAGAGACATAGTTCCTCCAGCGTGTCTTGGGTCATCCCCGAGGCCTCCTCCCGGTGGGACATGTCTGGAACACCTCCCTAGGAGGGCGTCCAGGAGGCATCCCAAACAGATGCCCGAACCACCTTAGCTGACTTCTCTGAGAGCTCCTCCCGGGTGACAGAGCTCCTCACCCTATTTATAAGGGTGCGCCCTGCCACCCTGCGAAGGAAACTCATTTCGGCCGCTTGTATCCGAGATCTTGTCCTCTTGACCCAACACTCATGACCATAGGCGAGAGTAGGAACGTAGATTGACCGGTAAATCAAGAGCTTTGCCTTTTGGCTCAGCTCCTTCTTTCGAATGTGAGACTGTCAATCTCACATTCCATTCTTCGTGAACAAACCCTAAGATACTTGAACTCCTCCACCTGGGGTAAGGACTTTCCTCCAACCTGGAGATGGCAAACCACCTTTTTTCAGTGGAGCACCATGTCCTCGGACTTCTCATCACAGATGCATCAAACTCGGCAGCAAACTACCCCAGTGCATGCTGAAGGTCCATGTCTGATGAAGCCAACAGAACAACATCATCTGCGAATAACAGAGATGAAATCCTGTGCTCCCCAAACTGGACCCCCTCCAACCCAAAGCTGGGCTTAGAAATTCTGAAATGTTTTAATTGGTGACATTAAAACATTAAAAAGTACAAAAGTACAGACACAACTGAATTTAGACATCCTAGTTTAACCTTGAGTAAAACATTACACTTAATAAACAAATATTTCAAGCTGATTAAAGCAGAGTCCTCACGTGCACTTGCCACAAATAGCAAAGTCTCTTCTCCTCACGTTTTTCCCTCAAAGCCTGACCCTGAAATCAAAAAGCTGCCTATGACAACAGTGAAATGCACTGCCAGGAGCAACAACCAACTTTTATATCTATTTTTAACCTTAAAAGAGAGCTGTCGCCTGTATCTCCAGAGAAGGCCTGAAGGGTAGGACACTTGTTTCAGCCCATTACGTGAGATGGCTCTTTTTTTTTTGAGGAGCATAAAAAAAGCAAAAGCTATTGGTTCTCTAGTGATGTAGCCATGCGAGCGAGGGGTTACATGCGGCTGCCTTTATGATTTTTGACTGAAAGCGACAGTGGGATGAATCTTCCCGTGACGTTTGTGTGCCTCGACCTAATGGGGACGATATAAAACAGGACTGTAATTTAGAGAATCTGCCCGTGACAACTTGAAGATGAACTGTGAGCGGACAGGGCTGGAGCGAGCCGTCCCGCTCTGGCCTTTACGAGGATTGATGCGAAGGGTTCACATTGACATCTCAGCCATGGGCTCAGCGCTGAAACTGATGAATGAAACTGGGAAACCTCTAATGCAGGACTGACTCCAGGGCATGTTTTGATTAAATTCATTATCAGTCACAATTTAAAATATTCGCTTTTTTTCTACATCCCATGATGCTTTGTGAGAATTATGGGAGTAAGGTTATGGACGCTTTTTACAAGACTGATCAGCAACTTAAATTCCTGAAGGTTTTTAATATTTAGATTTGTTATTTTTAAATGTATGAACATATAAAGTTGAAGTAAACATTATTAGCCCTAATGTGATTTCTTTCAAATATTTCCCAAATGATGTTTAACAAAGCAAACAGTATTTCCTATAATATTTTTTCTTCCAAAGGAAGTCTTATTTGTTATATTTTGGCTAGAATCAAAGGAGCCTTTATTTTTTCTTTTACATTTTAAAGTCAATATTATTAGCCCCCTTAAGCAATATTTTTTTCGATTGTCTACAGAACAAACCGACTTCAGCTGTATATATAATTTATATATGTATTACATCAACTTTGCATCAAAATACAATATACAAATTACAGATTGTGAGGCGTTTGTAATGCAGCGTCTATGGGGCAGGACAGTAAGTTTGACGTTGTTCTCTCCTAGCTGCCGTCATCAGTCTCATATTATTTTTTTTTTCTTTTTTCTAAAAGTCTTGATAACACCATCATGGAGTTTTTCTTTTATTATTTAAGCAAATGGGATTGCAAAAAAAATATTTGTTGTACTCTCCCATTCCCTCTACGTTTACCCAACTATGATGACTTCCGCTACCGAGAAGAAACCCAGAAATGTGAAAAGGGTCCATTAGGAGTAATTATACTAAACAATCAGATTTTTTTTTAACTGGATACAATGGAGATGTAATTATTCTCCGCACAGTTCATCCATCGAACGTCAACAGGAAACTTGTTAAATTGTCAGACTTGTTAGAATTAAGTTTCGTTCAGTAGACTATTAAAATAATAGTTTACCCAAACAATTTAAATTACGCCATAATTTACTCACCCTCAAGCCATCCACGATGTACAGTTGAACAAGAGTGAAAATTCAACACTTTAACAGAGAGAATTCAACTTCTGAATATTTTTTTTTAACTCTAGTATACCAAGTGAACATTACAATACTCATGATTAATAGTTAAAATAACTTACATAAGGCAATTCTCCAAGAATGATAGAAAACATATCACAATTACATTATTCATTTTCCTTCGGCTTAGTCCCTTATTTGTCAGGGGTCGCCACAATATGTTTTATGCAGCGGATGCCCTTCCATCCGCAACCCAATAATGGGAAACACCCATACACTCTCATTCTCACACACACACACTTGTACACTATTTTACTATTTTAGTTTACCCAATTCACCTATAGCACATTTTTATACTGTGGAGGAAATTAAAGTTCCCAGAGTAAAACCCACGCGAACACGGGGAAACATGCAAACTCCACACATGCAAACTCCACACAGAAATGCCAAATGGCCCAGCCAGGACTTGAACCAGCGACCTTCTTGCTGTGAGGTGACAGTGCTAACCACTGATCCACCGTGCCACCCTGAATTAAGTTCAGTAGACTATTAAAGTAATAGTTCACCCATCCTTAGTGTATGAGACCTTTGTCAGGGGGTCGCCACAACGGAATGAACCGCCAACTTTTCTGGCATATGTTTTATGCAGCGGATGCCCTTCCATCCACAACACAGTACTAGGAAACACCCATACACTCATTCACACACACACACACACATACACTACGAACAATCTTAGTTTACCCAATTCACCTATAGTACATCTTTGTACTGTGGGGAAAATCAAAGTTCCCAGAGTAAAACCCATGCAAACATGGGGAGAACATGCAAAATCCACACAGAAATGCCAAATGGCCAAGCCAGGATTTGAACCAGCGACCTTCTTGCTGTGAGGTGACAGTGCTAATCACTGATCCACCATGCCACCCCAAATTAAGTTCAGTAGACTATTAAAGCAATAGTTCACCCAAAATTGAAAATGACCCAATAATTTACTCACCCTCAAGCCATCCTTAGTGTACATGACCTTTATCTGTGGGTTGAACACAGAGCAGTTTTCAATTTTATTCTGGTTCATCCATGCTGTAAATTGGTGCTCTATAGTGGCTTTTATTTTGAAGCTTCCATAAGTGCATAAATCTAAAGTAAATCTAAACCATACTGTGCCAGGAGGTTAACTCGTGTCATACAAAGCAGATTGATATGTTTTTGCAACAAATCTTTGTCATTTTTAAGTAATAAACTCCAATCTCTGAATAAATAGCAGAGTTACTCTCTTAAGAGAGTTATTTCTTCAACACTATAAATGAGTTATGTTTACACTGTATCAAGTATAAAATTAACTCTGGTCTACACTACTGGGAGTTGAATGTTTTCTGACTCTAGTATAGGGAGTAAAAATTCAACACTTTAACAGAGACAATTTAACACTAACTCTAGTCCAGCTTGTAAACATACTAAAAATACAGTACTCATGATTGATAGTTGGCAACGCAGTGGCGCAGTAGGTAGTGCTGTTGCCTCACAGCAAGAACGTCGCTGGGTCGCAGGTTCGAACCTCGGCTGGGCTGGGTCAGTTGGCGTTTCTGTGTGGAGTTTGCATGTTCTCCCTGCGTTCGCATGGGTTTCCTCCGGGTGCTCCGGTTTCCCCCACAGTCCAAAGACATGCAGTACAGGTGAATTGGGTAAGCTAAAATTGTCCCTAGTGTATGAGTGTGAATGTGTGTGTGTGGAAATTCCCAGAGATGGGTTGCGGCTGGAAGGGCATCCGCTGCGTAAAAATCGTGCTGGATAAGTTGGTGGTTCATTCCACTGTGGCGACCCCGCAAGGGACAAAGCCGACAAGAAAATGAATGAATGAATGAATAAATGATAGTTAAAATAACTTGCATAAGGTAATTCTCCAAAAATGATAGAAAAGATATCACAATTACAATTGTATTATTAATCATTTATTTATAATAAAACGTGTTAACGCTTGACAGCCAGCTCTACAAGGATTCAATTTTAACAAGTGAACACTTTTTAAGGGTTTAAATGTTTTTAAAAATGGCATGACTTTTAAGATCCATTAAGATTTTTTGGTCTAATAAATTCCGGGATGTTGGAAATAACACCATCAAGTGTTGGTTACCTGTAACTCCTTGATTTTACACTAGATCAAATCAGTTTCAAACTCTGATTGTGTTAACTGATCAAACTCGAACTCTATATGTCAATGCTTCACTGTGAAATGCTTGAACACAGAGGGCCCCATCATACACCCGGCGCAATGAGGCTCAAGGCGCGACGCAATTGTTGTTGGCTAGTTTCAGCTCGACGCTAGAGTCATTTTGACCTTTTGCACCACGCTGTTTAAATAGCAAATGCATTTGCGCTCATACTGTATGTGCGCCCATAGGAGTTCTGGTCTAAAAAAGGAGGTGTGTTAAGGCGCGTTGCTATTTTGAGAAACTAGAATAGACTGTTCAATAGATCAGTTAAGAGGAGGTCTAAAGTCCAGCAAAGAGCACGTTAGTTGTGCGTCTCGCTTAAACATTGCTTAATACACACAGGATGTACAGCAATACGCAAATATCTTTACAAATGAAATAAGAATTAAAGGACTAAAATATTACAAAAATTACTTTCCAGCCTACATAAACATAAAAACGACTGCCTTCATCTCGGGGGGCTTTTTCAGGTTATATTATGACAAATTGCTTTTGTATAATGTTATTATTATTAGCAGTATTATTCATTATAGGCATAATTATATTTGCTTTATTAAAAACAAGCTTAGATTTGCTCACCTGTCAGCTTTTAGACCATTAGGGGTATAGCATGTGTATTTGGATTTAACTTAGTTTTTTGAGCACACTTCATTATTATTGTTCATTTATTCGTTTGCTGGAAATTAGAAGTGAATTTAGAAACAGTTTTGAAACAAATCTTTGCGCTTAAACGAAATGGATGTCTGTGCTTACAACACGCTTCGTTATCCACGAGAGTGAAAGTAAAGAATAAGGAGGCTCATTCTCTTATTCTCACGCTGCAGATGGTCTGTTTAACTGTTTTCTCGCTAGTGAAGCGCTCAGTTTTTCCACTTACAAAGTCCGTCATGTAAATAGCAAATGCGCTATGGTGTGACGCAACTGACCCTTAAAGGGAATGGGAGACGAGACTCTGATTGGTTTATTCTCAAAACACACCCATAACTCATTAAGAGAATAAGCTCAACCCTGTTAGACCATGCGCCACGGCGCAAAGCGGAATTTTACATCCTTAAAATAGCAAAAGTGGATTCGGACACGCCCTTAACGCTTTTGCGCCCTGCGCTTTGGACTTTGCGCCTAGATCGTTAAAATAGAGCCCAGAGAATTTAACACTGATGAATTTGCTGTGTAGCCTGTGCCGCCCAGTGTCATGTTAAAATAGCAAGCATAATGTTATTTTCACAATCAATAAGAATGAAGCACAAAGCCTAAGATCCCTCTCACTTCATTTATACAATAGATATTTATTATCTGCTGCATAATTTGAAATGGTTTGTTCCCCAAACCGGAAATGCAATCCATTCACAGTATTTACCATGTGGAGAATGGTGAATTCTCATCCACATTTCTGATCAGACTCGAGGAGAAAGAGCATTTGTGCAAGCTGTCAGGGATTGCACATTTTGTCCAGTAACAGAAAATGGGACACCAGCGCCTCGATCCAACTGAATGCATTATTAAAGCCTTCTGTGTGGCAGAATAGCAGCTCATCTGCATATGAAAGAGGAGGGTGTGAGGGAATTCATTAACTGTGTGACTTTTACTAATGAAGAAAGAGGAGAGATCTGGGTGAAATGAAGACTTTGGCTGTGATTTACAACAGTGGGTTGTGATTTAACACGTTTATGTAACTGTAAGGTGTCTGGACAGACAGACTTCTGTCTGAGCTCAAGCAAAGGGGTTGAAATTTTAACTTTGAATTAGTAAAGACTATGTCGAGGGATATATTTAAACTTGAATGTAAAATAAATAAATAAATAAATAAATAAAATACATTATGACTAAACTAGAAAAAGAAAAAAAGGAAAAAAACAGTTTAAAGGAAATTTCTAGGTGTCTTTACAGGTGTTTAACTGTATTTTGAAGTTTGCAGTGTAGTTATTATAATTTAGTAAAGAAAATATTACATTTATAATGATCATTTAGATTTTTTATTGCATAAAACAGTATCACTTTCCAATTATCATGACTATAAAACCTTAAAAAATAATAATAAATAAATAATTTTCACGCTTTAACCATTAAATTTATATAAAGGTGTTATCTGAAATGTTCTTTTAATGTGAGCATTTTTCTAAGCCTCCTATGTTGTTTATAGTTAGCTATTTCACTTTAATAAGGCAATGAAAATAATCTTTTCTTTGTGAAAAAATGTGCGTTACTGAACATGCATGCAGGAGCATAAAAAATGGCTAATTTTATAATATATTTATATAATTAATATACAATTAATAAAATTTTATATACAGTTAAAGTCAGAATTATTAGCCCCCATTTGAATTTTTTTGTTTTTTTTTGTACAAATTATGTTTAACAGAGCAAGGAAATTTTCACAGTATGTCTGATAATATTTTTTCTTCTGGAGAATGTCTTATTTCGGCTAGAATAAAAGCAGTTTTTATTTTTTTAAAAACCATTTTAAGGTCAAAATGATTAGACCCCTTAAGCTATTCTTTTTCCCAATAGTCTACAGAACAAACCATCGTTATACAATAACTTGCCTAATTACCCTAACCTGCCTAGTTAACCTAATTAACCTAGTTAAGCCTTTAAATGTCACTTTAAGCTGTTTAGAAGTGTCTTGAAAAATATCTAGTCAAATATTATTTACTGTCACCATGGCAAAGATAAAATAAATCAGTTATTAGAAATGAGTTATTAAAACTATTAGGTTTAGAAATGTGTTGAAAAATGTGTGTATACACACACACACACACACACACACACACACACACACACACACAGTTGAAGTCAGAATTATAAGCCCCCCTGATTAGCCCCCGTTTATTTTTTTTCTCCCCAATTTCTGTTTAACGGAGAGAAGATTTTTTCAACACATTTCTAAACATAATAGTTTGAATAACTCATTTCTAATAACATAAAATAATATTTTATTTAAATTTAATTAAAATGTTTATAATATTTAATATAAAAATGTACTTTTTTTTTTTTACATGGACTATTTTCTTTAGGCTTAACAACACCTACTAAATCATACAAACGTATAAAGTGTATATTGTATACGTGACACACACACACACACACACACACTTAATACTTTTGTAGTTTAATGACACATGATTGTTCTAAAAAGAGCAATTAGATGTTCATCAGAGCAATGAACCACATCAGGTTTGCTTCAAGTATACAGCAGGGTTAAATGCAACTCAGTGTTTTATCTCGTTTAATTTCTTTGGAGAATTGGGACTGTTTGTGCTGTGCCTGACAATTAACAGCACCCCTCTGGAGTGATCCCGGCATCCATTTCACAGAGAAACCAGGAGGAACATTTGTCTCCTGCGCTCATTAGACTACTTCATTGGAGCCAACAGAAGAAAAAAAATCCGCACACAGGCATTATTGCGCCGTCGCCCTCGTGATTGGTGCTGAGAGAAATGTTGCTCAGTGCTGAATGCACCACTGTTTCATTCTCTGAACACTGAAACTTCTTTTTTTTCCTGCTGTTTTGCAGGACACTGTTTATCATGAGCCATTTCCTCACATGTCCTCAGCACATGGTGGTACTAAAAAGCTTAAGAGTGGGGGGGGGGGGGGGGGGGGGGAATCCATGCTTTCTAGAACATTTTGTGCTATGTCTTGATAGTGCATTCTAAGGTGAACGATCACTACTCATATTAAATGCATAACTCATCCCACAACACTCGTGGTGCACATATGAATGGTATCTTAAATCATTTGTAAGTGTTCACTGCTTTAAAGGAACAATCCACCTTGTTTTGAAAATTAATTTAAGCCTATTTCAAGAAAATGTGGATCCTTCCTTTAAAGGACACCTATTTTACCCCTTTTTAAAGATTTAAGATAAGTGTTTTGTGTCTCCAGAATGTGTCTGTAAAGTTTCAGCTCAAAATACCCATCGGATTATTTATTATACCTTTCAGAATAATGGAATTTCAGCTCTGAACACAATGTAGCTGTTTTTGTTGCCTGTGGCTTTAATGTAAATGAGCTAGTTGTCCCCACCCACCGTTCACACGTGCCTGTCAGAATGTGTCCTCATCTCTTGCTGCGTCAGATAAAGAGCACAGTGATAGACATGAAGGAACTTTCCAAATGATTATTTGATGTATTTGTTGTGGAGTTAATTCAAGCCTTTAAGCAACGATGACTCACACACAATGTCGTTACAAAGTTCATGCACACACAAACACAGGCACGCACACACACACAGGGCATGCGTTTAGCTTTGCACTGTTTTTGCATGGCAAATGTGACAGGATACACGTTAATATCCACTGCTGTATGGCTATGCGGTATGTTAAATGTACAAAATAAACCTGATTTAAGTCCATAAACCGGGATTAAAGTGTCTTTTTATAACTGTACTGACACTATGTTGTGATGAATTACAGTGATTTTACGGTCTTTATTACAAACATGCACTGTTTTAAAAAACATTTTAAACTTGTGAAACTGATTCTTGATCACATTTGATGATGATTGATAATCACAGCGAGCTCAACAGATCCTTTAATCCCAGTTGCTTGGTGCACGTCCTGTCTTGTTGACGTGATTATATTACGTTACTATGGAGACATGTTAATACACGGCTGTCAATAAACTTGGTGGCCTCAAAATGGGATCCTATTTTAACGTCATGAAATTTAAAAAAAAAAAAGAGACTCATTGTCTTTATATCACCCTAATATGACTGTGGACACACTATACCTATGCACAGTTCGGTCCAAACGATGATTTTAGCTTCCAAAAGATGATTTTCATCATAGGTGCCCTTTAAGATATTAGGCATACACGTGCATCAGGCAGAGGCACATAGAAAAATGGGTTTTAAAAAATTTAAAACTGCTTTTATTATAGCCAAAATAAAACAAATAAGACTCTCCAGAAGAAATAATATTATCAGACATAATTTGGGAAATATTTAAAAAAGAAAAAAAAAATTCAAAAGGGGGCTAATAATTCTGACTTCAACTGTGTGTGTGTGTATGTGTGTGTGTGTGTGTGTGTGTGTGTGTGTGTGTGTGTGTGTGTGTATACATATATGACCATAGTTAACATTGAATAAAAATGAATGAAACTAATGATTTATTTAAAATGTAAAATCTGAAAAATGCTTTAGCATTAGAGCCATGCAATGACTGATAACTAAAATGAATCATTTTAAATGTTGAAAAACAACATTCCAGTCAAAATTAAATAGATAATCATTTTCATGCTATCATCAATAACTAACCAAAAGTAAATCATTTAAATTCCATAGAATTAGAGATATTGTATCAATATGTTGAACTCTAGCTAATATGATCATAAATTAATGCAAAAATACAGAAAAATAAATGTTACTAGCAAGAAGTATAATGATAATTAAACTGATAATGTGAATGAGATGACTGTCAGGAGAAAAAAGGACTTAACAATATAAATTGATAATATATACATTTTTATGATATGACTAATAACAAGGCCCACACAGAATCCATATTATTTATATATATATATATATATATATATATATATATATATATATATATATATATATATATATATATATATATATATATATATATATATATATATATATATATATATATATATATATAAAATTTTGGTATGTATGTATTTATTTATTTTTATTCAGCTTTTATATTAATTTTATATTACTGAATAATATGCAAATGTTGATTTTCAATACAGCTTGCAAAGTAATATTTTCTTTTCATATATTACATAAATTATTATATTATATATTGGATTTGCATTGTAAACCTTAAATACAAAGTTATTCCAAAGTTTTCCATTTCATGTCAGATTCCTGTTTACAAAATTATGCGCAGAAATATAAAAAAAAAATACTGTAGATTCTGTCTGTCCCTACTAATAACCAACAAATAATAACAAAATAAATATTTGTATTTTAATTTTAAAAGCTGAAATATATATTCATTGAAATAGCACTAGTGCCATTGAATGAACATTAAAATAAATCATTTTAATATGTTGGAAAAATGTTGGAAAATGGGCTTTAGCATCATTATTTAAATTTAGGCCAATGTGATAAATAAAATTCATTACTTTTTATGCTATGATGTTATTACCTACGTTAAAACATCATATCATAACGCAAGGGATTCTACAAATGACAACTGTATCAATAACTACTGTAAGTATGCTGTAAGTATCTACTGAGAAATAAAAACATTTGTACTATCACTCGACAGCCCGTATATGGTTCCATCAATCTACTTACAGTAGCAACACCCAGGTCACCTCTCACCTTAGCAACAGCATAGCAATATCCTGGCAACCCTAACATCATGGCAGCACAAACAAACTCAAGTCTCCTCGTTTTGTTTCTGCAGAGCACTAAAAAGACAAGTCGTTTTTGTTATACAGCTCCCTACAGACAGCAGCGATCTAATCAAATCAGCTTCTGCCGTCCTTAATAAGCCAATACAGTGACATGTAGCAAGCAGTTTAGGCAGAATGCGGGGTAAAAAGGGTCGATCTCATATGTGTGATTTATGGCCGAACACAAGGTCTGTGGACTGTTCACTGTAAAGAATGAGCTGGCCTGATAATACTCTAAAAGCTGAAACCAGTGCCAAGAGCCATGCACTAAAACTAACACACACACACACACGCATGCATGCAGCCCGAATATAAAGCAGGATCGTTTACTTTTTGAAGAGATGATTCACTTGTTCGTTTCTCCTCCAGGTATTGCCGACGCATTGTGAAAAGGATAACCGTTGTTATGCAAGAGATATATCGTTATTCATTATCTGCTTATACCATTGGTGCTTTATAAATGTGCATACGAGCTGTGTGGTTATTGAAAGTATCATTAGATTTGCTTAAACATTTCTGTAAGAAAAATGGTCTGTTATAACAAAGAAAAAAAACAAGCAGAAAGAGAATAAGATGAGTGACAATATATTAATACTGCCAAATATAATACACCAGATTGTTAATATTAATAGTTATCATACATTTTAAAATCAACAAAATAGATTATGCATGACAAAAGTATAAAAGTAATCTGCCATCTTAAAACACCTATGATGAAAATCAACTTTTGTAAGCTGTTTGGACAGAACTGTGTGTAGGTATAGTGCGTCCACAGTCATATTGGGATGATATAAAAGACAATAAGTCTCTTTTTGGAAATTTCATGACAAAAAAATAGGATCCAAATCGATTCCATTTTGAGGCCCACCGCAACGTGACGTAGGAGTCCAGTTTCCCCACCCACCGAATTGATTGACAGCCACATATTAACTTGTCTCTGTAGTAACACGTATAATCATATCAACAAGACAGGACGTGTGCAAAGCAACTGGGATTAAAAGATCTGTTCAGCTCTCTGTGATCATCAATCATCATCAAATGTGATCAAGAATGATTTTTACAAATTTAAACGTTTATAAAGCAGTGCCGTTTTTGTAATGAATTACATCGATTTTACTGTTTTTATCCCCACAGCCGCATGCCTTCCTCGCTTCAATCCGGACGTTAAATCAGGTTTATTTTGTACAGGTGGATGGGGAGAACTAGCATTAAAGGCACAGGTCACAAAAACAGCTACATGGTTGTTCAGAGCAGAAAATCCAATATTCTGAAAGGTATAATAAATAATCTGATGGGTGTTTTAAGCTGAAACGTTGCAGACACATTCTGGAAAAAAAAAAAAAAGACTTGTATTAAATCTTAAAAAAGGGGTCAAATAGGTGCCCTTTAATGTAATGTTTTACTGAATTAAACAGTTTTAACTCATAAATATGCAAATAAATAATTTAGTTATGTGAATTTATCAATAGATTTGCTTAAACTGTTCTCTAGGAAATAAAATTGTTATAACAAAAAAATTAGCAGAAAAAACAAGCAACAATACTACAATATTACAAAAAACAATTAAATTGTAAATTATTATTATTGTTGTTATTATTTTTAGTAGTAGTAGTAGTAGTAGTAATAATAATAATAATAATAGTAACAATAATAACAACAACAATTATTACGATTATTATTATTAATATTATTATGCATACAGTAGCTAACATTTTATTGAGTTACACTTTACGATAAGATTCCATTAGTTAATGTCAGCTGTATTTATTAACATGAAGAATGAACAATACTTGTACAGCAGTTATTACAGTCACAAACAAACAAATAAGACTTTGGAAGAAAAAATATTATCAGACATTCTGTGAAAATTTCCTTGCTCTGTTAAACATCATTTGGGAAAAATATCTTAAAAAGAATAAAAAATTTAAAGGGGGGCTAATAATTCTGACTTCAATGGTACAGTTGGATGTACAGGTTTTTGTACTGCTGTGTTAAGTTATATTGTAAGATTAGCCCCAGATTTGGATTCAGTACTGACTAAAATAATATCTATGCACACATATAACACTGTAGAGCATCTTATAGAAAATATTCATTAAAAAAAAAAAAGTTTTGATAGTTTTATTGTGTACTTCTATATGCCAACCATCGAGGACCTCAAGGACAACACATACAAAGAGACGAAGAGATGATCCCAAACATAGAGGACTTTGAGGACAACACATACACGTGATACACAAATACACTTGATTAAACATGTACACACAGACATCACCTATATGCAATAAAATTGCAGGTTAACGTGTCTGCATATAATAACTTCTAGTTGATTGTAACTTTAACTTAATTTGATTGTAATGCAATAATAAAGCGCTATACAAATAAACTTGAATTGAATATTTTGAGCACTGTACGGTATTGCTTTTAACATAAAATATATATGAAAATAAATGATACTTGAGTGTTCTCTAAACTGAGTGACTTTAGTTTTTGTTTATATCCAGTTTGCTGCTGGAGAATCACAACTTCTGCATCTTAATATAACGCATCACTGGATGCAGCTCGGTTTTGATGATACATAATGCAGCATAATTACTAGCTTCTAACTTCCTCTCCATCAGCAGCACATTGGAAATTAAACGGGAAACCACCATTAAGCAGTGTTGCGTATTATGACACAAAATGTCCAAGTAGTTGGCCTGATTCAGCCTTTTTTGCATAATCGTTATGCAAGGCTACGAATGCAAATGAGGCGCTCTGCTGAAGTTTGTAGAAAGCATTACTGTGATGCAGGCCACAGCCAAAACCAATCATTATTCACCTGATGCCTTTATCTGGGACTGTCTGGTAGCTTTATATTCCAATGTTGGATATTAGTCAGTTCCTTCAGATTCTGGGTCAATAAACGCATCAATATTACCAATTAGTCTTAAAATAATCTTACTGTTCACTTTTTACAGAATTTTTAAGTTTACCTGCGTCTGATTTCCCAGCAAAACATTCATGACGCATTGCTCTGCTGAATTATTCATATTCCTTAGTGTGACTCCCACACTCATATTCATTAGACATTTACACACTCAAAATTTCAGTGGCAAATGCATTTAAATATGTATAATTATACATAAATTTACACAGAATTCCTGAAATTATACTGACACATTTGTAACCATAGCAACTGTCATATATCTTACATGTTTGCCTTTCATGTTTTGTATTTTATTTTTATACAAATTAATATCATAGCACCAAATCCTTGTTACAATCAGCAGTTTGATTAAACCACGGTTGACATTTTTAGCTAGCAAGTATTTTTTGTGTTCATAGATGTCAAACATATGCCTTGGTTAGATTGCCAAAAATAGGCTAGTCAACAAATAGACAGGAATAAATGACTACGCATGTCTAATCTGTCTGTAACGACTAGTCTAGTTTTGGGCTATTCTTAGATGTCTATCAGATTTTCAGTCCAAATTTAGCCTTGTTTTATCTAAGTCTTGTCTGAAAAATTCAGCTTATGCCATGAAGGCTGTTTAACAGCAAACTCTTGCAGTGTTGCCATGTCCATTTACTATAATCTTTTTGTTGTTAATGCTCGGCTGATAAATCAGTCAAGTTTATGGTGCACTGAAAAAAAATCATGTCTGCAAAATTGTTGCAAACAATTTATATGTGTTAAATTTAAACAAGCAAATAAAATTTAGTAATGTTCAACTTCATTAGTTTGTTTAAATTCAGCCCAAATAAATGGTTTACAACCACTTACTGTAACTTAAAAAAAATTGTAAATCCAATGAATCATCTTTGAACATTTTTTTTTCAGAGTGTTATTAGTTGGAGGTAGCAATATTTAGATTTTATTTTCTTTCTGAAGTATTTGGATTTATTTCATTTTCTTATAAGCTTGTTTTTGTGTGCTCTTTTTGATGATCTGGCAACATTTGAGGTTTTTAATAGCGCTTTTCTTGTTATGTCGTTGTTATGTACTAATTACTGAATGCATAAAAAAGACAGGCATTTATGATGTGTATCAAAATACATCTAACAACCAGTTATTTGGTTCTCTACATACTGAGCATAATATTTTCCAAAGCACTGCCAGCATGTTTTATTTTTATTTTACTTGGTTGTAAAATGCGGTTGTTGTTCCAATAATATGGCTAGATTGGGTCTGTAAAAAAATGGGGTTATGCATTAAAAGGTGAATTGACATCCAAATTTAGCTGTATAGCGTGTACACTGCAGAAAATAGCTGCCACAAGCAGGTGCAGCCTTTTACCAAATAACTGTTTAATATCAGCACCAGGGTTGCCAGGTTTTTGCAAAATAACTAGCCCAAAACTGAATGTGCCAATCAAAACTATCCCAATAATATTCATTCATTCATTTTCTTTTTGGCTTGGTCCCTTTATTAATCTAGGGTCGCCACAGCGGAATGAACTGCCAACTTATCCAGCATATGTTTTACGCAGTGAATGCCCTTCCAGCTGCAACCCAGCACTGGGAAACACCTATACACTCATTCACACACATACACTACGGACAATTTAGCTTATTCAATTCACCTAGAGCGCATGTCTTTGGACTGTGGGGGAAACCGGAGCACCCGGAAGAAACCAACACAGGGAGAGCATGCAAACTCCACACAGAAAGGTCATAGAAATTAAAACATCTGTCAGAACTCGAACCAGCGACCTTCTTGCTGTGAGGTGACAGTGCTAACCACTTAGCCACTGTGCTGCCCTTTTATTCAATAATAATCCCGAACATATACATTTGGCTTTACTACTTTTTGGACTATCATAAGTTTTGTAAGATTAGCCCCAGATTTGAACTCAGTACTGACTAAAATAATGTCAATCCACAAATAAATTATTGTACATCATCTTATAGAAAATATTAATTTACATAAGATAGTTTTGAGAGTTGTGTACTTCAGTGGTGATCACAGTGTTTTGTTTTAACATAAAATAAATTATACTTGAGTGTTCTCTAAACTGAGTGACTTTAGTTTTTGTTTATATCCAGTTTGCTGCTGGAGAATCACAACTTCTGCATCTTAATATAACGCATCACTGGATTCAGCCCGGTTTTGATGATGCATAATGCAGCATAATTACTAGCCTCCAACTTCCTCTCCATCAGCAGCACATTGGAAATTAAATGGGAAAACATACAGTACTGCATATTCTCTCCTCTTTGAACCTCACAAAAGTGTGCTTAAGGGTTCATTATCCTAGCACAATTTTATCATTGGTAGAATAAACATTTTGTAGGGTAAAATATTTCAACGCAAAATATAATTAATGCAATATGTCAAACCTTTAACCTGCAGACATAAAAAATAAATAAATAAATAAATAAAAATACAAGGAAGCAAGTTCTGAAGAAGCTTTCTGCAGGAAAACTGCACATCTGGCAACTCTGGTCAGCACATATATTTTATGTCAGGGGTGCCCAAACCTTTTCTTATGAATGGTCAAAAACCAATCTTGATTGAGGGTGGTGGGCCGAAGGTAAATATACCAAACTTTAAACAAAGTTGCCATTGGTGATTTCCTAATTTATTTAATATTTTAAAATAACTACAAAGCATTGCTTTATATCAACTAATGCAGTATATATTTTAAAACTTTATAATGAACTTATTACAGTAAAAAAACAATCCCATTCATAACAGAATGGAGATGCACTATAGTCAAGGTGCACCTGTCTTTTGCCTTTATTTGCTCGCAGAGGTCTTCTGTATTGTCCTCTATCTTTTGAGTATTTATATATTTTTTAAAAATCAGATTCAGCATATTAGGAAAAGTTTATTTTCAGTTTGCTTTTTTGTAACTCAGCAATAAAACAAACAAAAAATAATTACGTTAAATTAGAAATTATGATCTCTGTTAAAGGCACTCCCCAACCCTCCCTATCATTTTCATCTTCTCTTGAGGGATGGAGGGCCAAATCAAAAGTTACAATGGGCCAACTTTGGCCTGCTGGCCCTAGTTTGGACATCTCTGTTTTATGTGCTCAGTAGTGCAAGAGTAAATTGTATTCTATTAGTTAGATTTAAAATGGTTGATTAAATTGTATGGAAGATTCTGTTTGAAAACCAACTGGAAAGCATCTCTGTCTGAAACACTATTGTTCAGAGGTTTGTGGTTTTAAGATAATGTTTCAGTTGTCTGTGATGCAAATCTGAAGTTTCAGCATCATTAATCCAGTCTTCTGCATCTCATTTTATGTCAGACATCATTGTCAGTGCCAATAGCCTAGTGGTTAAGTGCGCCGACATATAGCACCATGGTGCTTACGGCGATCCAAGTTCGTGTCCCGACTTGAGGCCCCATGCCGACCCTTCCCCTTTCTCTGCTCCCAATGCTTCCCTGTCTGTCCTCCACTATCCTATCCCCATAAAAGATGAAAAAAACACTTAAAAATTATTTGTAACATGCTGATTTGCTGCTTATTATTACCAAAATCACTGTACTACTACTACTACTACTACTACTACTACTACTACTACGCATGTTCTGTTACATTTTTAAACTGTATTTTAAATATAAACTTTAAATTTGAATTAACTTATAAGTATTTTCTGTATGTGAGATATGACTTAGATATCAGATGTTAATAAAAAACATCACAATTAGTGGATCTCATCCACATGTTGTGGAATGAACTAAACTATTTGATTATTGTACCAAAATATTTAAAACTTTGAAAGATGCGTTCGACAATTTTCTGGATACAAATCCACATTTGGCCACCGCTAGCGTGAGCAGTGCGTGTTTTTTTCAGCGTCCATGTTAACAGATTAGAGCTTTCATGCACTGTAAAAAATGCAGGGTTCCACACAATTCATTCATGTTGTCCCAACACAAATTAAGTTAACTTAACACTTTTAACAAATTTATGTGGATTGAACTTAAAAAAAAAATTAAGTTGACCCAATGAAATCTCAAGAATTGTGTTTTTTCAGCTCATTTCAAATAAGTAGTTTGAACAAGCAAAAAAAAATAATTTTTTTAATGAACTGCACGCAGAAGCAGTGAGTCAGTGTGAGGCGTGAGGGTCGCTGAAGCAGCAGTGCCGCGATAGTTTTGGTGCAGGGTCTATTTTTGCCGCGCTGCTCACGCTCAATTTAAGGGACAGTGCATTGATAATGACCAAAAACACATTGAATGACAATAAAAAGTAGCAATTTTACCCATTAAATGCATCAATAATATCCACTGATTTTTATATCACTCAAATGAACTTAAACGGTTAAAAACAGCAACAAATATTTATTATTATTAACTACAAAACCAAATTTAAAATAAATTTAGTATTATTTTTGCTTAGTAAGTTGCACACTAGTTTGATCATGTATAAATATCATTATATATTGTATAAATATTGTTATAAATATAGGCCTGCATCATCCTGACAATCAAAAACAAAATTACATGATATCGCAGGCGAATGTCTTCTGACCGAGCGTACCTTAAAATACGTAATTGACACTCCTCATAGAGCGTGGGAAGCAAACAGTACTTTAGGATCTGTATAATTCGTAAAATAAAGGCTTGCAGGTTAAAAAAACAGCATAGGAGGAAGTTGCTGTGGGCCTTAGTGCAGATAAAAGAAAGAAAGAAAAAAGATGGATGGATGGATAGATAGATACATACGTGGACAGCACATTTTAGCTCTTAAGTGGCTATTTAAAATACTTGGAATGTTTTATATTTTGTTACAGACATACAGTGTCATCCTGCAACTGTTTTGCAGCATTTGAAATGTCTCAAACCCTTTTTTTTTTTTTTTTTTTTTTTTAGAATATGCATAATGGTACACAAATTGGGATCATACAAATACAAAGAAATTGAAAAACAACAACAAAAAAAAAACAAAAAAAACAAAAAGCAACAATAATACAGTGAGGTACTGGCAGTTGCGTGTATGTGTGTGTGTGTGTGTGTGTGTGTGTGTGTGTGTGTGTGTGTGTGTGTGTGTGTGTGTATGTATGTATGTATGTATGTATGTAAGTAAAGGTAACATGGTGGACAAATCAGGGTACATATATAAGGGTCAATACACAATCAATAAATGAAGCAAATATCGTAGATATAAATAAACAGAAAGACAACAGTCAGTGGTAAGGAGTGACAACAATGCTAGTAATGTATGATAGTGAAAATGACAGAAAAAAGAAAGGACAATAGTAATAACTGACAGCAATAATAATAATAATAATAATAATAGTAAAAAAAAAAAAAAAAATCACCACTACACCAACTACTACTATAGAAAGTTACTAATATTATGACTACTACTGCAGCTGCCACTACTACAGCCACAACCACTACCACTACTACTAGTGTCTACTACTACTGATACTACTACAACATCTACTACAACTGATACTACTACAGCAACGTCTACTACTGATACTACTACAATGTCTACCACAACTGATACTACTACAACATCTTCTACAACTGATACTACTACAACAACGTCTACATCTTCTACAACTGATACTACTACAACAACGTCTACTACTGATACTACTAAAGCAATCACTGCTACTACAACATCTACATCAACAACATCTACTACTTCTGATACAACTACAACAACGTCTCCTACTACTACTGATACTACTACAGTAATCACTACTACCACAATATCTACATCAACAACATCTACTACTTCTGATGCTACTATACCGACTACTACAACTACTACAACACCTTTACAACTTCTGGTACCACTATTCCAACGACCTCTACTACTACAAAACTACTCTGCTACTACTTTAACACCCAACTACAAATACAATCGTTACTTCCACAATGACTACTACTACTACTACAACAACCTGAATAATGACCTGGGTAGAAATACTTGTAATAATGATAATGAGATGAAAACGGGAGGACAGGTCAGAAAAGCAATAATAATAGTAAAAGTAATAATATTAATGATAATAGTGAGGAGGTGAGGGGAGATTGGGAAATCAGGAAGAGGACGAAAAATTATAATAAATTATAATAAATAATAATAATAATAATAATAATAATAATAATAATAATAAGTAAATGGGGAAGAAAAAAAAAACAGGAAAGGAGAGGGAAAAGTGGAGAAAAAATAAATAAATAAATTTAGAAAAAATGAGGTGCTCCAAACAGAATAATGAAAATGAGAAAAGAAACGTTACTATAATAATAATAATAATAATAATAATATACAAATGATAAACCCAAAAGTAAAAAAATAATATTAAAAAGGAGAATTTAACTACCAATATGATGAATTATTAATAATAATATAATGATAATAATAGTGATAAGAATGGTAATAGTAATAATAATAATAAAAGATCAAGAGGTGGGCAGGGAAACGCGATAACCACAATATACTCAAACCCTATTTTTAACGGTCCAAAATGGGAAAAAAAAATGTTTTTACTCTCTGATAGTCAAAGCAAGTAAAAAAAAATGTATATGTTATATATGCATTAAAAAACATTCAGGAAAAAGTGTTTTATGTAAATTCGGACCACAAGTCAACATATATGGACATCATTTTTCTCTAAAAGTACATCATATCAAAAGATGATACTTGGATTTTTATTCTAATTAGGTTCCAATAAGCCCAAATAGCAAAGAGAAATAAAAAATGCATTTTAAAAAACAACTTGGGCCTTAAGAGGTTAAAGACCTTTGACAAGGTGTGGCACACCATTTTAGATTATCTCCTGGCTAACTCTTTTGATTCTTAAGCGGAGCAATAATATATGAATACTGTACATATTTATTATTCATTTTTATTTTACTTATTAATTATGTTTATTTAGTTTTTTCAATGGGAAGTTATAGGCTGTTAAGGTAAAGAAGTGTTTATTTAGGGCAGTGGAAGACAACAACATGGAAAGATAATTATAAAATTATGTAATTGATATTCCATGTAGAAAACCTAATAAAAGAAATTTTAAATTTAATAAAACATCTAAATTAGCTGCAAAATAAAGTTAAAACAGACATTTCCCTGATTCAATTAATCAACGAGACCATTAAACTAAGGATATTGCTTGTTGGAGTTCCCTAAAAACAACTAACAAACACAAGAACCCACCCACACGTCCTGTTTAAATTGCTTCATGTAAACACAATCCATCTGGAAACTTTCTGTAATTTTGGTTTAAAAAGAACAAGTGTGTGTGTGTGTGTGTGTGTGTGTACAGTACATCTGTATCCCCATACACCTTCATGGACGCGCTCTACGGCACTAA